>CM024263.1:25499596-26079997 GCA_013621005.1 Aeschynomene evenia | reverse complement strand
GAAGAGAAGAATGTCGGAGAGAAGGCCCAAGCAGTGATCGAGCAAGTGGAAGCACTGCTCAAGGCCGGTTTTCATCAGGGAGGTTCAGTACCCGACATGGCTTTCCAATGTCGTGTTGGTACCAAAAAAAACGGGAAGCTCAGGATGTGTGTAGACTACACTAACCTGAACAAGGCTTGCCCAAAGACCCCTTCCCGCTACCGAGCATTGATAGCCTAGTGGATGCCGCGTCGGGATTCCGTTTTTTGTCTTTCATGGACGCATACTCGGGATATAATCAGATCCCGATGAATCCCAACGACGAGGAGAAGACGGCGTTTATCACACCAAGGGCGAACTATTGTTATAAGGTGATGCCTTTTGGTTTGAAGAATGCCGGGTCCACTTATCAGCGACTCATGAACAGGGTCTTTAAGTCAGAAATCGGAACCAGGATGGAAGTGTACATAGATGACATGCTGGTAAAAACGAGAAAAGAGGAAGACACGATCTCTGATCTGGAAATCGTGTTCGGAAAACTAAGAGACCAGGGGATGAGATTGAACCCCCTGAAGTGCGCCTTCGCTGTCGAGGCCGGAAAGTTTCTGGCTTCATGTTGACCCAGAGAGGTATCGAAGCCAACCCAGAAAAGTGCAAAGCCATTCTGGATATGAAGAGCCCGACCTCTGTGAAAGAAGTTCAGAGGCTGACGGGTCGGTTAGCCTCGCTATCAAGGTTCCTCCCGCTGTCAGCTCGGAAATCCCTGCCGCTATTTGAGCTGTTAAAGAAAAAGACGGATTTCAGTTGGACCCATGATTGTGAAGAAGCTTTCCAAAGCTTCAAGCAATTCTTGATGGCTCCCCCGATCTTGTCTAAACCGGAGGTCGGAGAGGTGTTGTACCTCTACCTCTCGGTAGGAGAGCTGGCAGTTGGAGCGGTGCTGGTAAGAGAAGAAGACAGGGTGGAGAAGCCTATCTACTTCGTGAGCAAGGCGTTGCAGGGCCCCGAGGTCCGCTATCCGAAGTTAGAAAAGGTTGCTTTCGCGTTGATCACAACTGCAAGAAGGCTGAGGCAATATTTCCAAGCCCATACGGTGGTAGTTAGAACAAATCACCCTATGAGGCAGATTCTACAGAAGCCCGACCTGGCAGGACGAATGGTGTCATGGGCAGTAGAACTTTCCGAGTTCGATTTGATTTTCGAACCTCGGAATGCAGTTAAGTCGCAAGCCTTAGCCGACTTTGTCAGAGAAATGGTCGATGAAGAAGAGAAAAAGAAGAGGTCCAGTGGACATTATTCGTGGATGGATCATCTAACCTAAGGGGCAGTGGAGCGGCATCATCCTGGAAAACAATCTAGGAATCCAGGTCGAGATGTCGGTAAAATTTGAGTTCCGAGCTTCCAACAACCAGGCGGAGTATGAAGCCTTGATTGCTGGATTGAAGTTGGCAAGTGACCTCGGAGCACAAAGGCTCACTATTTGCAGTGATTCGCAGATCGTGGTTTCTCAGATCGGGGGAGAATACCAGGCCCGAGATGAGCAGCTAAAGAAGTATCTGCAGGTAGTGACCGAGCTATTAAAACCACTGCAAAATCCGAGGTAAAGTACATACCTCGGGAAGAACGCCCGAGCCGACGTATTGTCGAAGCTCGCAAGTACCAGGCCTACAGGGACAAGCAAACCTTGATTCAAGAAACCCTGGAAAGGCCGTCGATTGTAGAAGGGCAGGAAGTCACGGCCATAATAACGTCGCCGAGTTGGATCTCCGAGCTCCTCCAGTATCTCAGGCTCGGAATCCTTCCGGATGATGAGAAGGCCGCGCCGTGGTAAGAAGAAGGTCCCCATACTACGCAGTGGTGGAAGGGCAGTTATACAAAAGGGGGTTCAGTCAACCCCTACTGAAGTGCCTAAACGAAGACCAAGCCAGATATGTCCTCGAGGAAGTCCACGAAGGGGCAGGAGGTAATCACCTCGGGGGCCAGACCTTAGCGCTGAAAGTTACCCGAGCAGGATACTTTTGGCCAACGTTAAAGAAAGATGCGGCTGAATACTTGAAAAAGTGCGTGAAGTGCCAAGAACAGTCACCACTACAGTGCGCCTCCCGAGGAGATGACCCCAATCTCGGCATCATGGCCCTTTGACAAATGGGGTATAGACCTTCTTGGGCCCTTCCCAACGGCTCCGGGCTTGGTGAAATACTTGGTGGTAGCAATTGATTACTTCACCAAGTGGATCGAGGCAGAGCCACTCGGCACAATAACGGCAGCTCAATGTCGGAAGTTCGTCTGGAGGAGCGTCATAACTCGTTTCGGGGTCCCGAAGGTTATAATCTCGGATAACGGAACGCAGTTCACTGACAAAAAGTTCCGAGATTTCCTACAAGGTTGGAACATTGAGCAAAGGTTCACTAGCGTGGAGCACCCCAAGCCAATGGGCAGTGCGAAGCTGCTAATAAAGTAATCCTAAGGGGACTGAAGAAAAGGCTCGACGAGGCAAAAGGATCTTGGGCAGATGAGCTCGGGAGTGTCCTATGGGCCTACAGAACGACGCCGCACTCTACTACGGGAGAGAGTCCTTTTAAACTCTCCTATGGTAGTGAGGCTATGATCCCAGTCGAGCTTGGAGAACCGAGCTTCCGAGTTATCAGCTACAAAGAAGCTCGAAACTCGGAGGCAAGGGAGGCAGAGCTCGACATGGTCGAAGAGGATCGGGACGCAGCCAGGATCCGGGAAGAGGCCCTCAAACAAAGGGTGGCAAGAAGATACAACCAGGGAGTGATTCCGAGAAGGTTCCAGAAGGGCGATTTTGTCCTACGAAGAGCAAACATCGGAGCTCCCAACCCAGGAGAGGGAAGCTGGCCGCCAATTGGGAAGGGCCATATCGAGTAAAAAAAGACCCTAGGGAAAGGGGCGTACAAGCTAGAAACCCTAGATGAAAAAGAGATTCCGAGGTCGTGGAATGCCACGAACCTCAGGAAGTTTTATGTTTAAATTATTCTTTATGTAATTTGTGGTACCTCAGTTCATACTCTTTCCTACCACGGGATTTTGCCCTAAGGAGGGTTTTGCCCGGGAGGTTTTAACGAGGCGAGCTCGAGAAGACATTAATAAAGTTTTTCTTTCGATATTTGCTTGTTTTATCTGAAAGATTGAAGTGTTTACTTAGCGCTAAAACCCGAGATGGTTAAAGACCCGAGTTGGTCAAGAAACCCGAGATGGTTAAAGTGATTGTTTATTAATAAAACCCGGGTTGGTTAAAGACCCCAAGTTGGTCAAAAACCCAAGTGGGCTATATTAATTAAAACCCGAGTTGGTTAAAGACCCCGAGATGGTCAAAAACCCGAGATGGTTAAAATGATTAATTAAATAAAAAACCCAAGTTGGCTAAAGACCCCGAGTTGGTCAAAAAGCCCGAGCTGGTTACAACGATTAAAGATGGCTACTAGTGCAAAGCTAAGTTAAATAAAACTGCAAGCACAAGGTAAATAAAGCCATTAAAAATTTTGCGTAAGACCCGAGTTGGTCAAAAAGCCCGAGTTGGTTACCACGATTAAAGATGGCTACTAGTGCAAAGTTAAGTTAAATAAAACTGCAAGCACAAGGTAAATAAAGCCATTAAAAATTTTGCGTATATTTAAAGTATTATAAGCCGGCACGAACCCCAAGAAGGGGAACCCGAAAAGTGTACAGAGTATAAAAACCGGCATGAACCCACAAAGGGGAACCCGGACAAGATAATCAAAAAAGGCAAAATAAATTGTCATATACAAAAGCAAATGGATCAGACATCGGGAACATCGGCAGCCTCAGCATTGGAAGTGGCTATGTTGGGGGAGACCACGACAGGAGGCACCTCGGCATCGACTGGGGGAGTTGGCTGAGCTTCCTCGGGAGAGTTCGGGTCAACGACAACCAGCTTCCCGTCCTCGATCTTTGTATACATTCCAACTTGTCCGAGATCGAGATCGGGAGCGATGACCCGAACTTGGTCTTTGATAAACTCTGCCACAACCAGGGTGGAGTCCACCAAAGAAGCCTGCAGCCCCTCCACCTCGTTCTCGAGCCGGGAAATGTCCTGAGTTGAAGAAAGGCGAAGGTCATCCAACGAGCCAGTCAGCTCATCGATCCTCCGCTTCCCTTCGTTCAGCTCCAGGGTCAAGCTCCTGCGACCGTCCTCCGAGGCCTTCAACTCGCCTTGAGTGAAGGAGAGATCCTCCTCGGAGGCCTTCAGCTTCTCCTCCGCCTCCTTGAGACGAGCTTCGAGGTCCTCAATCCTCTTGTTGCTCGTCTCTTGGGCCTCGCGGAGAGCGTCGAGCTCCTCCTGAACGCCATGCCCGAGAACAGCTAAGGGCTCCATATGGCGAAGGACGGTGGCGGTCTTCAGCAAAGTCCTCTGGCCCCACCGGAGGAAGGTACGAATGTCTTCCGCCCCCTCCAATTCGGCAACAGCAGCCGGGGTGTACAATTCCGGTCTATTAAGCCGAAAAGTTGAAGTCTTGTCAAAGGGGAGAGGGCGGAAGAGCTGTCATGGTCATGCTTCTTCTTCTTCCGAGGCTCGGAAGGACCAGAGATGCCCAGGCCGGCGCCCTCGTCAAGCACCAGGTTCTTGCGCTTGGCACCAGGAGGAGGAGCAGCAGTTGCCACCACAACGTCCCCGGGGCAGGGGCAGCCGAGGTGGTAGAGGTCGGAGTCCGAGAACCGGAGCCTCCGGTAGATGCCTTTCTTTTTCTTCTTCTGAGAAAGGCATAGAGCCCGGATAGCGTCCAGGTCGGCAGCACCCGTCATCGTATCTGCAACAAGGAAAAGATCCTGGTTAGAAAAAGGAACACGAAAAAAAAAAAAAAAAGAATGCAAGGGAGAGAAAGTAAATGTCGTTACCAAGCTCGTTTTTGAAGTCGGAGTCATTTCCCCGGATTAACTTCTTAAGCACGAGGTTTTTCTCATGGGATTCAAGAAACAGGCGAACAATCCCGGCCTCGGCCTCAGTCAACTCGGTGTCGTTAATGACTACGACGTAGACATTCTTCACCCAGTAAAGGGGGAACCGGGGTTCGCCCTTCTCGGACAGCCAGAAAGGGTAAGTACCTTCCGCAGCGCGGACCCGGAAGTATACTTCCTTGAAATTATGGACGGAATCCTCAAAAAGGGTGAAGACCTTCCGACCGGAGTGAGCTCGGAAGGATATCCACCCCTCGGTTCCGTGGGGGAGGGTGACGGCAAAAAGGGTAGAAGAACACCCTTAGAGAAAGGGGAAGCCCAAGGTGCTCGCAAACTCGCTCAAACCCACGGACCATGGCCCAGGAGTTGGGGTGTAGTTGAGAAGGCGCAACCCAAACCGTCCTCAGCACCCGAATCTGGAAGTCGGTGAAGGGATGCGGATTCCCATCCGGGTTAGGGGCAGGTCGTACATGTAAAGAAGTCGACGGCTCCTGGCCATTGTTGAAGGGAACCTCTCGTCAGCAGTAGGGGCCATCGATTAGTACTGGCCGTGAGCCCCCTCAGCGAATAATTGCTCGCAGGAATTGGCGGCGGAGGCATAATCCTCGTCTACACCGAGACTATGCCCAAGGGCCTCCTCCCGGCTCAGTCATAACTGATCGTTGAGTAGCAGTGGACGTTGGAGTTGTGGCTTCGGACGTTTACCCATTACCTACAAAGGAAACCATTTTAAACAGTTTAGAAACTGTTCTCGGAAATCGGGATTTGACGTTTTAAAATGGTTTCCAATGAAAGGAAAAGGGGGGCAAATCGGATCCCAATTATGGGAGGCCGAGCTCCGACGTCACCGCTCCGAACGAAGAAAGCAAAATATGAAGACCCTCGATAAAGGGAAGAACTGCCATCTAGCTCGGGCCTGGAACGGAGCCCGAGCAGGGGCACCCGAGGGCCGAGGTGGTATATCCAGACATTATGGAGGATGAATGGAAAAATTAGGGCGAAAAAGGGCGAAGAGCCCCTATCGTAACCTACGCCAGAAAACAAACAGCAAGGAAAGGAAGAAGTTCAGGCACAATTTATACAGGCCAGAAGTAAGTTCCCAGACCAGGAAAGAGTACCCAAAATGTATGGGCATATGCGCGGTAGGAAAGGCGAGAAACGCCATAACTGCAACCAGGCTTTAAAGAAATGCAAAAATGCAAGAACCAAAACAGAGAGGAACTTCTCAATGGAGAAGAAAAAACGACCAATGGTGATGAAGGCAGCGAACTCTGAAGCCTCTGACAGCGGCACTCTTCTGAGCAAGGGCGGTGCACGGCGGAGAGCAGGAGGAGGATCGCGGAAGCAAGAGAAGAAGAGAAGAATCGTTGGAGAGTTTGAAGGTGGAAGAAGAAGCACAGTAACCCAAGCGGTATTTATAGCGCCAAAATACAGGGGCAAAAGTGTCATTTCAGTCCCGGACAGGGGCATTCCGACATTTCGCGGGCAAAGCAGGGGCAGTTTTGGAAGTCGCAAACTCATCTCGGAAACGCTTCGTCTCCAGTCGACACGTGTCACGCATCAAGCGGCACGATGGGATGTGAAAGACAGACGTCAGAGATAGGGTGGTGGGAATTTCGAGGCGCCTCTTGGTGTTTCAACTCGAACCTCGGCTACACCGAGTCCGAGCTGGGGGCAATGTTCACACCTCGGTTGTGGCCCAATCCGGCGGCCCAATTCAAGACTTCAGTAACGAGCCCAAAGAAGGCCCAAGTCGGACCTCGGACCCCGCGATGGGCGAGTCCAGATCGAGGCCCATTAAACCCTTCAAGGCCTAATAACCATCGGAGCCCAAAGACTTGGTCCGGAGCAGGACCGGAACCGGCCGAGACCCGACCAAGGTCGGTATAAGATTGAGCCCCCGATTAGGCGGCGATCGAAGCGAGCGGATAACGACGCCGAGAAATCCGGAGCCACGATCGACACAACGCGGGACGCCTCAACGCGCCACAGAAAGCGGGGAGGCCGTTACCCCCGATCGTGCCGGCGTGAGCGGCGCGGAAATGGCTCCAAACCCCCTCTATAAATAGGGTGTCCCATCATAGTATCAGGTACGCTTTCAGTTGAGTTCTCACGCTTAAACTGATACTGACTTAAGCTTCGGAATCCTTTCAGGGAAAAACCCCCCAAGCGCCTTGGAGAGTTGCTGCGCGAGGAGTCAGATTCCGGCGACAGTTCATACCTCGGTCAAAGGTACGGAACACATACTTTATATTAGATGGAGAAAAATTGGTCAATTCGCATACATAACACGACTGCTTATGGAAGATCATTCTGAAGCTATGTTGCAAATCGGATAATACTGTATTACTATTCACATCCAATTTTCAAACATGTTCACTGCTTTGATTCTCTCTTCATAATTTTCTTTCTATGTTTATCATTTTCCATCTCATAAAATTGAATGACCATATATAAGCAACTAGGTACACGTATGCTGCTATGAACAGGGCGGTTAAGTCAATAATAGATTAGTCCACAAACAAAAATAACGTGTACCCCTAACATCAACACAAACAAAGATCAAAAGAGAAAGAGTTTCTCCTCTCTCATCTCATCCACCACACACCAACTAAATTAATTAATTAATACTACTGTACTACCTTAGCAAGAAGAAGAAGATCATGAGTTGAAAAATCTTAAATCTTAAATTTATATGGCTTCGAAAATTAAAGAGGCAGTGTTCTGTTCTGATGCGGCTCTTATTAACAAGTGTCGTTGCATATGATGACTCAGCTGCTTCAATGCAACAACTAACATATGTCACCTCCTCTTTCTCTCTCTCTCTCTTCCTCCTGCTGCCACGTGGATACATACTTCCACACTCCTATTCCTAATTCCTATATCTGTTTCTATAATAACTACTCCAAATTTCTCTGCATTTTTTCATCTCTCTTAGATCAATTCCCATTCCAATTCCATTCAGAGTACTCAGTTTTGTAACTTGTAAGCTACCCATTCTTTTTTTGCTCTGTTCCTACAACTCCCAATTTTCAAAATTCGACCTTGCTTTTAGATTTTGATTTTCTTCAGTTTTTCACCATTTTGGGTTTGTTTCTAACTAATTAATCTGTGTACATGTTGTTTATAGAGAGGCATATTCTTCGAGGTACCTTCTGTTCAAGGATTTCTTTCAATGGAGGTGAGATGAAAAAACACAAGAAATAATTATACTAATCTTTTTTTTTTTTGCTATTATTTTTCATGAAAGAAAAAAAAAACTAAACTAGAGTGATTATTTTTGTTCCAAAGGGATATTTTGCTGAGAAAGTAGCAAAGAGTAGCATCACCAAATTAACAAGCAACAACAACAACAACAAGAGTGAGCAAATAGACCTGACTCTGAAACTTTCACTTTGCTGGCAAAATGCAGAAGAAGAAGAAGAAAAGTGGTTGACAAGGTCATCATCTATGGCAAATGGGACCAATGAGGGTTCTTTTGTTGCATCATCATCATGGCAAGAGAGTGGTGGTGGTGGTGTCATGAGGTTTGGGGAGTTGCAGACAATGAGAAGAGTCAGGACTGGCAAGAGGTTGCTGCTTGAGAGGCAGAGGAGGAACAGAGCAGCCGCAGCAGCAGCAGCGGTGGCAGCGGTGGCGCCTCCTCCGGCCGGTGGTGAACCATCATCATTAGTTCATGCTATTGAGAAGTTTAACTTGCACGTGGATTCATTCCTTGATGATGAGGGTAACTATGATTTTGGTTTTTCTTTGTTTAACACAGGGTTGATCAATAGTGATTAGAGAAGAACTCCCATGAATTAAAAAGAGTGATGTTATATAGACATCCGATTTTTGTGAGATATCTATGATATGATAATCAATGGTGAAAAGGGTGAAAAAGGAAAGTTAAGATATTGTAATGGAGTCACTTCAAAATTCAAGAATCAAGGCGATAAAGAGTGGACGAAAAATGGTTGTAAAAGTAGTATATTTGAATTAAAAAATAGAACTTTTTGTTTTACACTTGAAAAACGAAACATTGAAGCAAAATTTGATGGCATTTTGCAAAGAACAATTTAATAAATAATAGACCATGTAGAATGAAGTTACTCTAAACTACAAAACTTGAAAATTGAAATAGTGATATGTTATAGAGCCAAACATAACAACCATATTAATATCAGCACTTCAATTTAGCCTTTTATCAGTATAACAGGATATGCAAAGAAAAAACTTTGGCTAACTATTGACATAAATATATGTCAATCCTTTGCATAATTGTGGTACAAAATTAATGAAAGATAGATCTAGTATGACAAATTAAGAAATGACAATGGATATTGCTTAGAATAACCTTTATTTTTCATCAATATATAAATGCTGAATCACTTGAAACAACAAATCTTTGGTGTCTAGAATAGATTGAAAGCCCTATGAAGTTTGCATAATATTAATAGCTTGCAAGTTCCACTCTTCTTGCATTCTGCATTGATGACAAGTTTCTCTCTTTTTTTTCTTCTAGCTCCTTCACCGATGCACCAAAATGAATCCATGATTTCCCCAAAAGCTATGATTCAGGAAATGCATACTAAGGTTGAGAATCCAGCCAAAAAGCTCAAGACTATGAACCCCAATTGTGTTAAAGGTGATGATTCAATGGACATTCTGAGACAGATGCCAAATGTGACTACTACAGGAGTGCCCTAATGGGAAGAGATTGAAGGGCTTCTTTACAATTATAGGGAAGGTCAAGTCTGCATTGTATGTGTCTGCCATGGCAGATTCCTCTCTCCTGCAGAATTTGTGATGCATTCTGGTGGCAAGGAAGTGGTAAATCCCATGAAACATATCACTGTTTGTTCTAACTCATTTTAGATCAATCCATATATATATATATGGAGATGAGTTTCTATCACTCACCCCTTTTGTAGATTGTATAGAGGAGGAAGCAAAAATAGAAACTATATATGCTTCTGTATCCCATGATAGTCAGTGAAGTTTCAAATGAGTTACAAGAATATGAGTATTAACTCTTTCCCATGATTGTTTTGTTCATGGTTCAAGTGGTATATATGTCTAAGGAAATTTTCCATCAAAGATGTTTTTTTTTCCTATTTGTGTAACTTAAAATGCAAGATAGAGAAACAATTCAAGTCAAATTGAACTTTTTCTCTTTCTGTTTTGTTTCTATCTCATCTGACAAACAAGGAAAACATGTCATGATTATTACTTATAGGATAAATGATCTTTGCAAGGAACCAACAATCATAACAGATCATATATTCATATACATGGAAAACAAAAGGAGTTCCTTGGTGGTGAAGATAAGAAGTGAGAAAGATAAAGGAAAATGAAGGATGGAAAGTGTTTGTCTTAACAAATTGAAGTCCTTGTCTAATGCAGAAATTGAACAAGTGTAAAATCTTACTAATCTGAATCAGAATCAAAGTGATTAGATGTTTAATAGTGCAGGTCTAGTTGATTACATAAGTTTGCATAAGTTTGTTGTATTCATCCTTATTTAATTTTCTGTTGAATTTTAGTTCAAAATTTTATAGTGTTTTTGTTTATTTAAGTCCTTATCAGAAGAGAACACCTCTATTAAGGAAGCACGTTTTATGAAGTTTTAAATATTAATCTGTTTTAAGTACCATCTATCTCAAGAAAAAGCATCCTGAAAGTCAATATTAGGAGGAATATTCTTGGATCCAAATAGTTTTGCTTCAATTCTTCGGACTCTTGGATGATTTATTTTATAAGAACTTAGAAGCATTACATGTGAAGAAATCTTAGATCTGAATAGATTTATGGGATGGAAATTCTCTAGTATATTATTATATTATTGGATAATAGCAACAACAGTTTGACCCCTAGATGAGCACTGGCTAGTATAGTACCTACTGATTTGAGGATGAAAATGACAAACTAGCCTTTCAAACAAACAACTCTATTAAAAAACAACAAAAGTGAAACCTTATAAACATACTTAATTTATTATTGAAAAAAGAATTTGGTTGGGGCATATTATAATGCCAAAATTTGGTTTATATTATACTATTATTTGATTCTAAGTTGATACTTTATCTAAAATGATTATACACTATATTTAAAGTTTAAGAGGAAGAATTTTAATATCCTAGTGGTTTCTCCCTTATTCAAATAAGATATTGTATAATTCTACGAAAAAAATAAGATATTGTATAATCTCATTGTTTTCTTTTTTTTCGATAATTCATAGGGTTTAGGGTTTAGGTTTCATTTTAATCTTGAACCCTAAACAATGAGATTAAATATTGTGTAACTTAAAATGAGATTAAAAATGAAACGGAGTAATTGATCCTGAGTCCTAACATCAGTGTAGCTTCTAAGATGTAGAAGGAAATGAAAACGAATAAATAGATTTTCACTCTTCGGTTTACCCAAAAAAAAGAACCATATTGGAATATTCGGATTTCGGAGTAGTCCACAATTCCCGCTGGCTGCAATCAGATGATGACTCTAAACACGAGTATCATTATCATGATTCTGACCAATTATTGGTTTATATAATCCATAGGAAGACGAACACATAATATAGCTGTTTCTACTTCCAAAGGAAGACTCGGAAATTCAAGTGGACTTTAACAAACCACTGAAACACAGAGGGGCCATCTCCAATGGCTAATTCACCAGGTAAAGGCAACCCCATCATGAAACAACTACAAAGTTTGAAACTTTTTGGAGACTCTGTTCCTTCTGAATTGCCATTCTCTTCGATCAATGCCCTTACAACTAGCAGATTTTTTTTTTTTTCAGTTTGTGTTGATATTTTCTCTGTTTTTGGAGTTTGGATGTTTTGGTCATATATGATTTTTAGCTATTGTTGTTCTTTTATGCAATGTTGGGTCTTAAAATTAGTGATGGTGAAGTTGATCTCATAGTTGATTTAAATGCCCTCAAATCTTTCTACTTTTCCATAGAATATCATGCTACAGATTTAATCAGTGACCTAGGTTGAGCTTTAAATTTAGGGAATAAATCGGAATATCAATACCACTGTCTTAATTTTTGTTTTTCCTTTCACATTTTGGTATACCTCTGCCTTTTGAGTCCAATAATTGTTTTTCCTATAGTATTCCATTCTCTGCAAAATATCATTCAATTTAGTGTAGTAATTCTGAACTATGCAGGTTTTGCGCCTTTTGTATTTCTGTTGATCATTATTGGATGCTCTGCAAGACCTTTGCACCCAATTCCTGGCAAAGGTGATGGTAAAAACCGGCAGCCTCTACAAACTTTTCGCCCATATAACATTGCACATCGGGGTTCGAATGGAGAGATTCCTGAAGAAACTCGTCCTGCATACTTGGTGAATGAGTGCTTAACTCTTGGCAAAATTTCATTCCTTTCCCATTATTTTTTGGTCTGTTTTGAAAATTTATCAAAATTATATGCACAGAAAATAGTATCAGAAGTTTTCTGTTCCAACATCTATTTATATTTGTTAACTATACATACTCTGGATAACTTAATACTTTTGCTAATTAGATTAGCCTCTAGGCTTAATTTTTCAAAGCTTCACTTACCATATTGATTCTTGTTATAAAATACAATCATGCTATGGTTATGTACAAACTATTGTTAGGAATGACCCAGATGACATAAATGAGCATAATTTTCAACCTTGGCTTATACTTGCCCAAAAATGAATGTCTCTTGCAGAGAGCTATTGAAGAAGGTGCAGACTTCATTGAGACTGATATCTTATCTTCCAAAGATGGTGTTCTTATATGTTTCCATGATGTTACCCTTGATGATACTACTGACATTGCAAAACACAAAGAGTTTGCAAATCGTAAAAGGACTTATGAAGTCCAAGGGTCAAAAGTCACAGGCTTTTTTACTGGTATTGTTGCTATTCTTTTTTAGATTCTTTCCTAATTTCATTATAAAACTTTTTATGTCAATATGAATTCTACTCCACCTAGTGGGACACGACTTAATTGTTGTTGTAGTATAATCTAAATGCTATAGTTTACTGTTAATTTCATAAATGCTTAAGCATGAAATGCATTTTGGTGTTTATAGTGTTTAGGGATGCGTATCTATGACATTTTTTTTCAAGTTCTTTATTTGCCTTTATGTCTCTTTTCGGCATCTGAACTTTTATTTTTTTGTTTGAAAGAATCTGATTTGCTAAAATGATTATGCTCGTTTATATATTTGCAGTTGATTTCACATTAAAAGAATTGAAGTCATTGAGGGTGAATCAGAGATATAGATTCAGGGATCAACAGTATAATGGTTAGTCCCTCCTTACTGCTTGTAGCTTCTCATTCTATTATTCATAGTTTTTCTTATTTGTTTGATTTGTTCACGGATTGATGGCGACTGTTATGTTGTGAGATACACTTCCTGGTACTTGTAGAATCATTGTACATAATATTTTTAAATTCATGATAGATTTTGGTATTTGATTCAGAAATCTTTATGCTCCATATCTGTGCACACACAGAAGAGTGGAACTATTGTTTTTCATTTTCAGCAAGCTATCTGCTGATGACGTGTTTGTGTCTTATGATTTTCTTTTATGAAACTATTATCACTTTAGAGGACAAAAAGAAGAAGTTAACTGTAAGTGTATAACCTTTATACTTGGAATCTCTTTCAGGAAAATTTCAAATCATCACTTTTGAAGAGTACATTTCCATTGCACTGGATGCACCCAGAGTTGTTGGAATATATCCAGAGATAAAGAATCCAGTATTTATCAATCAGCATGTGAGTATTTCTGCTTGAAATCCAACAAATGACTAAATGCTCATAGAGAGAGAGAGAGAGAAATTTGTAGGAACAAAGATAAGTTTCTCCAAACGGCAAAATTATCAATATATTATTCACCGAGCAAAATAATTATCAGATCTGTACGTATGGATGCAAATGATATTGATTCCTGTTAGAATGTGAAATCTTATAATTTCATGCGTGCATAATGCGGTCTTAAGTACTGAAATCTTTTAGCCAATTTCTTTTAGAGTTTGTGTCTGCTTTCAGCTCATTAAGTTGATACACAATGAACAGGTGAAATGGCCAAATGGCAAAAGATTTGAAGACAAGTTTGTGGAGACACTTGAGAAATACGGATACAAGGGTCAATACTTGTCAAAACAATGGTTGAAACAACCTGCATTTATTCAATCATTTGCTCCAACTTCACTTGTGTACATAACAAATCAAACAGACTTGCCCAAGATTTTCTTAATCGATGACACTACTACGCCAACACAAGACACTAATCAGGTGCATAACTCATTTTGTTCCTGCTGTAGCCTCCCAGAAGCAGCATTAGAATTAGTCAAATTATGTGCCCAGATTTATGTACTTCTTACATTATACAATGTTGCTTTCAAATTATTAAGTTCTCGATTCCAACGCCTAACAAAATGTTTCTATAATATTGCTGATGTGCAGTCATATTGGGAAATTACATCTGATAAATACTTAACCTACATAAAGCAGTATGTTGTGGGAATTGGACCTTGGAAGGACACATTGGTGCCGGTGGTAAATAATTATTTGCAACCGCCAACCGATCTTGTTGCCAGGGCTCATGCTCATAACCTTCAGGTGCACTTCCTCTTTAAATCCTGCCTTCTTGCATAAGACTTCATGGATTTGATTCTTCTGAGAAAGTTGTATGGATATATTAACAGATACCATTGTCTTATATGTTTCGCGACATTTGTGGTACAATGCAGGTGCATCCATACACGTACCGAAACGAGAACCTGTTTTTGCACTTCAACTTTAGTCAAGATCCATATGCAGAGTATGATTACTGGATCAACAAGATAGGAGTTGATGGTTTGTTCACAGACTTCACAGGTAGTCTTCATAAGTTTCAGGAATGGACCTCAAGTGGTAACAAGAGTGCATCCAAGATATTGCATGAAATTGCTTTGTTAGTGTCCCCTTATGAAAGACCATGAGATGTTGAGAACAGAAAGCATGTATAAGTCTCCTCTTATTTTGTATTTGTAACAGAAATAAAGAAAAATGTTTTTTACCATGTTCAACACGTTCAAGAAAGGTTTGAAATGAAGATATTTTCATCTAAAAATGAAGCAAACCAAGCATACACCCACCTCAATGAGAAAGAAAAAAAAAAGTGTTGTAATAATCGATTTACCTATAGTAGTTTAGGGACTTTTGTCCCACTATGAGAATAAGGGGGTATATTTTTCAGATAAAGAGTAGAGTTTGGCTGCAAGTATGGCGTGCTTTTACATGAAAAATATGGAAGATTTGCTCGCCTAGTGTAACATCTGAATAAATGCATGATTCGCATTTCACATTTCCTTCCATATTTTTGGAGAAATACAAAATTTTCACTTGTTTATTATTATTATTACTATTATTATTTATAACAAATTTTGCAGAATACTTACTTATTGTTTATGTTATATTAATTTTCTCTACAGATAATCCATTTTAAGGAAACTAGATTAACACATTGCTCCGCAATAACTCTCTAATTATTTTTTTAGGATTAATCTTCCTTTGTTTATTGAAATTGTATCTGTTCCAAACTTACTTCATTTTGTCAGACTATCTTAAACAAGTGATACTATATAAGAACTAACACAAGCAAAAGTCTCAATCAACGAAAATTGAGTATTGAAAGTAGATTCTTCACCACTTTGGAAAGTAATCTCAAGCAAAGCAGCAAAATATACATGTACTTATTAATGATTTAATAACCGATGTCAATAACTTCAACAGAAGCATCATAATATTTAAGATCAACCAAGAAATTGGCCAGCATTTTTCAAGTCAGCAAAATGTGTGATCTTAAACCACCTAAGAAATGGATAATTACAAGCTGTATTTAATTAATTAAACGATAATAAACAGCCATAAACCAAGATTAGAATATCCCATCTTATTGTGAAGTTGTCATCTTTGATATCTCTTCAAGGAGAATTCTCGACTCTGCAGCAAAGTCAACAGGAACAACCGTACGTGCTGTAATCCTTTGACGCTTCTCGTTATTGTACTCATTCTGAGTAACACTAACACGCAAAAGATGCGGAACCCAAGTGGCTTGTTTCAGTTTCAGTTGATAAGGACTATCTTCGCCCTCCTGAAAATTGAACCATTCAAATTTAGTATCAAGATAAGATTGCTGAGATGATTCCAAGAACAAATAAAGGGTGTTACCTGAGATCTGAGGTTGTCTAGTTCATCAGCAGAGCAGCCAACGATCTTCTCAGCTTCCTCGTTGAAGACAGAGACAAAAGCCTCCCCACTCTCATCAGCAATCCTAGCAACCATAATGTATCTGCCATGGACATAAAAGTAAATTTAAATACATGAAGATATGATATGATATAAAAAATGTTTAAATCGTCCAAATTAAAACTGATAGCCTATATTACCTTAAATTGCATTGTTCATCATTTTTCTGGCAACCTTCGCACCAATACCCAGCACCAATACTCTCAGTAACTTTCTTGTTGCATGTTTTGCAAGCTCGGTACCACATTGCTTGTTCAGGCTTTATGAAGCTTATGTATCCTCTAACACTGAAAAATGCGGGCTGTCCAATACAGCAAATTAGACAATCCGTTAACATTCACAACACTCCAAGAATAGTTTGATTTAACATTCAATGTAACATCAATCTAATGAAATTATCTTAATGATATCATAAAACTCAACATAAATAGAACCCAAAACAATGTGGTGCATCAATCTGGAACATATACCTTGTCCTCCCCCAAGGATGTGTTTGAAGTTATGTAAGCAAGTGAAACACGGTCAGAGTACACTGATCTACTTCCATTCACTGATGATGGAGTTGAACCAGAGCCAAGAGAAGCCATTGTAGCATCCTTACCTTCAGAATCATACCTGTTGACAAAATAAGCAAGTATGAATATAACATAATTAAAGAACATGAGAAAGGGGCAAAAGCCTTTTAGACTTAGGCATACCAGCATCTGAGCTTCTTTGATTCAGGTGTTTCTGGGTTTATCTTAACCACACTTTTGCTTATAGTTGACAATGAAACCCCTGAAATGGAAGGGATTAAAATAAGCGATGAATAAATAACTCTATTGGACTCATGCCATGAACTAATTTCCAAAGCTTATTGCTTAGCATACCTTGGAAGTCCCCAACCCTGACAGACTTTATTGCAATTACTGGCGATTTATCAGCAATGTCCAACAATTCTTGCCCTATGTTAGTTGCAAGATCATTCCACAGGGACACAACTACTGTCTTCTTCCTGCAATTTGATGTATACATTAAAATTTAACCACAATACAAACGGACAAGTTCAAACCAATGTAATAAAAATATGGCAAGTACTCACGTTTCATCAGCAATTGTGATGTCACGCTTTGGGATAGCCTCATTGTTGCTCTTCCTTCTAACACTCATAGTTGAAGACACATTCTGAACAACTCCAATGACATCTGATAATCATAACAGAAATTACAACAAAAGGTTATTCAAAAAATAACATAAGAGTATCATCAAAGTACATTTTCCAGAATCTAGACAAAACTCACCAACAAGATCAGCCCTATTGACATGAGGACCCAACTGATCAATGGGGACAAAGTTGAATTTTGTTTCTGGAACAAAACTTGCTTCATTGGAAGCTTCTTCCACCTCGGAATTCTCATTCAATGTCATTTCATAGTCATTTTGTACAGTTTTGAACTGCTTGTTAGCAACTTTCAAAGTCCCCTTTGAGATGTAGTAAACCTTTCCAAGAACAAACTTGTCATAAAACTTTCTTGCAGCATCGTTAAACATGGTAGCTTGAATCTGTGTACCCTGAAGAAATTAAACAAAAAACAACCAAAGCAATAAGTACACTAACTTGAGCTGCAATCAAGTTGCAATATAATATTTATATCCCAACTATAGATTGGACAAAATAAATCAGATAGAACTATATGTTTCTTACATCTTCATCCGTCAATTCTATATTGAAGACACAACCTTCTCCTCGAGCATTCTTATACGTACGCATGTTTCCTTTGCTGGTAACACTAACCTTAATCGTCCAATTGCCCTGGTAAGGATTCAATGAAACAAGAGGATGCACCCTACGGGTCATGGCCATTCTTGAAGCAGGACCAACACTGAAAAACGAAATTCACAGAATTGCTAAGAGAACCAAAAAGAAAACCTCATAACCAAAAATCACATCCCACAAAAACGGAAATAACTGAAAAAGAAAATCAAGATGAGGAAGTGTACTCACTTTCTGTGCTGTTCATGCACAATCTGAGCAGCAGATTTTGCCATCACTTCCTGCTTAGGCTTCAAAATAATCCCACCCCCACCGTCACTCTTCACTACACTCTTGACCTCATCTTCTTGCTTCGGTTTCAGAACAATGCCGCTTTCCTTGCTCGTTATCTCAGCTTCAAGCGCAGGAGACACAGGTTCACACTTCGTAACAATAAGATACCTGCAAACACACAGATTACAAATTAGCTACGAAAAAAATGAATATATAATGTTAAAGAAAAACATAATTGGTGTGGGAAACTAGATCTTACTTCTCAGATTTGTTAGGGATATCGTTGATAGTGTAATCGAGGATGCTAATAAGACCCAGGTTCTGAATCTTGCCGGAAAGCACCTCAGAGCTCATATTCGAAGGTAAAATCCCCCTCAGCTTCATTTTTCCATCACTAGCACTAAACCTAATATCACAAACCAACAACAACAACAACAAAATTGAGGAAAAACCATAAGTCAATATTACAGATCTAGCAATATCAAAATAGCATCTGTCAAAATCTTAGATGTTGAGATTCAATAGTTACATGTATCTGTTGCCGCTTTGCTTGAGATCGAGGACTTGTACAACGATTTCAGGGAGATCTGAAGAGGAATCAGGAGATGGATTTGCAAGCATAGTGGAAATGGCGTCGGGGCTGACTGATTTCGCCATCGGAATTTAGAACTGAACTGAACAGAAGAGATTCTCTGTGTAGCGGGGTGTTAGGGAAGACGAACAAATGAGAATAGAAGGAAGAAGAAGAGGAAGAATGGGTTTTGTAGATAAAAGAGAAAGAGAGGGAGAAAGAAATAGAGTGTTCTGTGGCGGGAACACTTTGAAATGTTAGGGTTACGCGGTTGTGGATCTGAGATTGAAAAAAAACCAAACGAACGCTTCAAATTCATTTTTCGCGCGGGTAGATTTTTTGCGTTTCACAAATCGCGCCATACCCATAAGCCCATAACCCTTTAGTCTTAGCCCTCTTTTTTTTTTTTTTTTAATGAATCTAATTTTCATCCGGTAATAATTTTTTAGTTTAATTATGATGCACTGACTGTCAGCCAATTACATCCGTTGATTTGTGTGACTTTTTAGTTAGTAGATGATTGAGTTAAAGACTTTTACTGATGTGTCAATTCATGATTGGATATCTGTGTAAAATTATTTTACACTGACAGTGGATTGAAATTAAACTCATAATTTTTTTATATAGTAATTTAATTATGTGTTATCACATCAACTATGATACTATTTTTCTCTCATATTATCTAAGAAATCATATAAATAAAATGTTTTAATTGGATATTAGCGTAAGTATTTTTATAATAAATTAAAATTAAACTCTTTTTAAATATGTTCTATTTTATTGAGAAGGAATTGTCTAAGATTTAATTTGTGCATTCATGAGAAAAGGATATTCTATGGAAAATAAATAATAAGCGGTTTGCTTTAATTTAGACTGGAAAATCAAAACAAAATTTAAAAGGTGAGATTCGATTCTATTTTTGTAGGAAATGAAATATCTTCAAAGTAAAATGCCGTGATTCTATCGAATTCGGGTTGTATTTTATTTCTTTATGAGCATGATATTTTTTTCTTGTCAAAAAATAATAATAATAATAATAATAATAATAAGTGTTGTCTTGGAGTATGTTTTGGATTACGTCTGAAAATAATTTATTTTTTGATAAAATATTAGTTTAAGTTTGATGTATTAATATTTTACAATGTTATATAATTAGAATTTTTTTATTTTATGACCTTTATATATTAGATGGTTAAATCAACTATCATAACTAACATGAAAATACATAATTGGATAAATATGTATTGGTATATAAAAATTAAATCCTAAAAAGATATAACTTGATTTGGTTACAAATTTCACAGTACAATTTGACTTTTCAAACTTTGCTATGTTTTTATTACAAATTGTACAAATAAATTAAGCTTTAAACTAATAAAAGCTATAAAATTATCATGGGTATGATAATTGATTTTTTCACTTGTTATTAGGTTCATCTCTGTGATCCAATTTCATATAGCTAGAATATACTTATGCTGCAATTCCTTTGATAATAGTACAATTTAGACTAAGAACCTATTATACAAATATTAATCAGAATTTTTGTTTTCTGATTTCTCAACTAGGATGTACAACAACATACTGTGTCTAAGGGCTATTCTGCAATGCAAATGCTTTAATACTAGCTTTCACAAAATGAGAAAGAGAGATATTAGTAAATGGTTTAGACTCTGGCTTTAAATTTAAGTTATGATCACCTAATAATGTGAGGTATGTCCCTATTAGCCAAATGGACAACATGAGAAGCAAGATAGAAATTTCTTAGGAGGAGCATTGTTTGGGGCCTCAACAGCTGCTTTTGGTGCTTCTTGTTGTTGCTTATTATTCCCTGTCTGGTTCTGTTGCTTTTGCTTATCCTCAACACCCTTTGATGCTGCATTTTTATCTTTATAGCTAGATCTTCATCATCATATTACAAAAACATTAAAAAATAAAATAAAATTGTCAGTTTAACTATTTTATCACTACGTAACATTATCAAAGTTTTTCATCATAATGAAGAACCAAAGCCATCTCTTTCTTCTAGTAATTGGACTAGTCTCTATGTGGTGATAGCGTAAAATAATTTTACAAATAATTCATTAAAAATTATAGGAACTGATGTATTACGACCAGTAATTACATAGAAATGCTACATACTTGATTTTGCATTTATGGACCTGAGAAATGGTTTTAGGAGGCCAAAATATAGTTTTTAACATGTTTGATTTTTCTACACAAGTGAATCTCTTTGTTGTGTCAAAAAATCACTTTTTGGAAGAACTACCAAGCATAGAGTATTCAAAATAAATTATACAAAAGCAGAAGTAAACATACTAGTTAATGGACTATGTTGGCAATTCCTTGTATTTCTAGAGTTCAATGCATGAAAATCATTCTCAAATAATATTATTTCTCTTAAACTATCATGCATATAAAGTAGTAGTTAGTGATCAAAGCTTACGATTGAAAAGCAAAAGATTGGGTGCTCCCATCTGACTGGTGCCTAGATTTTGCCTCTCCCCCTTTAGCAGCAGCAGCATTCTCTGTTGTTCTACTTGTTTCCATTATAACCTCTCTCATTGTCTCAAAAGCTTTTGCTTCATTCACCTTTAAATTTTCTTCATGCAATTCAGCAGTTCTCTGGCTTATATCAGTGAATTTACTCACTGGTGGGGGTGGTAACGGTTGTGGTTGCGGTTGTTGATGACTTGGTGCTGCATTCGGTTGTGGTTGTTGCTTTTGATGTTGTGTTGGTGGTGCATTAGGGGGAGTATCAAGCATGAACATGTCGCCGCTGGGCTTATCCATCTCAGTTGATGATTTATTATTGAAGCACATTAACTCATTTGTGAAGCTCATGTTCCCCATGTAAATGCTGAACAATGATTCATTAGATGCAGTGCTCCATTCCCCTGTGGGGTTTGCATTCTTCCTATCAAAGACATGTGCCGGGAAAACATAGCCGGTATCGCCACCCGCCGGTCGCTCCATTACCTGCACTGGTGGGTTCTGTACTTCTGATGACTTTTCCTTTGTGCCAAATTCCCCATTGGAACCAGTTGCAGATGATATTGATGATGATGCTGAGTGTTTTCCTGCAACAACATTATTACCAGATTGTGCATCATGTTTTGAAATGGAGGTTAACATGGAGTTTATTTCCAAGTCAATTTCATCATCACTAGAATCTGAAGATGTTTCGCTTGAAGATTCAGAAAATGTCCCCAAGCTATTTTGATGTCCTTGGTCTTTGTCCAGCATTGGATTATTATTGTTATTATGTGGTTCAACATTTGTTGGGGCATTTTTACAAACACTTGGTTGGCTATCCCATGATTCAAATGCACCAAAAGAGCCCTGACTCTGTCTCTTTGGTGGATCTACGAATGGATTTCCTGGTGATGATGGTGTAAACAAAGAACCATATGTGCTTGAATTATGGTCATTGTTCATCATGCCCCTGTTACCTGTGTTGTTATCCGAATCACAATGATTTAGGAAGGGGTTTTGTGATGATGATGATGATAATGATGATGAAGGGGAATGAGTGGCTTGGTTATTGCTCATTGTTTTAGGGTGAGATTCACCTATATTTTTGGTAGCATCAGCTCTCCAATCAGAGCTGAATCTATTATCACTTCCAGTTTCCATCTGCCAATAATGTTTTGGTGATTCAGGGTCCAGAGATTCTTATGGCAATTCTGCAAAAAAACCAGAATCTCAAATCAAAATCACACCTTAAATAAAACAATCATCTTAACCTCAAATGTTTTACATGTGCATTATTCAACAAAACAACATCTTTTAATCTTTGACCTATCATCATAATATCACACAATGATTCAAATAATTTTTCATTGACATTATTGTGCAAAAGCAAACAAACCCCATTTTCATTTCAAAAAAGTTAATTTACAAAAGAGATGATTAAACACATTCCACATAAAATTGAATCCAAAATGAAATGAGAAGATTACATTACATTACATTATTGTATCCGAAAGATTGAAAGAGACTGCCGACAAAGGCCCTATGCTGAGATTATGGCCGAGAAATCAGCAGTCCCTTTTGGCCCCTCTAAGGACTAAACACACACAACACAGAGGAAAGAAAGAAAGAAAGAAAGAAAAAAACAATTAAGGAAAATGAATTATGGTGAAAGTTAAATTGAAAGAATGTGACAGATGGACAAAGAAAATGATGAATTGGAAATAAAAACAGAGGGTGTTGCACAAATTTAGGCGTTGCTTTGTCTCTTATTTTTTCTCTCTTTTTTATGTTAGTTGCGAATTTCGGCTGCATAATGTGACAGCTAGTAATAACGTGGCCTTTTCATGTTCGGTGTCTATGATTTGAAGGCTAAGTTGAGGAGACATTCTGGTATGGTTGTTGTTTTCTAGTATTTTCCTTCTCCAAAAATGTACAAGTTTGACTTCATGTTCTGTTCTGCTCATCATATCACAACAATTTAGTTTCTATATCAAAGTTCCTTTTTTAATGTGAAAAGGGAAACAAGACAAGGATGGCAAAACACTACGCGCAAACAAATTTAAAAGTAACAAACTACTTATATTGTTCTGTTATTGTTACCATAATACATAAGAGAATGAAAGTTTTATTGATTGTGTTGACTAACACTTTATTTATCACTCCATAGGCAGGTGAATAACGTGAAAACTAAAGTTACTTTTGTGACTTCTATTCATGTAGAAAATTCAATAAGAGTGGATTGATAATTGCCTAAAGCAAATTATTTTTGATTTGGATGGATGCTACCTTAGATAGAGATATCTTTTCCTGCTCACAGATACAATGAATGAAATAAAAAGGTGAAAAATTCCGTTGCCGGGACTTGAACCCGGGTCTCTCGGGTGAGAGCCGAGTATCCTAACCAACTAGACTACAACGGATTTATGATGGTATCACCTAACTATATTTATATATAATAATAATTAAAACTTGAAAAACAGACGGGGCATTTGCTTCAGCCGAACTCGTGACTTGGTTTTTATACACCTTCAAGGTTTATCATTTCAATGTCAATCAATCACTGTGGTTCCCATATTTTCCTCCAATTAGAGTGACCATGCATGTCCATCCCTTTTTCATTTGGTCACAGATATGTATAATATAGCCTTTTCTCATCAATAAAGAAAAAAAAGTTTCTTTTACAGATATCATGCTTTCTCATATCTTTTGTTATGTTCATGAGATTAGTATCAAGATATTGTGCAAATTTCAACACCTTAATAGATCATTAGTTCAGAGATCCGAGTTTGTGTTATTTGGTAAAGATCATAATATAAGAAACAACAGTTTTATAATTTCCATTCTTGGCAGATTGTATACAATCTACTGGTTCCATCCATAAACTTTCTCTCAACTCCTACAGCTCTAAATAGTAACTACACTTTCATCACTTTTGCCCTTAAAAACTTATCCTAGCCATTTCAACTAACCACTGCCCTGATGTTTTAATACACACACTTCTTAGTTAAGCAACCCCTTGGCCTTCCAAACCTCAATAATCCATAACCCTAAATCCCTTCTTCTTCATGCCTAAGCCTTAAAATTGGCAGGTTTGAAGCCATAAACATTCCACAAATTGCTAGAAGTGAATTCCTCCAACTATTATTTTAAAGACAATATACATCATATATAATAAGATGCTTCTTATATAACTAGTGAAACAACACTTCAATAGTGCAGACTGTGTATCAAGTCCTCATGCAAGACACAGAAAATGATGTAACTTCCCACTTCTCTTTGTCAAGTGAAAGACTTAATGCATTTCCTAATTATTACAACATACATTACAGTAGTTATTTCGAAACAATAAAATGATGCATGTAATGTTTTGATTGATATGTTATGTTTCATGGTTAACTGATCAAGCACTGAAAAGCCTTTGGTGATTTGCCAAGTGCTACATTAAACTGATTGAACAGCTAAAGCCAGTGAATTTTGGATCTTTTGGACCCTATTCTACTTTAAAGAACATGAATCTAGTGATATGGTCACAGATTCTGAACCTGCAAAAGATTAGGTGTTGCCTAGTTACCAAGTAAAGAAGAAACTCTCATTGAACAAACTGCTTAATTAAAGGCATCAAAAGTAAACTGCTGAGCATAGCTCACAACTTGTGTATTCCATGGTGATGTTATGCAGTGAGGGTTCAATTCAATCCTCCACATATTCATTTCTCTTCTTCCCTGGGTCCTAAAAGGCTAGAACTGAAAAATAGCATCAAAAGCAAAGTACTATACAACAGAAGGAAAAGATACAGCGCTTAAAAGCCTTACAACTAAAGATGGAACATTAAGCCCAGAATTTAAGTGGTATACATGGGCATGGAACATATTTTCTTTAACCAATCATCAAATCAAAGCAGTATAAATACCTAACCTTAAAACATTAGGAGATTTATGGAACATTGTACTACAAATACTTCAAGTAATAGCCTGGTCAAGAAATAAAACACAACACCCAGTGCTATTGACACGGGAAGAGCAGGCAAAGCTTTCTGATATAAAGCCAAAAGCATCAAAGTTATTCCCAGACCGGCAATGATAGCGAGATAACATGCATACACTGTCATAAAATCATACATGGCTGCCCTGCCAACCAAGACGCTATAGAAGATAAAATCTCCTAGCCCTAGCTTGATTGCGCCAGATGAACCCAATCCGATTCCCTCTAGGATCAAATTCTCATCCAAGGCGGAGTCTTCCACTCTCCGGATCCTTACATTCATTCCATGACCAATCAAGGGAGTAGTAACCTCCGATTCAGTTTCCTGAACCCGCCCCTCTTCAGCTCTGACCAAATTCCCATCACTATAGATCCCATAAGAAGTACCAGACCTCAAATTTGAATTCGAAACATTATCCTCCCCAGCCAAATTACTCTCACCATGAACACCAACCGGGGCATTCCTCTCTGAATTCGAACCAGAAACTGCATTTGCATCCGAATTGGTATTCAATTCACCACTAATGGCATGACCACCACTCAAGAGATTGGGATTCTCAACAACCGTCCTATCTCTCCACATCCTCCTCTGATTAACACCACTCCTTGGATTCAAATTCTCAATATTCACAGGCCTAGCCTCATAAACCAGTGCTGGGATCTCTTCATCCCTCGAAATCGCAAGCTCAACAAGAAGCCTCAATGGCCCAATAGGCAAAAGAACAGCAGCAAGATCATACAAAGCCATGGCAACAAGCATGGCCCAAGTGGTCCACTCAGGCAACATGGTAAACCAATAAGCAACCAAAATCCCAATAACAACCAAGTACCCTTGAGTCACAAGTATCGGAATTTTCGACATGAACACAGCAAGAACACCAACAACAGCAAAATTATACAGAGCAAGGAAAAAAGTAACGCAATCAATAGGGGCGTTAAAATGCTGGATCAGGAATAAGGAGATTTCACCTCCCAGGAATGCCAAGACGATGAAAGCGGAGAAACCCATGTAGATTTTGAGGAATTTAGTGCACCTGAAGTAGAAAAGGAGGACTAAGAGGAAGGTGGCGAGGGTTACGACGAGGACGAAGGCGAGGGAGTTCAAGAGTGCGCCCATGAACTTGTCCCAGGAGGAATCAGAGGTGGACTCGGTGTAGGCAATGGTGGCGATGGAGGAGACGGAGAGTGAAGGGTCGGTGGCGGTGTTGAGGATAGAGACGAGGATGACGACGAGGAACATGCAGATTGAGACTGGGGCCACGATTCTCACAATTTCTTCGCCGAGGGTGTCGAGAAGGGTCGGGGTTGAGGTTGAAGACGACGAAGGTGTTTGGGGTTCTGCCATTGCAGAGAGAGAGAGAGATATGCGAATCTGTCACAGTGATGGATCGAAGAAGGTTATGGTTTTGTCATTTGTTTTGTTTTGGGGAAGTGAAGTCAGAGAAGGAATGAGTGAGTGATTGATCGAGATTTCAGAGGTTGTGGTTCACTTCACCTGAAACTTGAACTATCAACCAGAAGTCCAGAACGACGAAAGCGTAGGCCTGGACTCATCTCTCTTTTGCCGGGTTTGGGCCTTTTGGGGGAGTTATAACCTCAAAGTAGGCCCATCTGTCTTTTCTTAACTAAATTTTATTGAGATTAATTTCTATGCAGTGACGTGCCTATAAAGTTATTTTATATTGTCTTTCAATAGAACTTAAGAATAATGTCAAATTATAGGTGATAGTTATTATATCAGGATAGATTTTAGTGATGTGTTGTCACTTTGTTGAATTTCTATTGATTAACAATGTAAAATAACTTTACATTATTAGTAAATTAAAAATAAATTCAATTTTATTTTTAGTTGTGATAGGGTTAACTAGTAAAGTAACTTTATATAAACATGAGAGTGTGATTGAGCGTTAGAGCTCATCATTCTTTAATTAAATAAGGTTCGATTATTAATTTTCTTATTATTTGAAGTGTCAATAAGCCACATAGATATGGATTACTAGATCAATAGCAAATAATTCGAGCATAAATTAAAAAAATTACTTTTATACAATCATTTAATTGTTTAAAAATCATGTTATTAAATTAAAATCTATATATATTAAGAAAATATGATAATACCACAACTTAATAGTGCCAACTAGTTTACATGGACAACATATTAAAATTAATACAAAAAATAAACAAAGTTGTTGATGAGATGGTGGCTAATGTTCTCATTTTTCTAGCATTCTTGCCATTTTCATCTAACTACAGTATATAAAAGAGCATTGTTATATGTACAATAAAAAAGTCAAAATAGCTAATATAATATATACAATAAATATTATATAATGTGCATAACATATGTTACATATTCTACATAATATATATTATATATTATGCACATAAATTATAAAAAATATAATATTACAATATGTGATATATATTATGCATAACATGATATATATAATATATAATATACGTTCATATATTATGCACAATTAATTGACTATTTTAGTTGATTTTTTTATTTTGTATTAAAATTTTCCTAAAATGAAATTTCGATCAGAAAGGCATATCAACCTCATCGGACGGATACAATTAGTCGAATAGAAATTAAGGGCTGATATGAATAACATTTCGCAGCTATCCACGTAGGCCTCTTGGACTTAAACCTACATAAACCCATTCCGTTCTCATTTTCCAGAAACAGAGTTCAAAATATCTGTGTGCTAGGGTTTTAGCAATTCTCACTCCATTGCTCAAGGTACTCTCTCGAATAACCACTTTTTCTGCGTCTTCTTCTTCTTCCTTTTAACTTCTCTCTGATTCAATCCATATTCGTTTCATCTTGTTCTTTGTTTTGCTTCCTTTTCGGTTTTCTGTTTTATGACCGTTGTTGTAGTTAGCTTCCTATACAGTAACTTGATCCTACTATCATATGATGTATCTTTTTCTATTTTCAGCTTTCAATCGGTGGTTTTAATCTCGCTGGTAAATTATAAGAGCTATTTTTTTCTTCTTAATTTTTTTCATTTGTTGACGCTGAATACGGTGAAACAGAGGAACATGGAGATCAGGGAATTTGGAATTTCGATTTATTTGTAGCTATGTGAAATTTAATAGTTTAATTAGGATTTGTTGTAATTAGGTACTAAAACAATTAAAAGAACGTAACATCGTTTGGGTATCAAGCTGAAGAAAACAGTTTCGCTAAGTTTTTTTTGTAGTTCATTTTTGCTTCAGGTTTGTGTTGATAATCTGTTTTGTTGATGCTTAGGGAACATATAATGTATGTCTGTTATGATTTTTATTTTTTTATGGTTTCACTTCAGGTTACAGCAATGGCGTTCTTTGGTAGACTTGGGAATATACTGAGAAATGCAGCAGCAAGTAAGCAGATTAGTTCGGAATTACGTTCATCCCCATCATTTTTCCAGGCTATACGGTGCATGACATCTGGTCCAAGCTCAAAACTGTTTATTGGAGGTACCTTAAACGTTGCATTTGTGATCCTATTTTATTGTTCTGCTCGTTGAGTTGCAGATAGTAATGCCTTTTTTTGGATTTCTTTCGAACGTTTTCTGTTGCAGGTGTTTCGTACTCTACTGATGAGCAAAGTTTGAGGGAAGCTTTTTCAAAATATGGTGAAGTTGTTGATGGTAAATAGATTGATTATCTATCTTAGTATCTTTATTTTTTGTCATCTATGAAAAGAATTTTGCTGGGGATGAAGTTCTCTTGAAAAGTTCTATGTTATTTTATTGTCATTACTGCTTCTTTGATTTTGATGCCACACACTTTGTAATTGTAGCAAGGATAATCATGGATCGTGAAACTGGTAGATCCAGAGGATTTGGCTTTGTTACTTACAGTTCAGTTGAGGAGGCATCAAGTGCGATTCAAGCCTTGGATGGACAGGTAATGGAGACTACTTGTTCTTTGCATTATTGTTTTGTGAATATCATAGATTGTGGTGGTTGCTTCAAAATGTTCATGTCCATTTGCTGAATTTACGTATGCAAGCATGTTAACACTCGGTGTTTTGTGTTCTAGTTTGTTGAGTGTTTGAAACAATGTTCCTCTTTAGTCCGTTGTCCTCAAGGTTTTGAATTGTGGTGACTGGTGGTGATTATGGCTGTGTTGCAGCATTATCATGTATGCATGTAGACTGTAGTCCTCTCCTGGTGATGCTTTCCATGTTTTAGTTGTAACATTTTAAAATTCTCCATTAACCTTTTTTGTTTGATATTAGAAATTTAATGACTGGCAGAATGATATCATTGTTACCTTGTACTTCATGATTTCTATGTGGAATACTTTCAGGATCTTCATGGTCGCCGGGTTAGGGTAAATTATGCTACCGACAGGACCCGTGGCTATGGCGGTGGTGGTGGCAGTTTTGGTGGTGGCTATGGCGGTGGTGGTGCTGGTTATGGAGGTGGTTATGGTAACTCTCCATATGGTGGTGGTGGTGGTAGTTATGGTGGTAATGCTGGTGAAGGTTATGGCGGAGGTGGCTATGGATCTGGTAGCAATTATGGGGTCAGTGGGGGATATGGCAATAACTATGCTGCTCCTGCTGGTTATGGAACTGGCAATGCTGGTGGCAATGACATGAATTATGGGAATGATGGTAGCGTTGCAGGAGGAAACACTTACTCTGGTGGAAGTACTGGAGGCTATGATGGTAACAGTGGGAATTTCGGTGTTGCTGGTGGTGGTGGAGGAAGTGATAGCTTTGGCACCGCCGCTGGTTTTGATGCTGCTGCAGGTGTTGGTAGTCACGAATCCTCTGCTGGTTTTGGTGGCGGCAGCAGCTTTGCTGATGGAAGTGAGGGATTGGATTACGGTAGTGGTGGCCAAGTGGATACCAAAGAAAGCACCGATGTAGACAGGGATGACTTTGGTGACACTGATAATGTCGATGACACTGATAATTTCGCCAAAAAGGCTTGATTGAAAGCTTGCATTCCTTGGTTTTCTAGTGCTCTAGCGCTTCTTATCCCACACATCCCTAAATTTCTATGGATCATAAATCTGATGTGCAATTCAAGAATGTTATCTAATCAGAAATACATAGAATTAGAAATTCGAAGCCATTTTATGTATGTCTTCCATCCTTTAGTCAAGAGTCTCGGGCATCTCAATTTTGTTGCTTACTTTTTGAGGTGATTTGGTATTTTTACAGAATGTAAATCAGTGAATTGTTGCAACAATAACCCAAGACTGATGTGGGAATTCTCCTTCATTTTAAACGGTTTAGTTCTGTAGGAGATTTAGTTTTATCTGCTATTTGAATCATAGCTTCCCATTTCCCCTTTTACAGCGGATATGTATTGTTTTGTGGTTAATCTTTTTTTTTTTTTTTGCTTTTCAAGTTTTTTTATTAGTGCATAATAGGTTCTTTCATTCCGCTACATTCTGCGAGTAAATTTCAACGCTGATGTTATTGATGTTTCCCTTGTCGAATTGAATCCATTTGAGCCATGATTTTCTTTGAATCTGATATGTTGGTCGTGCTGCTATTCATGGTGCATTGTAGAAAAAGTAATGATATACTGGTATTTTAAAAATCATCTTAAATACTGAGCGAGATAAAATAGTAGATACAAAAATTTTAGAAAAGGAGTTAATTCTTCTTTCACTCAGTAATTAGCAGAATTTCTAAGGAGGACACATCATTTCTCTTGCGAAAATAAAACTGGTTGTTGAATAAGAAACTCATTTTTTAAAAGGTAAAATTGTTGACAGGTTAAACTGTCCTCTTCTTCCTACACACCTTAAAATATTTGATATCAATGTTCATAACCATCATCATCATCCATAGAATACAATATCCGTCGTGCATTTTGCAACACAGGAGAACCTTTCTTGGTCCTTTCAACAATTTGCCTTATCAATTGCCTTTCCGTCTCAGAATCATTATCACAATCTTCATCTTCACTAACATCAAAATCATTCAATCCATGAAAACTAGACCTTTGCCCTTCCAACATTGCCACTTCACTAGCAGAGAGTTCCCTTGACAGTCTCTCCTCACTAACAATGGAGCAAGTCACGGGATCATTTGCTCCGCCATGTTGATCCCTTGACACATGCCAATCGTGCGAATGTGAGCCTCCTTTGTGGTCGGCGTCATACGTGCCTAGTGGTGAATTTTCTTCCGAGTCATTGAGCTCCATTGATTCTTCATAAGCCTCGTTGTATGCACCTAGACCTTCGCCTGATAAATTCATAACTTGGGGTTCGGCTATAGGGTCGCAGTCATCATAGGTCAATGTAGTTCCTTTAGTGAAGGAGGAAGCTTGTCCAGAGCTTGGGAAGTACTTTTGAGAAGAACCTGCATCCCCTGATTCCAGAACCCGTAATTTTCTCTCGCTGTTTTGGAGGGCGACCTCAAGCTCCTGCACGCGCTCCTCAAGTCTGGATTGGATAACTTCATGTAAGCGCAGACTTAGTTCATGAGGGGAAACTGCATAGTTTACAGGGACAGGTGTAGGGTCACTGGCATCATCATTGGATTTTGGACCGACAAAATCTTCCCCGCTGACCATGTTAGCTCGCAACTCACCTTGGGCAAAATGAGCTTCAAAGTCTGAGTCAAGCTGCAAGAATTTTTGCAACATTAACACACCATGGTCTCATTTTAACTTTTAAGCACTGTTAACATGAATACAAAAAGCATGGAGAAAATCGGAAGAGATGAAGTTTCACAGGAAAAACAGTGAAAGAAAAAATGATTTATAATGTGAAGATGCTAAGTGAGACTGATAGAAATATTTTCTATAATCGGAGCAATCAATCTTCCACTTAATCCAATTTCAACTCAACGAAAATCAGGGTAGATCTTAAGTTTACCATATGAACCATTGCAGTATTTCATCACCATATAGGAAAGAAGAACAATTATGCTTTCCCAATGACAGCACTTGTAAAGAGGATCTCTTGTCCTCCAATACATTTGTATACTGCTCTTTATCTTAATATATAGTTCTTATTTTATATTAAAAGAAACTAAAAACATGCCTGAAGAATATACTATTCTTATTCTATTCAAACTTCAAAGCACCAGAATATTGTTCTTCCCCATTTCCAATCCCTATGCTTACAAACACATGAAATGGCAAAAACAACCAAGGTAGTACTAAACTATTTCTTCAAGTGAAAAATAAGCACATAGTACAGAGTGTTATCAGACTTTGGTAAAAGGAAATGAGAGATAGAAACATTTATGCTTACCTCAACAAGTTCAGACAATCTTCTATCCAGGCTAGATTCATTCAAGTTCAACCCCAATCTCTCGAGTTCAGCTTCAAGCTCAGCTTCAATTTTGCTCATAGATTCCGAATTTTCTTCTTCCTTCTGATCATATGATTGTTTGCAGTCAACTATTGGAGAGTTCTCCATATGCTTTTCAGAGGAGAATCCGCTTAGCTCCTTATCACAGAAGGAATGATTACACGTATCCTGTGAACCAAAATTTGCACTATGTAACTCCTTCACTGTCATTGAATCTTTCATGTCAAGTTCCTCTTGTAGATCTTGAACCAAGTTCTCATTCTGCTTCAGCAACTCTCTTAACTTGTCCATTTCTCTTCTACTTTCCAAGATGGCAGTTATTATACCAAAAGAAATCCCGAGACAGAAAAGAAATGTTGCATCTGATGATCACAGCATAATTGTCAACAAGAGTCGTTATTTAAGCAAAACATACCACATAACAAATAATGTATTCACAACGCATAAAAGGTAAAAAGGTATTTTTATGTCAAGAACCGTACCGTGCTGAGTATAGACGTGTTTTCCACCCAGTGCACCATTGGAAGAGCTCATTCTCCCACTCCTCTTGTTGCTTGTATTTAAACTCATCTTGACATCGTTGGACAATCCAATCATCGGTAAGGCAGGAACCCCAATTAATACATTTTTATCTTTCACTTGATTGGTGTCTCTGCACAACTTATACCCTTCGGTTCCAATTAATGCACAGCTAGAATCATCACCATTTGCTCTGCTGATTCTTCGGCTTCCATCAGATACAAGAAATGACCTTGTGGCCCTAGATGCTGATGAATGAGAACTAAAGCCGTTTTCTTCAACTCCAGCATGTTCTTTGTATAGCTGAGCCACTAAGCAACTTTCCAAGGAATTTAAAGGTCTACTAATATTCCCATACATATGCTTAGTCCAGAGACAGGCTTTATTCCCAGCAGGATTACGTGTATAACACACTTCTCCTGCAGACGAATCAGGCAGCAACAAACCGCAATCATCACCAATACTGGAGCTTTGCTTATTTTCATCTTCAATATAACCATAGTTCTCATTTGCTATGAATGTAACTGGTAACTCCGAATCAAGAACAATACCACCCTCATTGTAGTTCCTGAAGTTTCTAACTTTTTCACTATCAATCTCTTCACCCTTGCGCATTCTATCTCTTTGTTCTTGCCCGCGAAAGGACCCTCTAGGGGACTCATGATTCTCAAAACCGGAATCCTCTGAAGACAAATGAGATGAGCTATCACTAATTTTTGAAACCCTGTTCCAAAATTTAGCTAAGTACCCAGCTCCAGCAGCAGCAGCACCAACCCACAATTCCATTTTGCCTCTCCCCTCCTCACACACACATAAACATTCAGAATCACTACAACCCTAACTCCACAAAACAAATTACCCACTTCCTTTCTGCTATCAGAATCAAACAGGGAAGAGAAAAACTTTCCATCGATCTAGAGAAATTGTCCTCGAGTATTCCCACCACAACAATGAACTAAAGAATGAACTGCTGGAATGAAATCCACTGCTTATAGGAAAAAAATCAAAATCAAAATCCATGATTTACTAACTAAACATGTCTCATTGTCCAAACTCTCAGCAAAAAAAAAAAAAAACAAACCCTATCATTCACCAATCTAGCTATAAGAAACTAATCCCTAAGTGAATGGATACAGAATCCAACAGATACAAGGAACAACAACAACAAATAATCAATGAAAAAGAAAAATGCTACAAGTCCCTGTGAACTTGAAAAGCACCAGAAACCAACCAATGCGCCACCAACAAATTTCAGAGGAAATACGATTGGAACTTGATAGCAGCTAAGCCAATTACTGAACCGGGAAAAGAAATTCACTATGAAATGATACAAACTGAAAAGCTCTATCTGTTAGATGAAAGTCAAAATCACTTACTGCAAAACTCAGAAAATTGCAAAAAGGGGAGGAAACAAAAAAGTGGGTTTGGTTTAGTGGTTGTGCCAATTTTGGGGCATCGAAAAATTAAAAAATGGGGAGAAAAAAAAAACAAAATTTTTATGTAAATGGAATAGAATTGGAAAGCAGTTGCTCAATAGTGAGAGTGAAGAATGAAAGAAAATGTGAGAGAGGCACACAACACAACCGCCAGCTTCCCTAATCCACACGATGTTTGCGGAATCTAACAATGGTTTTTGGTTTGGGTTCTACACTTTGAGATTGAGACCCCGAAAAAACGCCGTGACATGGAAAATAATAAAAATGAAAATAAAATGGAATAATAATTGGATTTAATTTTTCGTCGAAATTTTTTTTATACAATTATTTAATCATCATATGTTGTCACGTTAGTTATGACTTATGATAGTGTTTTCTGTTTTTATACAAATAGAATGTTTTGATTGAATAACATAGTAAAATATGTAACACCATAATTAATTAACCTTATATGCTTAAGTCATACTTAGTTAATTAATTAGTCGTCACACATCAGTCTCATATAGCTAAATATATTAAACTAAAAATAATCGGGATATTTAATATTTTATGGAAATAGGGGCATCGCATTATAACATCGATAATAGCGGATCATAATGTCATCTACAAACAAATCTCCCGTCTACCATAATACAACACAAATATATAAGATATAGTACTGCCGATCATTAAGATTCGGACTTTAATACAACACTTATACTAGTTCATAATACAAATACTAAAAATCTTCAAAATCAAGGGATTACTGCTTCATCAGCACCTATACCTGCAGATTCGTCTGGAGACGAAAACGGAAAGGGGTGAGTAACTCGAAAGTAACTCAGTAGGGGTAAAATGCAAGGGACCATCGTTTTTCGTTCCAGGCCCTCCGGGTTTATTTTTGAAATAAGTGAGATAATTATTAATTCATTTAATTAAGTTCGAAATCGTGGGATTTCCGGAGCGACATCGATTTTATATGCTTCTATGTATGCATTAATCATGAATATGCATCACATCATAATTTATATAAATGCATATGCAGAGACAATTAAATAAATCATACACATACATCCATTAAACTTTTAACTTTCATTCTCAATCTACTTTAATATATTTTGGCGTTACCACCCTCCCTTACTTCACCTCCGCATCACCAGACCCCTAGGCTATGAGTTCATACCTGCTAGCCGTCGCTAGAACATAAAATGGGGTAGTGGGGGTATAGTTCACCTTCACTGTCCAATCAAATTGGGTCTCGAAGCCGTCAATACTTCACTGGCCAATCCGATTGGGACTCGAAGGGTACTATTAATTTTATTTCTTTTAGTTTTATCCATCAATCACATCATAACATCATTAATATGATACTTAAACATAATCAATCATAATTATAATATGATATAACATATATGAATGATGTCATACATGAATAGTAATATACATATTAGACGGTGAACAGTAATTCGTAAATAGTAACTTATGAATAGTGATAAGTGAATAGTAAACAGTAAACAATAAATAGTGAACAGTAAATAGTAAATAATAATTAGCAATTGATACATGGTAAATAGTGAACATTCTAAAGTTAAGATAGTAAATCATCAACATAAATAGTGAATAGTTACGGTAAAAGTAAATAGTAAATTGTGAAAGGTAAATAGTAAATGATAGATATTAAATAGTAAATGGTGAATAGTGAATAGTAAAAGTAAATAGTAAATGGTAAATAGTGAATAGTAAAAGTAAATGGTAAATAGCAATGTATGTAGATGATTAGTAAATTACATAGTAGCATTATATATATATATACATAGTATGAACATTATAACAATATTAAGTAAACTCCTACCTTAATTATTATATTTTGAAGAACAACAACACGTGAATAGAAACCGGCAGAATTTCAGTATGACACTCTGGACACTTATTTATGTGACTAAGAATAATTCTTTTCTGATGTGGAAGATCAGACAGAGCTGCAACCACATAGCATACTAAGAAATTATTCTACTAAAATATTTCTCACTATTATTTCTTACTCTTTTTCTCTCCTCTCTTTCTCTTCTCTAAATTTTCTTCTCATTCCCTTATGCCTCCCAAGGTTTCCCCCCACCCCTATTTATCGTAAAATTTTTCTAATAAAATAATAATAATATCATGAATAGTAAAATACTATTTAAGATAAAATAATAATAATATCATGAATAGTAAAATACTATTTGAGATATTAGTAATAAAATAATAATAATATCATGAATAGTAAAATACTATTTAATAAAATAATACTAATATCATAAATAGTAAAAAGATATTAAAAATAAAAAAATACTAATATCATGAATAGTAAAAGATATTAAAAATAAAATAATACTATTATCATGAATAGTAAAAGATTTTAAAAAATAAAATAATATTAATATCATGAATACTAAAATATTATTTAAGCTAATATTATCATGAATGTTAAAATAATAATACTATCATGAATAATAATATTATGCATAGTAGATATAAATAACTATTGGTAGAAATTTATAAATATGATACATTTTTATTTTATGAAGATGTGCTAACATATTTATTTTAGAAAATTGGGGCATTACAAAATATATTTATAAAACATGTACAATAAAAATTTTACAATATTTGTATAATAATCATATTTATCGTTAAATTATAATATGAATTTACAAACTAATACAATCTAATAATAAATATAATTATTATACAACTATTATATAATTTTCATTATACATCTATCATTCCTCTTTATAAAATTAAGCTCATAATAATTTTCCCATAAAAAAATCAATGAAAGGTAGGATTTTTTTTTGGTGTGTGTTACCTTTTAATGTTTTCTTTCGCTAATCTATAAAAAAAAGGGGGTTTGGTAGAATAAAAGTGTGTTTTTATTTTTGTATTTTTAATTATTGTCATTTTTTTTTTGTTTTGTTTTGCTAACTTAGCGAAAAGGCTAGAGAATTGGGATGTTCTAACAAGAAAAATATCTCAATATTCAATGGCATGTCATCATCATCACCCTCATTACAAATTTCCAATAATTGTTAAGAATTTAAAATTAGAATTTATACTTGATTTTAAAAAATAGACAAAATCCAATCAAATATTTTTTATTAGTAAAAACATTTAACTTAATTATTAGTCATCTTATATGATTGAATAGATGTAGTTTTTGCATAATTAATAATGTATCAAGATCAATCTCATTTTAAATCGTTATAATTTAATTTCAATAAATTGATAGTATATATAATAATTTTTTACATATTCAATCAGATAAATCAGTTTGAATAATTAATTTAACCATTTACTATTAAAAAAGTCATATAATTAGAATATTCTAATTAGATGATTATATAAAATACTTTTATACTAGTCTTGTACCCGTGCGATGCACGGGGATTATATCAAATTTTACTTTTAAGATATTAAATAATTAATGGAAAAAATATTTGTATAAAATGAAGTTAAATGAAAATATGTTATCTATATTTGATATAATTAGTTTTCATCTTTTTCAATATCAAATTTGTATTCATAAAATATTTATAATTATTTTCTTTCAACAATCAACCAAAAATAATCATAATTTACAGATTATCAATCACTAAAAACTACCGAAATCATAGAAAATATTTCAAAACTAATAATTATCAATCATTAATAATTATTAATTATTCATATTTATTCCCGTCCAACAATCAATAAAAATATTAAAAATTACTAATTCATGTTCATAATTATTCCTAATTAACAAAAAATATTAAAAATACATAATATCAATCACTAAAATTCTCTAAAATATTCACTAATTATCAATCACTAAAAATCATTAAATTACAGGTAAAATATTCAAATATCACTAACTATCAAACATTAATAATTACTAATTAATAATTCGTAATTATTCTCTTTTAAAAAAACATGTTCATTATTTATGTTTTACATTTCCCGTGAGACAGTTAATCAATCATGTCAAATATTAAATTGTGAAGAATAGAAAATGAGGAGAAGAGTGAAACAATAAAAAAATATAGAAGAAATATGAAGAATAGAAAATGAAAGAAGCAGAATTAAAAATAAATTAAAAATAGAAAAAAAATGAAGGATGACTAAGAAGGTAGATGGAAAAAATGAAATAAGAAAGAAAAAAAAATATAAGCAAGAAATAGAGATGACAAAATAAGAGAGGAAGAGAAAAAAAAAGAAATTGAAAGGGTTGAGAAGGTGGAAAGATATATATATATATATAAGTATATATATTTTGACCATAATTTAACATCAAATGCTATAAACAAAGTAAAGAATCTGAAAGAAGATTTTTTTTATAATGTGAATGTAGATAGAAAATTTATATAAAGAAGATTTTATCATATATATATTTCGAAATAAGATTTTTCAAATTTATATTATGAAATGTGAATAGACATTTTCAAATCAAATATTATCATTTCCAAATATTTTATGCATAAAATCAATTATTCTAAATAAAATAAAAGATACATATTGGATATTAATATTTAAAAGATACATTAAAGATTTATAAATATCCTAAAAGAATAAAAATAAAGGATACCTAAAATTGCATACGTGTCACATTTATAGAGACTCAATTAATGAGCAAATTGGTAATCAATCATAACCTGTCTTTTACAATATTATATAGAAAACTAGTGAATCAAAGTTAAAATCATAAACACATGTAATAACTTTAAAAAAACCCTTTTATTCATAACAATTATGGATATTTCGAGGCAGTAGAATCCCATATCAAATTTCATAATTTGGTGTCCGGATTTAAAACATCATTTGACAAGAGCCAAGAGGACCCATCGATTTTAATCACATTTTGCTTAACTTCTACTTGAATTTACATATGTTTTATTGTTATTATTTTTTAATGAAATCTTGCACGTGACTTATTTTTAGTAACTTGTATTATTATTATTAAAATTAAAAAATGGAATGAACATATTATTATAGATTGATTCCAAAACAACATATATACATTCCCTATCGTATCCAAGTAATCCAAGATAGCAAGGCTAATAATATCTGTGGCCATTTTCCATGTTCCTTTGTAAGATACATATATATAACTAATTAATCTTGAAATGTATGTATTTTTGGGCCGAATTAACCAATTTCTGAGAAGCAAATGAAACACGTGATATTTAAGTTAATATACTTACATTAAAAGTTATTTAATTTCAATGTGTTCAGAGAAAAAAAATATTTTACACCGTCCATCAATTAAAATTATGGATTTAAATAAGGATTTAATTTTCATCCACACAGTGTATTATTTTTTTACACAGTCATTCAATCATATGTTGTCACTTCAGCCATGATTGTGTTTTCTCTCTCTCACTACTTAAAAATCATACAAACAGAGCATTTTGATTGGGTGACAATGTAAAATATATTTACTTTGAAGCATCAAAATTAAACTCTTTAAATAATTTGTTAGGAAATGCAATACTAGTACTAGTCTAATTGTGCATGTGAAAAGTGATAAACATAGTGGGAGATAATTGTGGATAGAAGAAGCTCAGCCCATGAGGGAGGAATAATACAATTATTGATGACTGAAAAAAAGGTTCAGTGAATTGTGAAAATAATGCTAGAACAATAATTGTGATGGGTCCTTTTCCTTCCTCTAAATCAGGTATAACAATATAATGTCATATCCTATCCTATAATAATATTATCGTTACCTAATGACAAAACAGAAAATGATAGTAACTAGAGCCAAAAAAAACCTTACACTCTTCTTAATTAATCATTTTTGTGATTATAGCCACACATGCAAGTGGCAAGCAGAAAACCACAGATTAATTATTAATGTTGACAATATCATGAATAAAATTGGCTTATCGAATTTAAGATGTGAAAATAGCAAACATCTATTATTAACCAATAATATTTATTGTACAACAGAAATACGTTCAATCAGTATCCAACGCGTGTTATACATAATACGAAATGCGTGTTATACGTACTTGTATTATACATATAACACACATTGCATAATATGTATAACACACATTAAATACTAGTTGGACGTATTTCTATTGTACGACAAACATTATTGATTATTAACTAGGATGATGAGACTAATGGTCTCACCATAATCACTTGAAGTGAGATTTGATGAAAGATCGAAATTATTCTATGTTTTGAAAAGTTAAAAGCATTTTATTTTTTCCAACTATTTTTCTCTTTTTTTTCGATTCACAATAATGATATTTATTTTTGAAGGATAAGATAATTGACCTGAAATTTTAAATTTTTTTATACTCAATGAGGATTAAATTTTCGACATATGATTAATAGATGATGAATTCGACCGTTCAACTACACTCTCCACTTTTTTGTTGTAAGATATATATTTTTGGTCTAAACTGATGCTTCAAAAGTAAGATCATGAATATATAATGGAGGCCCAACATCAGGCCCATTTTGTGTTTTTTTCCTTGTAACTAGACTCATTTCGGTTTACCAAAAACAAAAAAAAAAACTAGACTCATTTCGGAAGTACATATGTTATATTCTAAAGTAAGTATATGTACAATAATTATATATTTAATTAATATTCAATATGTGTTATGTATTATACATAATGTATGTTATATGTAATGTTTGTTATGCATGATACATATTATAAATAACACATAGTACATGTTGGATACTAGTTGTATATATTTATGTTGTACGGTAATTATTTCTCCTTTTTCAAATATGTTAAAGAAGAGGAAAACCTACCAAAGCTCGAGGTAATGACTTAAATTAAGAAATAGAATTGATAGATCAAAATTGAATTGAATTTAATCATACTTGCAAATTAAATTTGCACATCTTGGTTACGTTCACCTATTAGTTCATGCATGGCTTATGTAAAACACAATAAACGTTTTCAAATTGCACTCAATCGGCTCATAATTTTGTACTCATATTGTTATTATTGTACAAAACTCAATGTCTTGATATTATTATTAATTAAATGGTTTGACTATTAGCTACTATATAGATTTGGATAAAATAATTTGTATTAGTTGGCTTAATATTTTACTATACAGAAAAAAAGATTACTTCTGTACAATTAGATAAATTGGTCGTCTAAAATCAAAATATTTTCCATAACTTTTTTTTTTTTTTAAATATGTACCTACTTAAATGCGTAGATTGGGTTTGATACCTATTTCGGGATAGAAAGTATGAATATAGTTATCCATGAAAATATAAAGAAAATAAGTTGTAATTTAATAAAAATTGAAAGGTGAGAATCACAAATGTTGAACATTATTTTTTTTTTAAAAATATATTATTGGAGAAAAGTTTAATTATGTGTTGATTACTCGAGCATATAGGGTGTCAATCCAATATAATGAAGACTTCATAACTTTTTTTAAAAAAAAAAAAATTCAGTGAAGTTTCCTTATTACCACTTGTCGTTAATATTTTTTAGCCCATAGTTTCCTCCTCTCGTTTTGTCTTTTCTTTTTAACAAAAAAAAAAAAAAAAAAGAACAATACAGATAGATTGTGAAGAATGTGAATGGTCAAAGAATGTTCTTAAATTTCTTAATGATTATATTTACAATGGTGGACGAATTTAATTTACAAATAATTATGGTTTGATTTTTGTTGAAGCAACATTCCTCAAAATGAAAAATAAATGTCGCCTTACAACGCCCACCGCAACGAATATTGTCTGTTTTCTTTTGGTGAAGTTGTGTGGTGTTTGATGATGCACATGGGGGGTTAAGACTTTAAAAACATACTTAAAAATCAAGTCATATATATAATATAAAGTAAAAGTGGTTATATTAATTAATTATATTTGCTCATAGCAACCACAGCAGAAAATCTCACACATTCAAAAGATAACATCTCATGATCTTTTAGGAAAAAATGTGTACTTTAATGATATGCAATTTTCTTTTCCTTTGAAAAATTATCATTGTTTAAATTTGATTTACAATTATATGAGTTTTATTTTGATGCACTATTTACATTGTCATCTAATTAAAACACTTTATTATATAAATTTTCAGATAGTGAGAGAGAGAAAATATTATTATGGTTGAAGTTCAGCATATTATTGAATGATTGTGTAAAAAAATTGTACATTGTCAGTGGATGCAAATTAAATCCATTATATATTTATCAACTTTTATCCATAGGGTTAATTTAAGTTCAATTTTTTCTTGATGGGTAAAAAAACTTCGGACTAGAGTTTTCTTTCAACCTGTATTTTTCAAAAAAGAAAAGAAATAAAATAGATTGACCTTTCCTATATAAGTGAAGTTTTCTTATCCAATAAAACTTGAATATTATATGTTTACTTAAGTAATAAATGTTGAACCATTAATCTAATGTTCTTGAACCAAATGTATGTTGGTTAGGACATTGTATTGCAATAGTTATAATCATTAATCCAAATATTACATCAAATTTCATTTAACAATGCCATGTTAATTAAAAATATGACTAAAATAGCCAAGCAAAAGCCATGGGACACATTAGGCACATTAAAATAACCATTTCTTTCTTACCCAAAAGTGCATATAATAATATTTTTCCCCCTCCAATTGTTCCTTCAAAAAATGCAAAGAACCAACAAGAAAAATATTAATCACTTTCATTTACTTAATTAGTTAATTGATTAAATAATTAAGTAATCACCCCTCTTGCACTCTCTTTCTTACGTTGTAAAAGTATGAGCTGTCCTTGATATAGCAAGGTAGGAAAATGAAAGCAATGTTCTAATGTTCTCTTTTCCCCTCAAATTCAACCAACACACCAACACTAACACACAAACACAATATTGTCATACTAGAAATTATTAGATGTACTAAGAGATTTCTTTTATTTTGTATAATTTATATTTTAACATATTAATTATTTTATTTTCTTATTTAAAATTTAACTTCTTCCATTTCTATTATAATTAACTTTTTAGATTACGTATCATGTAATGAATTATGCATAACAAAAAAATTTATTGATATCGGTCCACCTAATAATTTTTTCTTGTCATATATACATCACAATTCACAATCTTTATATTGTTGCCATGCCACCAATGGATTTGTTTTTCAACTCTCACCTGCCCTTACTTAATCTCCATCCTCTCTCAATCTGCCTAATGATGATCCAACAAAACCTCAATTAATCATCTTTGAATTAATTCTATATATCATGCTTTGTATAGTCTACTATATATACACCCATACCAAACCAAACACATAAAGTGATCATATATTATTCTTTTTCAAAAAATGATTTGGAATTAATTCTTTTATTCAATCTTTTGTTAATATTTAAAATTAAAATGCAAGAAAAAATGAGATCATAAAATTAATAAAAAGTTGGACAGAAGAGTTAGTTATATCATAATATATATATGTATATATATATATATATTTCTTTTCTATTATTAGACACATTAAGCTTGTCCTTTCTTATTCCCCTTATACTCAACCACTAAATTCCCATAAAAGAAAATTCTACTCTCCTATACATAAAATTTGATAAAAAACACTACATCGTGATATTCAATCTTTTATTATTAATTTTAATGTGATTTCTACTCCAACTTTCAAATTATTATCTTTATCAGTCATTAATCTTAACAGATATGATAAATATCCAATATTAGATATTAATATAACATTACCCAATTTTACATTATAAAAAAAGAGAGAAAAATGTTGAGTTTCTTGGTTGCTAAACAATTTAAACAAATCCACATTAGTTGCATCTCCTTCATGGGTCAAACTTGAATGCAATTATTCAAGTGTGACTTTGTGTTCTCCACACAAACCATCTTTAAAAAAAAAAACAAATACAAAAACAGAGCATTCACTATTTTCTTTGTAATGTGAATGAAAAACAAGCTCTTTCAAACTTCACCATCATAAGAATTCATCATCATAATAAGTGTTCAATTCCTCTAATGGATTTTGGCCATTTAGAGTCCAAAAATCCTCATGATCACTCCCTCATTGCTCTCTTCAATTCATCACCTTTGTGTTCTTCATCCTTATTATTACCTCCTCCTCCTCCTCCTTCTTCTTCTTCCTCTAATTCTTCCACTTCTTCTTGGGCTGGTGAAAAAAACAATAATGCCCCTCTTTCTTCTTCTTCTTCATCATCATCTTATTCTTCCTCCAATACGGTAAGAACAGGGTACAAGCTATCACATGAAACAGAGCAACCTTGCCACGTGGCAGAGGAGATTGAAGCAATTCATAGAAAGGTAGTGTTCATCGGTGACATTGTCGGTCACAGTGGAATGAAGTGGAAGGATGTGGAGAACCGGTTCGACCAACTCGCTAAAACCCGAACCGGACCTGAACCGGTCGTCAAATGGACCGAATTTGCCTTCTGCATTGGTGAGAATAATAGTATTATTCAGGACATAAAAGTCAAACTTTTTTCTTCTCATTATTCATTTCATCACTTTTTTCTTCTTCATGATCTTTTCGTAAATCATAATGCATTATTATTATTATGCTTGTGAAAACGGCATCGTTTTTTGTCGTCATGTATTTTACACTATCTTTCAATTAAAACATTCTGTTTGTATGACTATTCATGCAGTTATAACTGAAGTGTCAATATATGATTGGATGATTACGTAAAAAAGTTGTATACACAATAAAAAATAAATCCTTTATTTTATCTATTTATTTCCTTTTTTGGGTGTGGATGTTTTGTTTGTTTGCTTTGAGGCAGAATCTGAACTAACACAAAGAATTATATTTAGCAAAGCAGTTATAATTAGCCACCTTAGCCACGTTCATTGCATATGCTATAATGTCACAATATAGGACAATATGTTTCACTATATTACTTCTTTAATTTCTTAGTCAATTTAATTCAATGATTAATGCTTAACACTTTATTTTTCTCATTTTTTAATTCTCCCTCTTGGATTTTAATTTTCCATTTTTTTGGGGTTTAGAGATAATGTTTTATATCTATACGGACTTAATCTGATCTTCTGAAATTGTTCATTATTATTTTAATTATTTTTTAGTTTCAAATTTGTCCTTATTTATTTATTTTTCTATAGGGATGCAATCATCACCAGAATTTGCCGATGAATTGCTAAGGGCACTAAGAGGAAGAGAGGATTGGCAATTCGATATCACCAAAAATGATTTGCACTTTTTTTGGATTCAGATAAAAGATGATTCTTTCAACTCAAGAATGAGAATCTTCTTTCAAATGTAAATAAATAAATAAATCAATAAATAAATAAACTTTTGCACTAAATTCTACTACTCTTCACAATTCTGAAACATGTTTGTAATAATTAGTTTCTTTTTATTTCACTATAGGTGTAACAGAAACAAGGATGGGAGAATTACAGAGAAGGACATAATACAGGTTAATCACTAATCAAATATTTAATGAAAGATACTCAATTAATCTTCTACCTTAATAGTAAATTAATTCTAATAGGTGTTTAATAGGTTGCGGCTATGTAAAGTTTTTATATGTTAATTATCTGTCATGTTCTGCATGTTCATGATGATATTTTGGTTTGCCCATTCTGCAGACAAATATATATATATATATATATATATATATATATATATATATATATAATCTTGATTATAGCTGGTTTTCTTAGCATGTTCATGTTCATTGGATTTTTATGGCTATTTTGGCACTTTATGCAGACAATTCTATTGACTGCTTCTACAAATAAGTTATCCGTGACTCATGAAGAAGCAGAGGACTGTGCTGCTTTAATCATGGAATCACTAGACCTCAAAAATAAAGGCTACATTGAGGTACCAATTTTTTAGCCTCATTCTTCAATTTAGGCTTTACCATGTACATGCCCCTTTTCCATATTCTATTTAGAGTTTAATCAAAACCTTTTATTAAAGGTTCGTCATTATAGTTGAAGTTGATCTGATAACATATGATTGAATGTGTGAGTAAGTATAGAAGTTAAATCCTTTCTACTTAATGGAGAAAGATTCATTCATTCAATGATTTGTAGATGTCTCAAATGGAGTCCATCTTGAAGGCACATTCACCACCAAAAGGCACACACAATGTTCACAAGAACAACAATGAATTTGGTGAAGATGAGCTGCAAGAACCAATGTCAAGGGCTGAAGTGTTGTTCAGAACCTATTGGCGACGCGCTTGGATCGTTTCGCTATGGTTGCTTGCATGTTTTGGATTATTTGCTTGGAAATTTGTTCAGTATAGCCATAGATCAGGATTTCTAGTCATGGGGTATTGTCTTCCCACTGCTAAAGGTGCAGCTGAGACCTTGAAACTTAACATGGCTTTAGTTCTTCTTCCTGTTTGTCGAAACACAATCACTTGGCTCCGAAGGAACCGTGTGATCAACTATGTCATTCCATTTAATGACAACATTAACTTCCATAAGGTATGTAATGAAACCATCTTTCGTAAAAGTTTAAGCTATTGGGTTAATGTATACGAATGATTTTATATCGTAGGTGCTCTAATTTGTCCTGCATTATCAATTTGCTGCCACCTTATTTTTAACATATATGATGACCATGAAAGATGATTCTTACATGATGTATGTTCAACACTACATAATACATATATCATTCACATTATAGTAGTAATAATAACTGATTTTCATCCTTAATCACCATATAATATATGCTGATACTGAGTTATTTATATATGAACTAAACCAATGATTCAATTTCTGTCTTATCTGTCTATTTCCTCAAAGAAAACTTGTTAATGATGAAACAGTAAGTAATTATGAAAGAGTTGGTTTGAGAAGATACATGATTAATAGAAAAACTTGACAGAAGATTTCAATCCTTAACTCACATTTGTAAACATAGTCCAAAATTGGTTTCATACATTCATCTTTTCTTCTAATTTCATAAACTTTGATATACTAAGCATTCAAAGGAAATTAAAGTAACATATAAGTACTTGTATGTGCAGCTTATTGCAGGTGGAATTGTGGTAGGTGTGATCTTGCATGGTGGTACACACCTTACCTGTGACTTCCCAAGAATTATCAACTCAAACAGCTCAATTTTCCAGCGAACAATCGCCATCGGATTCGGCTACCACCAGCCAACATACTTGGAAATCTTGGCCTCAATAGAGGGGGTAAGTGGGATTGCCCTGGTGGTGCTAATGGCCACTGCATTCTTACTAGCAACAAGTTGGCCAAGGCGTCGCTCGCCTAAGCTACCGGTGTCCCTAAGAAAGGTCACCGGCTACAACACGTTCTGGTACTCACATCATCTGTTTGTCATTGTCTATGTATTGCTCATTGTTCACTCCATGTTCTTGTTCCTAACAGATAAATGGACCGAAAAGACGGTTAGTTCATTTTTATCTGTCTTTTCCATCCTTATTATTATATGACTTTGTTCCTCATTCTTTTTCATTCTTCAATCTTCACTGATCTTTGTATATGCAGACATGGATGTACATTGCTTTTCCAGTTTTACTCTATGCTGGGGAGAGGATCTTTCGAGCCGTAAGATCAGGATCTTATGAAGTTGGTATTCTGAAGGTAGTTACATATGATCAATTTTCAATTATCCATGAAGACTAATACTTCTAATTCACTTGTCATTTATGTATGATCATTAATTTTCTCTCCATTTTTGACAATCCAATATTGCAGATAAGTACCTGTCCTGGAAAAGTTCTGTACCTAAAAATGCAAAAACCAGAAGGTTTTAAGTACCAGAGTGGCATGTATATATTCATTCAGTGCCCCCAAATTTCATCCTTTGAATGGTACTAACATTTTCTGTCACTTGAGCTTTCATAAAACCATTCAAGATTCAGCATCCATTTCTTGCAGCCTTTTCTTCTGATGCCTATTTTGAGTCTCTTTTGAATTGAATTGTTCAGGCATCCATTTTCCTTGACCTCAGGGCCACAAGATGACTACCTCAGTGTGCACATTAGAACACTTGGAGATTGGAGCTACCAAATATATGAGCTATTCCAAGAGGTATAAACAAAAATAAAAAGAAATTTCTAAATTACAAAATTGTGCTCTCAAATGTCTCTCTCTCATCATAAAATTGGTACTGGTATGTGCAGGCAGTGTTATCAAGATCACAAGATTGTCCAAGACTGTACATAGATGGACCTTATGGTTCTGCTTCCCAAGACCATGTAAAATATGACATTGTAGTCCTAATTGGCCTAGGAATTGGTGCCACACCTTTCATTAGCATCCTCAAAGATGTAGCTAAAAGTGTTCAGACAGAACAAATTGATCCCGTAAGAATTCTCTTTTTAACTAAACTGTGGGATACCGTATCGACATACTCTCATCTATCATTGAATGAGATATGGACCCTAATTTATTAGGCCCCATATCTCATCCAATGGTAACTGATAGTACAGTGACACAATGTTTCATAAATTTTGAGTTCAAATAATATTACTCCTTCAATTCATCTATTCCACTAATTAAAACAAACACACTATTTGGTGCATTTGGAATAGAGTGGTGTAAGAGAATGCAGCAGCTTAACAAAGGGTCCATTAAAAGCATACCTGTATTGGATTACAAGAGAGCAAAACTCTCTTGATTGGTTTAGAGATGTAATGAATGAAATTTCACTTTCAAACAAAAAGCAGGTATGTCTAACTTAATAACAATGTTGTTTATTTTGATGTGATTATTTTTCTGACCATTCTATTTTTCATGGTAATTAACAACTATCTTTACTTTAGTGTGCTGTGGAGATGCACAATTTCCTAACAAGTTCTGTATATCCCGCTGGAGATGTTCGTGCAGCATTGTTAAGTGTCATTCAGGCCTTGCATCATGCCAAGAATGGCATTGACTTAGTTTCCAGGACTCCAGTAAGTGCATCTCCCCCTTAATTTTTGTCAATATAATCCAAAATTTGAATAATATGAAATAACTCACACGAGACCTAGTATAATTGATAGCTAGTTAGATTCCTTAAATATCTAGTCAGAGATTCGATTTCTGACAATATGTATGAAAATGATCTTGTAGTCACTACTCTCGACGATAAATATTTTGAGCAATAAAAAAATAATAATAATAAAGACTTAATAGTGCAAATTTATACTTATTTATGTATTCTCAAATGAATTTTCAGATATGCACTCATTTTGCTCGGCCAAATTGGTTCAACATATTTTCCAAATTGGCTCGAAAGCATAGAGGAGCTAAGATTGGTGAGATTACCCCTTGCTAATTAGGATATCCTTTTTACATAACATATATGAATTGAATACACAACTTTACATTGTTTTCCGCAACTACTACTAATGTGGGTTTTCTTCTTCTACAGGGGTATTCTACTGTGGTTCATCCAGTTTGGGAAGAGAATTGAAGACATTGTGCACCAAATTCTCCACCAAAACCACAACCAGATTTGTTTTCCACAAGGAAAATTATTAAACCCTAATATCAATTCTTAATTTATGAATCCATATTAGTCACCTATTGAAAATAATTTTCAGCAACCGAAAAAAGAAGCAAATACATGAATACATCAACAATAGTTCTTTTGATTTAATTGATCCTCCTCGTTAATTTGTTGTGGGTTCGTGGTGTTTTGATAGGGAATTAGGAAAGAGTAATTAATAGTTAAAGGGTATATCCTATATACTAGTTGTATAGATTATATATTTGTTACTTGTTAATTCTTACATATCCATACTGTTAGAGGGAAATCAAATGTATTGACTATTGTCATATACAATTACAAGTGTAACAGTGATGAAAATAAATAAATTAATATGGCTAGAGATCAATCCATCAAGAAACCCATATGTGTTCTAAGTAGATAATCCAAGCTTCATGGTCTACTCAAGGATTTATAATTGTTATAGGTATTTCGGAGAGTGTGGTTGAGGGTGGGTAGAGACTCATTCTTTCTTAATTAAGTATAGAAGATTATTTCATAATTATTTTGGGCATGAAAAATTTTAAAATTTCGAGTCAGCTGTCCTACTATTCGAAATGTCTACTAGTTATAATAATATAAATTAATCATTGTGATTGACAAAGAATACCTGATCATAAATAAAACAAAATTGTTATGGGTAAGACCTTTCAAGTGATAATAATGATAATAATAATAATATATGAGAAAAAAACCAAATAAATGAATTTATCTTAACTATATCACATAACTTATTTTACATAATGAACTTAATCTATGTCTAATAGGACATATGGTTTAAAGAGTATAATTCGCATGCATAAATAGCACTAAAAAGATGTATACAAACATTTAATTATATATTGATAAAATAGTTAATTGACTTGATTCAGCCATATTACCTTAAATTACTCATAATTTCACCTTGAGAAGCCATTAGAAGTGATAAGAAATTTAGTTATTTAGATAATTTATATGAAGTCATAATTTAAATTATATTGCCTCAATGTATTAAAAAAACGTGACTAAGATAATCTTTATAAAACTTACAAGCAATAATAACACATTAATCAATTAAGTTTATATATGAAAAATAAAGGAGAGAGAAATTCAAATTATGTTCGTTTTCGTGTTCGCGTTATTTTCAACCCTAACAAAACGCAACGCAACACAAAACGAAGGAAACCCTAATTCGACGCCAAACCTAGCCACCGTCATCAATGGCGTCGTCGTCGGCGAAGCGATGCCACTACGAGGTACTTGGCCTCCCCCGTGACTGCACCCCCGACGAGATCCGATCCGCGTACCGCCGCCTCGCCCTGCAGCGCCACCCTGACAAGCTCGTCCAATCCGGAATCTCCCAATCCGAAGCTACCGCCCAGTTCCAAGAGCTTCAACACGCCTACGAGGTCCTCTCCGACCCAAAAGAACGCTCCTGGTACGACTCACACCGATCCCAAATCCTCTTCTCCGATCCTAACTCCCTCCGCAACTCCTCAATCCCCGACCTGTTCTCCTTCTTCTCCAACACCGTATTCTCCGGATACTCCGATTCCGGCAGAGGCTTCTACAAAGTGTATTCCGAAGTGTTCGACAAGATTCACGCCAATGAGCTCAATTTCGCGAAGAAGTTAGGGTTAGGGATTGATTCAGTTAGGCAAGCTCCTGTTATGGGGAATTTGGAGAGCCCTTATGAGCAGGTTAGTGCTTTTTATGGTTACTGGTTAGGGTTTTCGACGGTTATGGATTTTTGCTGGGTTGATGAGTACGATGCTGCGGCGGGGCCGAACCGGAGGGCGAGGAGGTTGATGGAGGAGGAGAACAACAAGTTGAGGAAGAAGGCGAAGAGGGAGTACAATGATACTGTGAGGAAGTTGGCTGATTTTGTGAAGAAGAGGGATAAGAGAGTGATTGATATGAAGGTGAAGAAGGAAAAGGAGGAGGAGAAGAGGAAGGAGGAGGAGAGGGAGAGGAAGAAGAGGTTGGAGAAGGAGAAGAAGGAGAGGGCTATGGCGTATGAGGAGCCAGATTGGGCTAAGATTGATGAGGATGATGGTGATGAGGAGGGTGGTGGTGGTGGTGATGATGAGTTTTGGTTTGAAGAGGATGAAGGGAAGAAGGGTGGTGGTGGTGGTGAGAAGGAGTTTTATTGTGTGTTGTGTGGGAAGAAGTTCAAGAGTGAGATGCAGTGGAAGAACCATGAGCAGTCCAAGAAGCATAAGGAGAAGGTTGCCGAGTTCAAGGATTCAATTGCAGATGAGGAGGAGGAGGAGGAGGATATCGATGAGGATTTGGAGGTGGAAGGAGGAAGAGAGGAGGGGTTGGAAAGTGAGGAGGATGGAGTTCAGGCTAGTGATGATCGGTCGGGGGAGAGTGATTATGGGGTTGAAGATTTGGAGGGGAGGATTAGAGATGGTCTAAATGTTGCTGAAGAGGAGACTAGAAATGGGGTTGAGCTGAATGATCATGATGATGACGCTAATGATGATGATGAAGAAGAATTCTATGATGCCCCACGGGCAAAGGAAAGGAATGCAACTGGTGTATCAGTGGTCTTTGATGAAGATGATGATGAAAATGGTGTTCTTGAAGCAATGGTGGCTGGGCACATGAACAGAAAACCTCGCACTTCAAAGCACAAGCCCAAAGCTTCAGTGGCTCTAACTCAAGTTGAGAATGAGGATGATGGGTTTGGCCCTATGGAATATGACAACAGAAAGAACACAAGAAAGAAACGTGGTGCCAAGAAAGAGAAGGGTAGGAAAAATTGGGAAGAATCTAATGTGGCTACTGTCAATGGGGACGAAGAGAATAATGACAACAATGGGAATGATAATTCTTATGCAGAGGAGTCTTCTTCTCAATGTTTTGTGGAAAATGAGAATAATGGTAAAGAGTTAGAGAATGAGCATGTTGGTAGAGATAAGAAGACTACAAGTAAACCGGTTGACAAAAAAGGAGCTGCAAGGGACACAAAAAACAAAGCCAAAACTTCATCCAAAGGAAGAAAATCAAAGGTAAGAACTTGTGAATAAGCTTATTTCCTATCCCTCATCATTTGTTATGAGATGTATAGCCATAACTGCTGTTGTATAGTGTCTTTTGCTTAGGTATTCTTTCTTAATTTGAACCCATCAATTCACATCACAAAATTTTGAATTCCTAAATAGCTAGTTAAGATGACATGAACATGATTCATGACTTGTTTGATTCCCATTTTTGTTTTCTAAAATACTAAAACTAAAAGTTACATATTGAGACATGTAGCAGTGGTTGAAGTTCTTATATAGAGATATGTTCTCTGGTTTCTATGTGGCTAGGATAACATTATGTCTTATAGGGTTATAGCTATGTCTTACAACTAAGCTTGATTTTGTGATTCTGATTTCTGTCTGATCTTGTTTCTTATATAAGATGACATCAAAGCATCTCGGCAATACTTGTGAGACTTGTGGAGAGGAGTTTGATTCAAGGTAATTTAGTTCTCTTGTACTTGTTTATCATATTGTAATTTAGTTTATAAATTAGATGGTAATTTTCTTGTTGGAATACACTGCAACATAACTTGGTCTCACTTCTTTCACAGGAACAAATTACATAAACATCTGGGCGATTCTGGGCATGCATCGTTAAAAAGTAGATAAGTAAACTATTCAAAATCAAACTTATTTTTCCAGTTCCAAATACTGATTAGATTCAAATTTTGGTCCATTCTTTAATTCTTATAGTTCTGATAAATTTTGAGTAAGCCTTCGGCAGAACTGAAGGCATGTTGTAACTTTCGCCACAGTTCAGTGATATATGGTAACAGGGAATCTGCATTTTTGGCACATCTTTGTTTGTCAGTAACATCTTGGTCAGTTTCATCAAAAAAAGAAAATGGTGTCTTCATAAGAAACCTTTGTGATGTTGCAGCAATATTGTTTTGCTAGACTATATTGACAAGAACTGTTTACTTGAACTAGTTAGATTGTAAATTGGCTATATTCAGTTTATTTTTCCTAAAATAACATCGTTTCATGGATCTTTAGTTAATAAAAGTTATTCTGTGATCCATAGTGTTTCCCCCCAAAATTGATGTTTTGGTTTAAGACTTAGGTTCATAAACTAATGAGGAGATTAATGTAAGAAAATGATTTATTCCCATGAGCAAAAATATTTTGAGAGGAAGAAGCATTTTTGTTGGAAGAAGGAGGCTCAGTGTGTCTTCACGGAGAAATTGGGGGTACTCAATGTGTGTCAAGAATCAAGATATTCAGCCCAGTGTTTCATCAAGGGGGAAAAACAGACCCTTCCTCCCTTTATCACTCTCTTTTCTCTCTCTCCAACCTTGCACTTGCAGTTTTCATCTCTCTTCTAGCCAAATCGCTGCCATGTCTGGAGTGTTCTCAGGTCTATATCTTAAACTCAGATTTGGAATTGACATAATGGGATCTTTTACAAGAATTTTATGGGCTCTAGATGTAACCATCATGTAAACTTGCTATGGTGGATAATCCACTACTATACTCTTTCTATCTTACATTATTTGGATAAAGACCATACTATATTAACAGGCTCTTACATATTTTACTAACCTTAGGTCTTTCTAACTCATTCCTCCCCTCTAGACCCGTATTGCCATATACACTCCCTACACCAGCCACTCTTTGGGTTTGGGTCATGCTTGATGAGCTATTCGGCTGCCTCTAGAGAGGTGAAAATATCTTGTAAAGCCTGCCACTCTACAAAGACATATAGTTCCCAAGTATTAGGGTATTGGGCTTTGACTAGGAATGGACCCTTTAAAAATTGAGATTTTATTATTTTTCTAAAAATACAATAAAAATGAAGATTATAATCTTTAAAATATTGAAGAACATAATTTTTTAGAAAAAATTAGAAATTGAAGGCTATAAATTTTAAAATATGAGATTTCATTATTTTTCTAGAAACACTATAAAAATAAAGACAATAATATTGAAATTTTGAATTAAATAATATTTAAAACTAATTAGAAATTGAAGGCTATAGACTTTAAAACGTGAGATTTCACTATTTTTCCTGAAACATTATAAAAGTAAAGACTATAGTTTTTAAAATATTGAATTACAAAAATTTTAAAATAAATGAAAAATTGAAGACTATAGACTTTAAAATGTGAGATTTCACTATTTTTCTAGAAACATTAAAAGTAAAGACTATAGTCTTTAAAATATTGAATTACCTCATTTTTAAAGTTAATTAGAAATTGAAGACTATATACTTTAAAATGTGAAATTTTACTATTATTTTAGAAACACTAAAATTAAAGAGTATAGTATTTAAAATATTGAATTACATCATTGTTAAACCAAATAAGAAATTGAAGGCTATAGAATTTAATAATTGATATTTCTTTATTTTCTATAAACACTATAAAAGTAAAGACAATAGACTTTAAAATATTGAATTACATAATTTTTTTTTAAAAAAAATAGTAATTGAAGGCTATATACTTTAAAAAGTAAGATTTCACTGTTTTTTTAGAAATACTATAAACGTAAAGATTATAGTTTTTAAAATATATTACATAAATTTTTTTTAAAAAAAAATAGAAATTGAAGGTTATAAACTTTTAATAGTGAGATTTCACTATTTTTCTTGAAACACTATAAAAGTGAAGACTATAGTCTTTAAAATATTGAATTAGATCATTTTTAAACCTATTTAGAAATCGAAGGCTATATACTTTAAAAAGTGAGATTTCACTATAGAAACACTATAAGAGTAAAGATTATAGTCTTTAAAATATTGAATTACATAATTTCTAAAACTAATTAGAAAATGAAGACTATAGACTTTAAAATGTGAGATTTTAGTGTTTTTCTCGAAACACTATAAAAGTAAAGACTATAGCCTTTAAAATATTGAATTAAATAATTTAAAAAAAAGTAAAAATTGAAAGTTATAGACTTTGAAAAGTGATATTTCACTATTTTTCTAGAAACACTATAAAAGTAAAGACTATAGGCTTTAAAATTTTGAATTACATAATTTTTAAACCTAATTTGAAATTGAATGCTATAAACTTTAAAAATTGATATTTAACCATTTTCCTAGAAAAACTTTAACAATGAAGGTTATTGTCTTTAAAATATTGAATGACGTAATTTTTTAGACAATGAAGAAATTGAAGGCTATTGACTTAAAAAAGATAGATTTTACTATTTTTCTTGAAACACTATAAAACTAAAGAGTATAGCCTTTAAAATATTTAATTACATAATTTTTTAAAAAAAAGTAGAAATTGAAGGCTATAGACTTTGAAAAGTGAGATTTCACTATTTTTCTAAAAATACTATAAAAGTAAAAACTATAGTCTTTATAATTTTGAATTACATCATTTTTAAACCTAATTTGAAATTGAAGCATAGAGACTTTAAAAAGTGAGATTCACTATTTTCTAGAATACTATAAACTAAAGACAATAGTCTTAAAATATTGAATTACATAATATATAAACTAATTAGAAATTGAAGACTATAGACTTTAAAATGTGAGATTTCACTATTTTTCTAGAAACACTATAAAAGTAAAGATTATAGTCTTTAAAATATTAAATTACATCATTTTTAAACCTAATTAGAAATTGAAGGCTATAGACTTTAAAAAATGAGTATTCACTATTTTTCTAGAAACATTATAAAACTAAAGACAATAGTCTTAAAATATTGAATTACATAATATTTAAATTAATTAGAAATTGAAGGCTATAGGCTTTAAAAAGTGATATTTCACTATTATTCTAGAAACATTATAAAAGTAAGGTCTATAGTCTTTAAAATATTGAATTACATTATTTTTAAAACTAATTAGAAATTGAAAGCTATAGACTTTAAAAATTGAGATTTTACCATTTTTTTAGAAACACTATAAAAGTGAAGACTATAGTCTTTAAAATGTTGAATGACATAATTTTTTTGACAAAATAAAAATTGAAGGCTATAGACTTTAAAAAGTGATATTTCACTATTTTTCTAGAAACGCTATAAAAGTAAAGACAATAGTCTTCAAATTTTGAATTATATAATATTAGAAATTGAAGGCTATAGACTTTAAAACGTGAGATTTCACTATTTTTCTAGGAACACCATAAAAGTAAAGATTATAGTCTTTAAAATATTAAATTACATAATTTTTAATACAAATTAGAAATTGAAAGCTATAGACTTTAAAATGTGAGATTTCATTATTTTTCTAGAAATATTTAAATTAAATACTATAGTTTTTAAAATATTGAATTACATCATTTTTAAACCTAATTAGAAATTGAAGGTTATAGACTTTTAAATGTGAGATTTAACTATTTTTCTAGAAACAATAAAAGTAAAGACTATAGTCTTTAAAAAATATTGAATTACATCATTGTTAAACCTAATTAGAAATTGAAGGCTATAGACTTTAAAAATTCATATTTCACTATTTTTTTATAAACACTATAAAAGTAAAGACTATAGACTTTAAAATATTAAATTACCTAATTTATTTAAAAAAGTAAAAATTGAAGGTTATACACTTTAATAAGTGAGATTTCATTGTTTTTTCTATAAATACTATAAAAGTAAAGACTATAGTATTAAAAATATTGAATTACATAATTTTTAAACCTAATTAGAAATTGAAGGCTATAGACTTTTAAAAGTGAGATTTCACAATTTTTCTAGAATCACTTTAAAAGTAAAGACTATAGTCTTTAAATTATTAAATTACATAATTTTTAAAACAAATTAAAGGCTATAGACTTTAAAATGTAAGATTTCAATATTTTTCTAGAAACATTTTAAAAGTAAAGACTACTGTCTTTAAATTATTGAATTATATAATTTTTAAAACTAATAAGAAATTGAAGACTATAGACTTTAAAATGTGATATTTCAATATTTTTCTAGAAACACCATAAAAGTAAATACTATAATCTTTAAAATATTAAATTACATAATTTTTAAAACTAATTAGAAATTGAAGTCTGTAGACTATAAAAATTGAGATTTCACCTTTCTAGAAACACTATAAAAGTAAAGACTATAGTCTTTAAATTGTTGAATTACACAATTTTTAAAACTAATTAGAAATTGAAGGCTATAGACTATAAAAATTGAGATTTCACCATTTTTCTGGAAACACTATAAAAGTAAAGATCATAGTGTTTAAAATAATAAATTAAATAATTTTTTTAAACTAATTAGAAATTCAAGGCTATAGTCTTTAAAATGTGAAATTTCACTATTTTTCTAGAAACACTAAAAGTAAAGACTATAGTCTTTAAAATATTGAATTACATAATTTTTAAACCTAATTCAAAATTGAAGGCTATAGAATTTAAAAAGTGAGATTTCACTATTTTTCTAGAAACACTATAAAAGTAAAGACTATAGTCTTTAAAATATTAAATTACACAATATTTAAAACTAATTAGAAATTGAAGGCTATAGACTTTAAAATGTGAGATTTCATTATTTTTCTAGAAACATTATAAAAGTAAAGACTATAGACTTTAAAATATTGAATTACCTAATTTTTTTTTAAAAAAAAGTAGAAATTGAAGGCTATACACTTTAAGAAGTGAGATTTGACTGTTTTTCTATAAATACTATAAAAATAAAGACTATAGTATTTTAAATATTGAATTACATAATTTTAAAACAAATTAGAAATTGAAGGCTATAGAGTTTAAAATGTGAGATTTCATTATTTTTCTAGAAACACTATAAAAGTAAAGACTATAGACTTTAAAATATTGAATTACCTAATTTTTTTAAAAATTAGAAAGTGAAGGCTATACACTTTAAAAAGTGAGATTTCACTATTTTTTAGAAATACTATAAAAATAAAGACTATGGTCATTAAAATATTGAATTACCTAATTTTTTTTAAAAAAATTAGAAAGTGAAGGCTATACACTTTAAAAAGTGAGATTTCACTATTTTTCTAGAAATACTATAAAAATTATAGTCTTTAAAATATTGAATTACATCATTTTAAAACTTAATTAGAAATTGAAGGCTATAGACTTTAAAAAGTGAAATTTTACTATTTTTCTAGAAACACTTTAAAAGAAAAGACTATAGTATTTAAAATATTGAATTACATAATTTTTAAACCTAATTAGAAATTAAAGGCTATAAACTTTAGAAATTGATATTTCAATATTTTTCTAGAAACACTTTAAAAGTGAACTCTACAGTTTTTAAAATATTGAATGACATAATTTCTTAGACAAAGTAGAAATTGAAGACTATTGACTTGTAAAAGTTAGATTTCTCTATTTTTCTAGAAACACTATAAAATTAAAGACTACATTCTTTAAAATATTGAATTATATAATTTAAAATAACGTAGAAATTGAAGATTATATACTTGAAAAAGTGAGATATCACTTTTTTTTTCAAAAAATACTATAAAAGTAAAGACTATAGTATTTAAAGTAAAGACTATAATTCGCTTAAAATATATACATAAATTTTAATATTATAAAAAAATTATTATTACACAGATAATAAATACTAGTTTAGTAATATGGTGAACTTAGTTTATCATTAACCGTAAGAGGTAAAATTTAGGGTACATTTATCCTTAATAAAATATAATAAGACAAATTTATGTAAGATTTAACATCCTATATTGTTATTAAACGCAGCACGTGCTTTCTTTTCTTTAATCAATATTAATTTTTCTATGATCTAATTAAATGTTTACACTAACGATAACACTTCCTAATCTGAAGTGTCATTAGTTTAAACAATTTTTGTTTATCATTGAAAAAAAAATGAAAAACAGAAAAGCCATGCCTTTAGTGGTAGATATAGCATTGAAAATTCTACAAAATGTATACTAGAAATTCAATCTAGAGTCTAGGCAATATATGCTGTCTAAAATATTATAGTTACAGACCAAATGCTTAACACTTTTCAAACAATATACAAGAAATCCATTCTGAACTGATATACATGCAATTCCGCCGCAAAGTGTTGTAGCAAATAAGAAGCAGCCCACACAAAAAGGTACGCCCAAAGCTGTGAAAAATATGTAGAGAAGCCTTTCAAGTACTAGAAAACAAATATGTGCAATACTAATAAGGCGTGGATCTAGAAAATTTACAACCAAAGGCAAATGAAAATGCCTATGTGGTGCTAATTAACGATTTTGCAGCAGCTTCTATGTAAGCATTGGCTTCCACCTCTGAGAGTTGTTTTCCCTCTACAAGTCCTCTAATCAAGGTGTTGGCATATGCTTCGCTAGGAACTTGTACTGGCAGCTTCCCAGATTTGAAGCGTTCGATATCAGAAGGCGAACATCTGCGTGATTAGATTAAAGATTATAATCAAAATCATGCTTAATGGAACCAAAAGAGTAATGATGTGATGGTAATAATTGGAATGTGAAATTTGCAACTCACGTCATGGTAATGATTGGAATATCCTGTTCCTTTCCTAAGTAGACAACATTGCCATACCAACCATCCTGCATGACATTATTTGAGAGACAAAAAGAAATTATCAAAGCTCTCAGTGAAATAAATTAAAAGATAAGGAAAAAGAGAACTAAATTTACTGATCAGGAAAAGGGAAATGAGGAGATCATAGAAGAATACCTCAATCTCCTGAGCATTGAATTCCTTATCAGAGATGGCGTTCAGGGCCGATATATCAAATAAAGGAGAATCCACATTAAGGCTTAAACCATTTTCCTGAAGTAATATATCATTGTACTGTTCCAGCCTGTAAATAACGTGAATGAGAGGGTAAAGACAAAACCCTAATTGTATATGTGCATGCAAAAGAATAATATTAAACAATCATGCTTTGAGAGAAAAGCATTGATACCGAGATTGGAGACAGATTTGGCGCAAGTAAAAGAAAAATAGAAGAGTTAGAAGAAGGATATTTACTCACGAAATCTTGTACAGACACATGTAGGTCTTGTGCTGAAAGTTTTTCTCGGGATTAAGAAATGCAACACCTCCAGGGCCCCATGAATGAGAATAATCACGACCAAAAAATATGTGGCAAGGAAAAGTCTTCCACATGATTGTCTCTGGTGGGGCCTTGTCGACTGAACCAGAACAGTGCTTTTTCATTCCTTCAACCTGAATATAATTCTGGAAATCTTCAGCAAAAGAAAACAGATGACAGAAGCAGAGCTATATAGATGAAGAAGAAAGGATAATAGATTAATGATCATCCTATGCTAAAGCAAACACTTTATACTATCAATGCAATCACCAAAAAGATTATAATAAATATTTCATTTTGCAGATTATGAAAAAAAAAACAAGAAAATAAATCTGGGCTGACCAAACCATTCAAATAAGCAATTTGACAGATTTTATGAAAATGTGGTAAGGCTAACATATATGAAGAACTTTCTATGCCGATGGAATGGCTGAAATGAAAGAAAATTACAAAAATAATCATCTGTTTCATGACAGGATTTATGTTGATATACTACTAACATTGCAACATAAAAAGGCAACTTGATTTGAATGCTGAATTACCTGCCCACCTTGGACATAGCACAAGAATCTTGCTTTCCACATATTTGATCCATATGATGCATACCATATAAAATTGTTTGACAATTCTGACCGCCAAGATTTTGAAGTATTAGTCTCTTGATCTGCATTAGGTATAGAGCTTGTCAAGTGATAAATAAGTGGAAAAAAAGATATGGGTCATTGGCGATGGGAGTGTTCACTAAGATGTATCTTCCCTCGCTTTACTAGGCTCATTTCAACTATTCTTTCTAGCTTCTAGCATAAAAACATTGGTGTCCTATTAACAAAGGTTGTCATGGGAGAAAACAAACAATTTACCTGCACCAACTTTCAGCTCAGAAAGTGGCCTTATTACATCCTGAAGAAGCTCTTCAAGTTCTGAATTCAGTCGAACTTTGTCATCCTCTGTCTCAGAGTCAGAGCTTGAGATAAGAGTGTGCTGCAAATAGGGGAAAAAAAGAATTGGTAGAAATAATTTTAATAGGAGAATACAATCACTTGCAAGGGCTGACAGCAAGATACACAAACATATGAACATATTCTACCGAAATCTTAGCAAAACCAGAATTGCCGGTATTTGGCATGCATATGTGAGGGAAAAAAAGATTTTTAATCATCTAAACAAAATAAAGGTTCAAAAAAAGCCCGCACATCAACCCAATTCCAATGACATTCCAAGAAAGAGTAGAACCTACAACTTTGCAATATCACGTCATGCTTGTTTTTCAATTTTCATAGGTCAGCAGTAAGTTGGATAGCATGAAAAAAAATAATTTGCTCATGGAACTTACTATATAGAATATAGAATATAGAGTAAGCAACATTGGTTTCTAATTTGTAGTTATTGTATCCTTAAACTATAAATCACACAAAAAGTAACAAAATTGCTAGAACGGACCACTATTTGATCAAAATTACTTAATTTGTATTTCACAGTTATATAATTTTTATGGGATTTACAATGAATACGATAAAGAAATTATTAGTAAGTTAACTAGTGAAATATGAACAACAAGCATCAAAAGTACATTACCGGAGGAGGTGCCATCCGAGAAATTAACTTTTCTGGTAATTCACTCGCAAGTGTAGGCCAAAAGGGACTTAACTCCTGGCGAACCTGCAAAACATGCACACATCTTTAGCACTAAAAATATCTCCAGTACTGTAGGTAACAAAAAGCCCATTTTGGGGATGGGGGAATACTCCCCATAAATAGTAAAAATACATAGATAAAACAGAAAAATTCATTCCCCCCATGTAGACAGAAACATCATATATCAGTATCACAATTTATTACCGCTTGAATCACACGCCAGGTTGATTCAAATGGATAGGCCTCAGAGGATCCAATGATAGGGCAGTTTTCTAGCAGAACTTCCACGCAAGCATGCATGGACTTTGCAATAGAGTCAAGATTATATCCTCCTTCTAAAACCAGTGCAACTCTACCTTCAGCGAAATCCATCAACTGAAATATACGTAGAAGAGAAAAGAATATGTAACAGCTGTGCATATAGTGATCAGCATTTTAAAATTTACACAGATCTTAAGTTAATGAAAAACACATTAATATTTTTTTCTTATAATTAAGAATGAATTAAAGCATAGTTAAAGAAAAATAATAGTCATGCATGACAACAACGTGAAAATAGAGAAACAAAAGTACACTATACATACAACAACGTAAATTCTAATTATAATTTTTATTAACAAAAGCAGTTACGTTTACAATATACCAGTTTTATAAAGAAAGTAGCATTACAACTACAAGAAACATGCAGGAAAAATCACGAAAAGCCAATGTTTATAATTAACCTTTTTCAACATCACAGAATAACCAAATGGTGTCACACGACATCCACCAAGAGGATCACCAATAGCTGTTACATTAAAAGAGTAAAGAGTTATTACATGTTAAAAACATATACATATTAACATCTCAACTAACTAACACAAGAGTTGGATTGACAAGTGCCAGGTGAGACCATCAGTCCCTTCTCAACACACAAGTAGACAATAATGGAACCACCACTGCTTGCTTAGAATACTCAAAAGGAGTATGAACAACCAGCACCCCACCCACAAAATAATCTCAAATTTAAAATGTGCTACCACTTACCTGCATCGAATCCAGCAGAAACAATAACTATGTCTGGATTAAATTCTTTGGCAACAGGCAGAAGAATGTGGTCCCATACTGCAAAGTAGTCTGCATCACCACATCTCCCATTTTCCCAAGGCACATTTATAGTATATCCAGCACCTGCTCCTTCTCCAACCATGGTATAAAAGCCATCATCATTAGCTGGATAGAAACTCCCAAATTCATGCCTGCATATTATTGTAAAGTTGATATGATTAAGGAACCAAATATGAAAGTGATACATCCACAAACTTGATTTCATTTTAAATCCATAAATTGAAAGCCAAAATATAAGGGCCAAAGCAGGGCATGAGGAAGGAACAATTGCAAGTTTTCAAACAGGAAAACAATAGAGTAATCATGCCTTATTAAATTATCTAAAAGGGCCGAAAAATCAAATAGAAACGAAACTAAGTTTAACACATGAAAATGATTATCACACCTGTGAACGGAGAAGAATAAAACCCGAGAATCATTCCAGAACATTTTTTGAGTACCATTTCCGTGATGGACGTCCCAATCAACAATTAAAATTTTCTTTACACCTAAGTCTGGCTGTCATACACAAGGCAAAAACCACAACAGCGAGATGACAGGTTGACAACACAGCAACTGACTTATCAAAGGCTTAAAATTCTTAAGGAATACTGAGTTGACAGTAGCTATATGTTACCCACTCTTTCATTTAAGAGATAACTTGCAGCAATTGCAACATTGTTGAATAGACAGAATCCCATGGCTTCACCATGTTCTGCATGATGACCTGGAGGCCTAACAATGGCAACAGCAGAATGCAAATCCCTGCTTGCCACTCTTTCAACAACCTATTCGAAACATATTTTAATCGTTAAATGTGACAATTTCATGAAAAATCAGGTATTAATAGATCTCCATATAATCCGTTAATACACACGGAAAAAAAAGTGAGTGTGGTTTAAAATTAATTCTTGTAAATATTACATCAATAGCAGAGCCAGCAGCAAGATAAGCAGCTTCTGATGAACCTTCATTGAAGTATATAGAATTCAACTTTGATGCAATCTTAAGCCTCCGTGAATTTGAGCTGATATTCTTAATCAGGTTTACATGATTTTGGGAATGCACTGACAAAATATATTTATCTTCAGCTTCTTTGGCATCCAAAATCACACATCTGGAATATGATGTAATGGAAAATTTATTCAGAACACAAAAGAAAGCAGTAAGATTTTGTCACTTTATATAGAAGGCAACGTAGTATTAGAATCAAAGTTCAAACAACACATCTTGGACAAAAGAGATGAACCATTTGCACCAAACCATTGAAATAGTGTAAACCATAGCATAGCTCAAGTAACCATGGACAGACCTACTTTGAAAAATATAAGGACACATGCCTCACGCAGCATTAAAAAAAATTCTATTACCCCAAATAGCCATTGTCAATCTTGCCTCCGTTAATAATTTCAATTTTGCACCCACTTGATGGATCAATGAGTAAGTTTACATTAAGAGAAACTAAAAGTAAAGACACATCTCACATCATTTCTTAAGCTGCATACTGCATATTGCAAAAAAGCTTCTCCCGAATTCACATAACGTTTAGCATTTATTAACATTAACACATAAATGCAGTTATTCAAAAATTCATTAGTATATGGCTTGTGGATCACCATTTCCCGCATTGACTACAATTTCTTCTCCAAATAAGGTTGTCCAATTAAGTAAGAAAACAATTTTCTGTTTCAAGCATATCGAAATTCAAGTGTATACTGCACCTAAATTGCAGAAACAAACAAAAAATGCGACAAAAAAAAATCCCGAAGCAGAATAACACGAGCTCCACAACTAATCGATAAACTCAAGCTCATTCAACATTAGAGCAATCAAATAAACATAACTGCAGCAGCTCATATCAAATTATAATGATAAAAATTGAAAAGGATGAAATCGAAAACCCTAACCCAATCCAGTGTAGTAAATAAATAAATAGAAATACCTGTCGGTAATGCCAGTGGTTTGGAGCTTGTTCCAAATAGCCCTAATCCGATTAGGAGTCTCTGGATGGGAATCGTCGCGCATGTTTTCGTGCTTACACATCCTCTCATCGAAAAGTAAACCCACGCGCCGTTCACCGGCGCTTTTGGTGCCACTCTCACTCTTCTCAGACTCCATAGCTTCGCTCTGCACTCAGAATCGAAACTACTTCTTGATCGCGCACTTCGACTCTCACCCACTCAGCTACTAGCAAAGGTGAAGAAGAGTGAGATGCTAGAAAAAGGAGTGAATCAATCAATATATGGAAAGAAAGTAACACGAAGAGGCGTTTTGAATTTCGAAATGGACTTCCTTTTCTTGTTCTTGTATATATGGCTTCAATTTCCCCCCATTTCTCTTTCGGAGGGAACAAGACGTTCTAAATTCTAGCTATGTCTAAAGTGTGTGTGACTCTCTGTAATATAACTTTTATTCTTCTTTATTTTGACCTTAATTAAATGTGTTTGCTTTGAAGAATTATTTTAGTTTTGCTAATATCTTTATATTAATGACATGCTCGTACTCTTTTTTTCATTTTTTATTTGTTAGATACACATAATCATTTTTTATCTACTCAATATATATCATAATCTCAATTTAACAGCTTAAATTTTTAAATGAGATGGATCTCTAATTAAACAATTTCAAATCTTAGATTAAATAAAAATACAAATAATTTAAAGTTAAACATAAGATTAACAAATCAACTTATGGTTATTTGTTTTATTTTTTAGGTCGAAAACAAAACTATGATGGTTTCTCTTTTTTTTTACTATTGTAAGGGGTTTTTCTTTTTTAGGATCATAAAACTACGAAGAGTTGAAGTAGGATTCGGCCAATACGGCCTCATCTAAAGCTGACTATTGGGCTTTAACCAAAACTAAGTTAATATTGGGCCAAAAAAAAGTGGTATTGCGAATATCGTGGGTAAACAAAATATATATATATATATATATATATATATATATATATATATATATATATAACCTCGTGCGGTAATATCTTAGATTAGTGAATATCAATAGTTATATAAAGAATGAGATTTGGATGTTGTTTGATGATAATTTTTTGACTTAAAAAATGATGAATAAAAATTACATTCCAACATAATATTGTCATCATCTTACTACGTTCATCATGAATTGTGAAAATTATAATTGACCACTCTTTAAGTTCAAAATCTTTTTCTAAAATCTGCCCAACTACTCTCTATCTTAGTGTTTAGTAGCCTGATAGGTGAGTCAATTAATTACACATTCCCAATGATCCACTTCAAGTATACATTCTCTACTATCGTCATATTTGAGCATCTCAGTTGAATGGTAAAATTTTAGTAAATAAACTTAAGAATTCTGAATGGTAAAGATTTTCAGTGACAGTGAAAATTGGTCAACATTATGAGTGTGTTTGGAATGATTAAAATATGGAAAAGAAATAAAATGAATTTTAAATAATTTTCATCAAAATCCTTTTAAAACTCATAAAATTTAAAAATACATAATTATCATTTACATGAGAATTACAAATCAATTCATTTTATATATCAATTCATTTCTCCTTTTTTATAGTTTCAAACACACCCCAATGTGATTCACCAACAAGGTGTTATTGATATGTGATGTGTAGAAGGTTTAATTTCAAAATTCATGTGTATAAAACATTAATACTGATTAGGGTTTTTGCTTACACATCTAAATGTATATTTGAGATTAACATCTCATTATGGAATGAGAAGATACTCTTAGATTAGATGGGAAAAATATATGTATAGATATTGTGATTCGAATTTCAATAATAATAATAATTGATAGAGCAAAAGTAAGGTACAATTAAACTAGCACCCCATGTGCCGATACACAGAACATGTGGGGAAATACAATAGAAACAAACAAACAAACAAAAAGGCTGTGAAGAAGACATACAATCGCAACAAGCATAAAAAGATACTACCGTAGCATAGAATTAGTAACAAAAAATACTATATATTATATTGGGAAGACAGATATAATTAATTAATTAAATTTGAGCAAGTGTCAATTTCGAAACACACTCTACATAATGAATCTGATAAAAGAACACCACGCAAGCATCTCATGTGATCTCCATAGTACACAAGCTTAAATTTTGATGCATTTTTTTTTTTATTTAATATGATCCAATGCTCTTAAATGGCTCATAATTATATGGCTTTTTTTATGTATAATCCGACATACAAAATCAAAATACAGAAATAATAAAATCTTTATATTATATTTAGATAAGTATAAATATATTAGTTTATTTCTTGTTCTTCTAATTTATTTTACATTTCTTTATCCATTTAAATAAAATAAAATAAAATAATAGATAAACATTTTCTTTTACGCCAATAGCTAAACATTTTATTCCTTTGTTTCTACTAAGCGCAACCTATAAATTAGCAACAACAGTAATTCGATGCAGATTTCCCCAATAGTACTACATGTACATTAATATATAGATCCATCAATCATATTATGCTATTTTGGACCCACCATTTTAAATAAAAACCAAAAAACTTATACATATCTCTCAACCTCCAATTGAAATAATATCTAATGGATGCTTGATGGATAAAAATTTGATGTACGTCTATCATTTCTCGATTTTCCCTGGCTAGAACATAATAATAATCAAATAATTTGTGACCATCATGGATTCTGCTCTACCACGTGAATCTTATATAGGAGACGTTCTTTTTGGCTGTTCATGTCACTTTCATTGCAAATGATTTGGAGTAAAATAATGGATGATGATTCACTTGTACAAATAATAATAATGCTGGTTGTACAATAGAAATATATCCAACTAATATCTAATGTATACTATATATGACATGAAATACGTGATATATGTATGTATGTTATACATATAGTACACATTCCATATTATATACAACACACATTGGATACTAGTTTGACGTATTTCTATTGTGGAATCACCATTATAACTTGTACAAATGAATACAACTTAACCTAGCTAGGTGAACAAATCTAGATAAAATCTGAAAATAGTAAAAGACCATTAGTGCCACAACTGTAATTATGATGCAATCACTTCTACAATTATTCAATTAACTAGTACTATTAGCAACATGATTATCTCTGATTAATTAGATTCTAATCAAACAGCACTTTTTATTATGTGCAATACAGAACACAACTAGCCATAGCACATGCCATGTAATACTCTGTTGAGTGATGATATTATGTGCAATACAGAGTACAACTAGCAACATTCATTCCCAACAATTTGTGCCCTCTACTAAACATGGCTAACTTAAACAACAAATGTTCACATTTTTTCAAGTTAATGAAAGAACAGTTTCATTTTAGAAGCCTACCAAAACCTAAATTCCCTTGAAAGTGACACATGCCTCCAAGTCAATTTCATTGACAAATGAAAATGCCATATGTTTTTTTAAAGCATATATACTTTTTGACTGAGTTTAGGAACAAGTGGAGTCCAATTCATATCAAAATTAACTACTAATTAACCTCTTCAAGTCCCATTGCAACACCATAAACACTAAAGAATCAAAAGCCCATGTTTTCCTGCATTTTACCCAAGAGGTGTCATAGGGGTGAAGAAAAATAAGGGAACAAAAAAAGAGTTACAAAAGAAAAAAAGAACTAAAGAAAGATTAAAAGTTCAACACCTAGAAAATAACACTCACATGCATACTCACTTATATGCAGAGTGACATAGTAATACATGATCACATTTTGTCCCCATCCCCTTTTCAATTAGGCCACAGTAGTAGAGATGACCACACTAAATAATAGTAACAACAATATTATCATATTTTTGGTTTCAACCCCACCAAAGCATGAAAAAGGCAGAGAATAGTGGTAGTGAGAATAGAAAAGATGTATAGTGAAGCCCAGGCCCAGCATGACTCTCATCATTGCCAATGCCAGATCCAGAAGGGCCCATGCCACTGCCAATGCCTCCTAATACACCAGGGGATGTACCATATGGAGTGGTGCCAGAGCCAGAGCCAGAGCCAGTGGTGGTGGTAGTGCTGCCTCCTGTTGTTGTTGATGGAGTTGTACCAGTTCCCATTGATGGTGTGGTTGTCACAGGAGTTGTACTACTTCCTGCACCACTGAATTAAAGCAAACAATGTGTCACATCACATCTATTGCATTTGTATCTAACCATAGATATTTTCAAGTGATGTTTATTATACAATAGAAATACATCTAATAAGTATCCAACTTGTGCAGTGTGTCATGCAAAGTGTGAATTGAATGCAGCACAACCAAATATGGATTGCTATTAAAATGTTTGAAAACAGGTCAGTGGTCTCTCACCTCAGTCTGTTAGTTGATTTAATTAATTTCCTACTAAGTTTAAATAAAACTTAATAGCTACTTAAATATTCATGTTTAAACCCCACTTTCCTTGCACAACAATAAGTGTCCAAATGCATTAATTTTGAAATGGACCCAATATTTCAATGTGTGTGAAGAAAGGTAGTAGTAGTAGTTGCCATCACACAAGTACCCATATTCACTAACAAATCACTAAAATATCACTAGTACCCAAAGTTCACATTCAAATTGAACTATTAAGAGTACTAATTGGAGTTTCTGACACACCGATAAACACCGAAACCCTAAACACAAATATCTAGAGTCATCTACTCTAAAAAGGGAGAGTGATAAGCTAGAAAAAGAAAGGTAAATGGGGCACTAGGCTTTAGGAATTAGGACTGGTCATGCACAAATATCAAGAAAATCTCGACTTTACGAAAGATTGGTTTGTTGGCTCAAATCTCGATGATTTGTGACCAAAAAGACCAAAATTCAAAAAATTTACAGAGTCACAACCCTCACAATGACAATGCTTCTTCTCTCAAAATTGTGGCCACACAACAATTAATGAGTGCTTTCGTGGCCACCTTGTTTGTTTATTCTTCCCATATAGAAAAGAGGCAAAGCAAAAGCATGGGCATAGAGTAAATTTCAATTAGGACAAATTTGTCTTTTCCTAAAAGAGTTATGTGGCCCCATTTTTCTCTTTAATTTCAGAGAGATTCAAAAACTTTAAACTAAGGCATCGGATCCCAATTATTGCGGTATCTTTCATCCAATGGCCATTTACAACCAACAATAAATGGCAAGTGAGTTGCTCCAAACATCATCATGAAAAATTTACTACAATATAGGTCAAATTTATATTTGAATTTTAAACAATATAATAAAAATAAATTCATGGGTGGACCACATGTCCACAACAAAATACTGTGAATAAAAAGGGAAAGATTGGAGTTAAGAAATCTATATTTGTTTGTCTTCCCCTAAAAAGGTAATAGAAGGGTAATTTTAAAATCATGTAAGATAAAGTAATAATCTAACAAATTGGTAAATATATACACAAAATACCACTATGATTATTACTTATCATAGCCATTGGGTTAGTAAATATAATAAGTCAAGAATTGTTATCCTTTTTCCTCCTTTAGATATTAACCCGTCATCAAGTAATGTTTTATTATTTTCCACTTTAGCACTGTTTATAGCATAGGTAACAATCACTAAATTATCATATCCGTGACCCTTTGCTTTGCTTTGTGTACTTTTAGCATAATCTAAAGAGATGCCAAATCTATCACACGCCAAATATGAAATTCCTCCACTCATGGTTTTTTTTTTTTTTTAGAGTGCTATGTGTATAAAAAATAAAACACACAGTGTCCTCCACCCATTTTCTACTCTTTCAAACGTTGGCAACTATATTGAAAATTACTAACATATACATCAAAATTTGCAACATTTGAAAGGAATGGTAGAAAGTAGGAGGGTAGTGTTATATGTAAATATCGCATTTTCCTTTTTTTTTTTAATTAATAATGACACTATACGGCGGGAAGAATCTAAAAAAAAAAAAAAAGAACAATTTAATAAACTTTGCCCTAATTCATTCTACAGCAAGCACCGACTCAAACCGGTGGATCAGTGCAAATAAAAAAAAAAGTGTTTGAACTCTTTGAATGCTACTTTACTTACTCTACATTACACGTTAGTAACTAAATGAGCCACTTGCAAGTTGCAAACCCAACACAACCCCAACCTCAATAAAGAGAACCCTCCTTTTGTAGATTAACAAATTAATATCTATGCTATGAAATCATTTCCCATTATCAGAAAAACAAAAGTAAGTAAAAGCCACCACTCACCACTCCTACTACCCCCTCAACTAATAATAACAATAAATAAAAATAAAATGCAAATTAGAATCTAGAAAGTAAAGAAAAATGGGTTAAGATTGAAAGGTTAGAACATGAATGAATCAAATGGACAATAACTTACCTAGCACTTGAAGGGTAAACACAACCACTTGTGCCTGCTCATATAAAAAAAAAACAGAACCAAAAACAGAGTAAGATAAGGTTGATTTTACATTCTTTTATTTATGGTTAAAAAGAAAAGAAAAGAAAAGGGGGTGGATGAAAGGATGGATTTTCTTACTGGGGTCAGATGTAACAACAGCAGAAGTTCCTGCAAAGTCACAAGAGCCCTGAGATTGTCCTTTCCTTTGGAAGTAGCTATTGACGGCATAGTTGCAATGAGCCCTCACAGTGTTTGGTTGGAAGCATGGCCCTCCTTGGTGGAGAGGGTTACAGTCTGCCCCTGCTCCACAAGCATAGTCCAGTGTCTTCTGAAGCACTGCGTCGCTCCCATCCTTGCACACGCACCAGTTTCCACCTACCACATACACTTCACAAGTTATCTTCTGTTTTTTAAAATACTAAAAACAGAGCACAAAAATGAGAGGTAAAAATAAAGCCTTTAAGAGTTGTTAATGAAAATGTTGCCAAGAAAATAAAAAAGAGAAGGTGAATGTGATGATAGGAGGTAAGATTATGCAGTAGCACTAGAAGGGTTAGAGATGTTAATAAATCACCACATTACAACAAGGTCTAGAAACAGAGCAAGCAAAAACAAGTAAATAGGAAAAAAAAAAAGGTCTCATCTTTGGAGAGCTAAACAAAGGAGGTATAAGATCTCAGGGAGAAGGTGAAAAAAAAAAGCATACTTGAGGTGCCAGAGAAGGCCAAAAGAAGCAGAGCGAGAAGAAGGGCAGCCATGTGAAGTGCAGAACAGAGAGAGATGGAGGCGGCAATGGTGTTTCCAGAAAGGGATAGTGGTTACAGCTAGCTCAGAGAGAGAGGAAGAGAATGGTGGGTGCGTGATAGTGTGAGATCAGATGGGAAGAGAAAGAATGAATAATAATATGAGGACAAAATATTAATAAGAGAGAAAAGAAAAGAAGAATAGAGATATAATGTTGAATTTGATTATAGTAAAGTTGGAAAACGGTGATAAGTGTGTTGGCCCGTTTTGTGTCGGTCTGTGACTTTCTTTTTGGTTCTCTACCTATAGAATAGAATAGAGTAGAGTAGTACTATATCACTAATACTTACTTGTTACTAGTAATGTAAAGTAATGGAATTATGTGAAGGTTAGCTTAATATTTCTTTACCCTATTATCAAGGAAGGGGAAAAACAGTGTGTGTCATAGGCAAAGCATAGGGACTCGCAAAAGCTTAACAGTGTTTGTTTGAGCCCTGGGCAGTGAAATTGCCCTCTCTGCCCCTATGGTGGCGTGTAATGTAATGTGCCCTCTCTTTTGTCTTCGCTGGTACCACTTTCGTATATATAATGTTTATGGTACAATAGAAATATATCTTGTATGTAATATGAGTTACATGTATAATATATATACGTATAACACATATTTTATATTATATATAATACACATTGAATATATTTAGATATATTTATATTGTACTATCAGTATTGTCACTTTGGTATGGTATCCAAAGAGAATGATGGGGCACAATAAAAAACCAGCCAAAATAGCCAACAAAGCCCATTTAACACTTTATGACCCAAATAACACTTTTAATCATGAGTATATTTGTAATGGGCTGAGTAATTGTGGCCCAAATTCCTATTTATTGACTGTTTTGACTGATTTTTTATTATGCTTTTAGCAATGCTCATTATGGGTGAAAACTTTAGTAACTGCAAAAACTTTAAACATTTTTCTTGACTCTTTGCAAAGGGTAGAAAATAATAAACTTATGAGATGTTTTATTTATTTAGTAATAATTTGCATCAAATAAAAAGTATAGAATCTAAAATGGGTTTATGTTTCCATGAGAAAGAATAATTTGGAGTCTGGACCCGTCTAATTTAATGCTATCATTTCTTTCTTTCTGCTTTTTCGAACGTTATGACTAGTATATATTTGATATTTCTCACTGTTCTGAAAACCGGACCGGACCGGCTGGTCGGATCGGTTGAACCGGGAACCGGATCCCTGTCCGGTCCGATTAGGTCTTAAAATCGGGCTTCTGAAAACCGGTCAAAAATCGGAAAAATCGGTCAAAAACCGGTAAAAATTGAGAAAATCGGTTGAACTGGTCAATTTATATAAAAATAAAAATTTTAATTTTTTAAAATTTAATAACTATTTTATAATAAATTTTAATATATAATACACTTTAATTATTAAAATTAAGGATTATTAAACCTCTAAATTTATCAAATGCTATAAATTTCCACTTTTATTAATATTTTTCATGCACTTTAACTTTTCTATATCATATAATTCATCATATATGTATATATTTATAGATAAATATATAATTTATATATATTTTATTATATCCGGTTGAACCTCCGATCGAACCGGTTAAATCTCTAAACTTATGAACCCCTCTCTCGGTCCGATTCAGGTCCGCTTTTCAGAATTATTTCTAACACCATTATGTTTAAGAAGAACATTAGCTACCCCTCGTATTTAAAGTGTGTGAGAAGTGGGTCGCACATTCACATTAGTGTGGATGAATGTCCAACGGTTGAATCAAATTTTTATATTTGTAATCTTTTTTATATATATATATTTCCTAGTAATAATAAAGAAAAGCAAAAAAAGACATAAGAAGAGGATGAGTGAGCGCAACAGAAAAAACAAAAAAAGTAGCTACACAATACAGAAACTGTGATTAGAGAGAGGCTCAGCTCATTATTAACCAAGGTAATGACAAGAGACTCACTGTGTAAATATAAATGTTTTTCGACCAATATTTTTTCAGTCAAAACGGTCAAAGTTCATCTTAATACTTTTGGTCCAAATAACATTATTAATTATGTATATTTTTTTACAACAATACTAAGTGAACCATTAAAAACCAGCTCATACAGTCAATGAGTCTATTTTAGTTTTGGTTTTAGCCAAAATAATCATTGAGATTATAATGGGCTGAGTAATTATGGTCCAAAATCTCATTTATTGACAGATTGAGCTGATTTTATATTGTTCATTTAGCATAACTCATTTTTTTAATGAATTGAGTAATTTAGGTCCAATTTTTTATTATTAACTATTTTGACTGATTTTTTTTTTTACCTCTGACCATGCTCCTGTGTAAAACGTAATCACTTTCACATTCACATGTTTCTTCGAAGTTTGTGTTGTGTGCTTTTATTTTTCCTTGGGCTGGGCCCTATTTCACTGCTTAGTCTATTCCATCATGTGACAATAGGGCTTAGATTAGAGGCAGAGACCCCACACTAGCTGGAAAACCTACATAGGCATGGATGGGCCCTTTTTGTTTTTTACTGTCTTTAGTTAGGCATGAGTATGGGCCTTAAATACATAAAGTTATGTAAGTGGGCCAAAGCCCAATCATTTTATATATTATTTCATAGTGGCCCGTATATCAAGTTTTGAACCAAAAGTTCACTCAGAAAACACTCCAATTTTTTTTTGTAGAGATAATACAATTTATATGCTATAGTGGGCTTAATCTAGCAACTATATGTAACTACCAAATAAACTTCGACCAAAAATAAATTTAAAAAAAGAAGAAGAAGAAACAGTTCCATAAACTATGGTTTGATGTTGTTGTGGCTCCCAACAAGCTGCTCATAGGTAGCCATTGTGATATTTTTGATGAAATAGTATAAAAAATATCTCTAATCAAAATAATATTTGGTAAATTTATTATAAAGTTGCTCTAAATATGTAAAATGATGACAATTGATATAGTTAATAACAGGGATTTTGTTAACATACAATTACGTTATTTACAATTATTACAAAAATTATATTGGATTTTATAATCAAGCTTAAGATTATATTAATCTTTTAACATTTAGAGAACGAAAACTAACTTTGAAAATAATTTTTTTTTAAATAAAGAGGAAATAAAGTAATAAATTTCATGTATATTAAAGGAAAATCACGATAGTTCAAAATTACCCTTCATTAATATTTGTTGTACAACAAAAATAAAATAGTACTAACGTGTATTATACATAATACATAACGTGTGTCATACATATGTGTGTTATACATACGACACACATTATATATTATATATAATATAAGTTGGATACTAGTTAGACGTATTTTTGTTATACGACAAATATTATTGTCATTTAAAATACCATTACACTAATAATGGTCTTCATTGCATGCATGCTGACTATAGTACTAATCGCATGCAGCTCATAAAAACTTGCAGTAATAAGTTATTTGGCTGGAAAAAATGCAGGCAAGTTATTGAACTCTTCCTTACTAAGTTACTATTGCATCTAACCTCTCGTGGCCAGTGTATGTCTTTTTATAAATGTGTCATATAATTATTGTACTAACCTTTCTGTGCCCGTGCAAGACTCAATTCATGGATGTTTCATGTGTGTTTTATAACTAAACGCACCTTTAGAGTTTATTTAAATATAATTAATTTTAAAATAATAGATTTTATATATTTTAATGTATGTCGTTTCACCCATTTGCAAGATCTTATTTAATGATTATACTAAATTTTTGTCTTTTTTATAATAATATCAGCTCAAACTCCTTTAAATCAACAATAATAATATTTATAAATACATTTTCTTTTATATATCTTGTACAAATTTATTTTATTATTTTTAAATTTTAATATGATATCAGTTTATTATTTAAATTTTTTTTCCACCATTGCAGATAAATATATGTATATTATATATATGTATTTTAATTTCTATAAATATTACTAATCTTAAATCAATGTTTATTGCATGAGAAATGTTTTTTTTTTCTCTTACATACTTCTTAATAACTCTATTCCAGCCATTATCTTTTAACTTGAAGTTACTCTTATCAAATATTAAAACTAGAAAAGTTATATAATATTTATACAATAATTATATTCTGATATAAGTATTGTATAATTTTCATTATACACATACTATTAATATTAAAACTATTATTCTTTTATCACCTTTAAATGTAAAAACATTTACGTACACATTTTAAAAGTTTATATATAATTTTTTTTGTTATACATGTAACAATACTGTAATTTATATATGGAGACATATTAGACTCCAGCTATCATATATTTTGATGCATGGTATCTTTTGAAGTGGACCCAAAAAGGGTACAAATGATCGAGGTTAGCGTATTGCCATACTATACTACTATATGTGACAATCATTGGTGATATATATGCATGCCAACAACGTCATCATCTTCAGTAACATCTTTTCCATTAATTCACATTCATTATGATGTTGTTGATAGGACCTAGAATGAGAGAAAGTTAATAACATATCAATGTACTTAATCTATACTACTTATAAAGAGAATATCCAAAAAATTGGTTACTTTTTGATCTCTTAAAATAGATTATACAAAACTTAAGAAAAATTAAAAAAAATTTAAAAGTAACTACCATTTGTAACTTCTATTATTCAAATTTTCTCTCTTTCTATTCATGTTTTATATTAATATTTTAATGAATTAAAATGAAATTTGAGAAAACTTTAATTAATTTAAATAGTATTATTTTATAAAAAATTTGTCAATAAAATTAAATTAAATAATATTATTTTATAAAATATTCATCAAAAAATAAAAAAGCGACTTGACAGGCACAGAAGTGCCTGTCGAGTCGCTAGTATTATATATTAAAGTTATTACGGTGGATTACGTTTGTAAAATTATTTTCTGTTTTCATTTTTTACTTTTATATAGATATAGAAGTTGTTTATTTGTATTCTAGTAAATAATAGTCATGATATTTTCGTCTAACTCATTTTCTATTTTCACATTTTTAGCTTAAAATATAGAAAATAAGAATTTGACATTTTCTTATTTTCAATTTCATTTATTGTAAATGGAAAACACAAGTGAAAATATTTGGTATTATTTCATAAAAAATGAAAATAGAAAATAAATCAATCACCATCTAAATGAGTCAATATAATATTTATTTTTTGATAGTTTTTACATATAATATTTAATAAATTATTTTTTATTGTAAATGTAGTATTAATTATTTTTACAGTAATGTTTGTTGTACATCGAAAATACATCAATCGAATATCCAATGTGTGTTATATGTCATATGTAATGTGTGCCATAAGTATAACACATTATGTATAACACATATTACGTAAGACATATAATACATGTTGGATACTCGTAGGATATATTTTTTATGTACAATAAATATTACTTATAATTTTTAGTACACCTTCATTGCCAACTTGCATTGCCATGTTGGTGCCAACATTAATTTTTTTTGACATAACATATACATTGGAACATTAATAACAAAACACAGGGGACTCAAATCAATAACCTAAGATGAGAGAACTATAACTCTATAAGTGAATCGAATACAACTCATATCCGAACTCAAAATCTCAACCAATAAGTTTATGAGTCTCGCATTTTATATTTAAGTCACTTAGTCTATTATTAATAATTTGAGACATCATTTTTTTACACTTAAAATCCAACAAGATATATGTATATAGAAAAAAAGTTATGTATGTACATATTTTGTATTAGGGTTTATTAAGTGAAAAATATATAAAAAAATTAAAGATAATAGGATATATAGATACATATATAAGATATGTACACTAAACATATACTACACATATATCTTGTATGTAATATATCTTACATAGATGAAGTAATTATTGAGCTAAAAATTATTGATTTTGGTCCTAATAATTATTGAGATTGTAATTGACTGAATAATTATAGCTCAAAATCTTATTTATTGGCTGATTTAGCTGGTTATTTATTATATATTTAGCATCACCCTTAAAAAAATGTATATACAGAATGATAAGTGAAACAAAAACATTTTAACTAAAGAATATTATTAAAGAATTCTTTGTTTTCTTATACGTGTTATTGAAAAAAATGTCCAAAAAGTAAAGTCATAAAAGGTGTCATTATATAAATATTAAATATAATTTATAATTAAATAAATATTAAATGTAAATATGAAATATCATGCCAATAAAATATATAAATTACAAAGAAAAAAAGAAAACTCAAATTTTACACTACACATACACTTACCGGTACAAGTATATGGTAATATTTGTCGTACAATAGAAATACGTTCAACAAGTATTAAATGTATGTTATACATGATATAAGATGTGTGCTATTTATATAATACACATACGTATAACACACATCTCATATTATGTATAGCAAATGTTGGATATTTGTTGAACGTATTTAAGATATAAAAAAAATTATTGACAAGCATATATGAATATGGTAGTGTCCCATCCATATATGCATCTAGTTTTCTTGTTCCTCTCAGTTAAAATTTAACGAGCGGGGTACAATAAAAAACCAGTCAACACAGCCAACAAGTTATGCACAACATGTATAATATAAATTGCACAATGAATATTACATATTATGCACACTATATATTACATGATGTGCACAACATATATCACATGTTATAAAGAAAGATGATGCTACAACATGTGATATATGTTGTGCACAATAGGTGAAATATGTTGTGCATTGCATGTGATATACATTGTGCATTTTATATTATATATGTTGTGCATAATTTATTGGCTGTTTTAGCTGATTTTTGTTTGTTGTGCCCCAAATATTTTCCAAATTTAACACAGTGTTCTTAATTATTTGGCAACAATCATATGTCTTCTCAAATCAAACAAGTCTCATCCAGAAAATTTCAATATTGCCATATATATGTGTGTGTGCTATAAACAAAAGCTAGTTATAACCTGATACTTTCGGGCAGTTTACTCTGCCCATGCACATGGCATTAATGCTGGTTCATTTCTTTACATAACTATTCATGATTTTACATCTAACTTTGTTATTTAATTAAATATTTAAAAATAAAACAAATGAGATATGACATGAGTGGGGGAGGAAAGGATAATAACATTTTCGGTATATTTCACGTTTTTCTTACAATTATAGATTTTCTAACAAGATCCAGACCTATCTAGTCAAACTCATCAACATATTGATATTATATGCAGACCCAATTAAGAATCTTTTGTTAATAAGGCTTGGTATGGCATATTCATCGGACAGTTTCGATAGATAGCTTAATTAAGCTCTTTTAGAGAATGAGCTTATAATACAAGTGCTTATAATAAAAGTAGCTTATAAATAAGTTGTTTTGTGTTTGGATTTTTAGTTATAGAAGTGCTTATTTTAAAGTTGTAGTGTTTAAATAAATAACTTCAAAAGGTATAATTTTTTTATAAGAGAGAAATTTTAAACATTAATAAAAAAAACATATATATTTTTGTGAAAGTGAATTAATAATGATAAAATTATTTTTATTTTTATTTTTAATAAAGAAGAAATGATGAAGAAGAGCTTTTATAGAAGGAGAAGTCATTTTTTTTAACTTCTCCATAAGCATCTAAAACAACTTTTTGGAAAGTAACAAGTTAATTGTGAAAGTTGTACCAAACACTAATGAAGTGACTTTTCATAATTTAAAAGTTAAAAAAAGTAACTTCTACCCTTATCCAAACTGGCCCTTAATATACAAAACTAACTTATTATCAGAGGAATTTTTTTACAAGATCATTGCAATAAAAAATCAGTCAAAACAGTCAATAAATAGGAATTTGGGCCACAATCACTCAGCCCATTAAAAATATACTCATGATTAAAATGTTATTTGGACAATAAAATATTAAATGAAATTTGTTGACTATTTTGGCGAAAAAAATGTTGTTCTCCAAGCATTTGTGTTATTACAAAAGGATTTGTGTTATTACAAAAAGATTGTCAAATAAATCCATAAGTAGTTCGATTATTTTTCAATTATTCATGAAGTATTTCTCTATAGAAAAATACCATGTGTATATATTCCACCTTGATTTCCACCTTTATCTTTAAATGTGAGGGTGGTGTTTTCTTATTATATTTATTTATCATGTCCAAAAATCCAGAAGTAGACATATAAATGAGAGGTTCATTACCTTTCTTAAATGTTTAAATAGCAGTATTGTTAAATATATATGTTGAAAATTTCAAGTGTGAGAAAAGTTTAACATTGCTTAAATTTAAGACAGGCGAAAGTGTATATATTTGGTGGACCCATAAAATTAATTTCTTAAAATTTTTGAGAAAAAATTAGCTAAAACAATCAATATCAACATATATTACATATTATAATATTTTTTTTCTTTACAACATGTGATATGTGTTATACACATCATGTAATATATAATTTGCATAGTATGTTATATACATTGTACATATTATATTATATATATTGTACACAATATGTTAGCTGTTTTGACTATTTTTTATTATGATGTATATAACAATATTCTAAGATTTTATATTATGATACACAAATGCTTGGGACACAACAAAAAAACAGACAAGAAAGTCCATTTAACACTTTATGGCCCAAATATCACTTCTAATTACATTTTTAATGGGTTGGGTGATTGTGACCCAAATTCCTATTTGCTGGCTGTGTTGGCGGGTTTTTTTTTGTGCCTCTAGCAATGCTCATTATGATATGGCATCCTACTCACTTCTTCCATTACGTATGACACACATTACGCATGACACATAACACACGTTGAATATTAGTTGCATTGGATGTATTTTTGTTGTATAACGAACATTACCGTTGCTTCCTTTAGATATATCTCTCCAATGTTGTACCCGCAATAGCTACATTTGTAACCAATAATGTTTGACGTACAACAGAAATACGTCCAACTTGTATCCAACGTGTGCTATTAATGTTACAGGATGTGTGCTATGCGTATATGTGATATAGTATAGCACACATCCTGTAACATTAATAGCACACGTTGGATACAAGTTGGACGTATTTCTGTTGTACATCAATCATTATTGATTTGTAACAGTTCTCATAGATAACATTATATTCCAACTATAAATACCCCGAAGCCCACGGTACTTGAGTAAAATCCACATCAAAGTAACACCATTCCATTCGTCCTTTTGACGCGTTGCCATCCCATTAGCTACGTACCCTAGTTTATGTTCACCACCTCTATTCTTTCTTAGTCTTTCTTTTTAATTTGTTTTTTAAGTCAACTTCAATTATCTATATACTCACTCATATCTATCCGTCTCATAGCATCTTATCACTACCTATCAAAGACATACATGGAGGAACCACAAAATCACCTCAACAATCTTGTTATGCCCGCCCCCACTCAACAAGAACCAAATAGCTCCAACAACAAGAAGAAACAATGCACAAGCACCAATTGCAATAATATTAGTAGTAGTAGTGACAATGAAGAAGGGCCGATGATGATTATGAATAATAATAATAAGAAGTACCGTGGGGTGAGGCGCAGGCAGTGGGGTCGTTACGCGGCGGAGATAAGAGACCCTCTGGCGAGGAAGCAAAGGTGGCTCGGCACCTTCTCCACGCCAGAGGAAGCCGCACGAGCGTACGATGCCGCCGCCCGCGCCATCCGTGGTCACAGAGCCCGCACCAACTTCCCTTACCCTCATGATTTTTACTACTCTCCTCACCATCACCAAACAAACTCATCATCTCCTTCTTCGTTGGACATGATGCTTCTTCGCTTCCTTATGGATTTCATCAACACTTGTGACAACCCTGCTTTGGTTTCTTCAGCTCAGCATTTTTACAAACAGTTGTTGAGCAAAGAAACTTGTTCTTCTTCTTTTGCTTCCTCTTTTTCTACCTGTGGTATTGCTGTCCCTGAAGAAGAAGAAGAAGACAAAATTCATCATGATGATGTTCCTACTACTGCTATGACTAATGTGATGTGCAATAATAATCCAGAGTGGTTTCCTACTACTACTAATAATAATAACATGATGATGATGGCTTCACCACCCATAATGAACAACACTAGTATGGTGGAGAGTGATTTATTGTATGGCGTATATTTGGATGATGAGATGATGATGATGAACCATCATCATGAGTACGCGGGTACTTTGATGGATAATCAACATTCTTATTATGTTTCTCCTCAGGAGGAGGAGGAGGTTCTTCTTCAAGATTTTGCACTTGAGATGATGGACATTGTTTGATTTAATTTTAATGAATAGTAATTAATTAAGGTGGTACGTAAGTATGTATGTATGTAGCTAGTGACTAGTCCAGTACGTAGAAGTGTGATGTATGCTTGTTAATTATTTGATTTCAGAACTTTGTTATGGAATTAATTATTCCTCTAGGTTAAGTTAATTAGATGTGAGTATGCGTACTAGTGTTACGTTTCTTTTCCTCGTACCATAAATTGAAAAGTTATTAGGTACACCAATAACAAAAAAATTATTTGTTTTGTACCGTTCATTGCATGACACATAATCTAAAATGTCAACTATAATGAAGAGAAAATGGGTTAAATTTTAAACGAGAAAATAGAATAATTGATGTGTCAAAATATAAGTGATACAGAATAAATAAGTTAAATAATCTCTCTATGATATATATATATAGGAAAAAGCGCTGCGTACTCCAAGAATACGTACTTCGCATATGTACTCCATATACATTGTTTATAAGCATCTCTTTTATGCGGGAGTTTCCCACATCCATCCTTCCATTTGCATGTCTTCGTTAAAGTGTGTTTAATTTTTCTTTAAAAAACTCACCTTTGCATATATTGAGCCCCACTTTATTCATTTTTTTTCTTTTGCTTCATTTTTATATTCTCACCTTTAAGTGGCTCTAGCTTTTCCTTCTCATAAAATCTCTTGTTATATTTTTTTTAGATAATTAATCTCTTGTTATATTTGACGTTGCATTCCACTAATATTTATATATTTACAATAAATTATTAGATATTAAATATATTACCATAAAAAATATGTACGTACTTATTTAATATGTATAGTTATATATTCTTTACTTATAATTTTGAAATTTAAATTAAGGGTCAGTTTGGATAAAGAGCTTAATTAAGTCCTTATACATAAAGAAATTCTTAATAAAGACTTTAATAATAAGTAACTTTTAACAAAGTTATTTTGTGTTTGAAAATAATATAAGTGCTTATTTTGGTTTATTGTGGTAGTTTTTAGAAAGTTGTGCAAAGACTTTTTTGAAGAAGTTAAATATTTTATCTTCTCCAAGAAGCACTTAAAATAACTTTTTAAAAAGTTAAAAGTTACATAAAAATTAATCCAAACATCCATATAATAACTTATAACTTATAAAAAGTTAAAAATTGTCATAAATTTGCTATCCAAACTCACCCTAAGATTTAAATCATAAAGATTAGTTGATATTTATTTATGAAAGAAAATTTTCATGCACTAATTATGTAATCAATAGAAAAATTATAAATTTAATTTTAAAATGAATTTGATTTTCATCCACCGACAATATAAAATGTTTTTTAATCGGTCATCTAATCATGTGCTATCACGTCAGTCATAATTGTGTTTTCTTTTTCTCATTACCTGAAAAGTCATAAAAACATAGTGTTTTGATTGGATGACAATATAAAATATTTTACAATGTCACTGCATCAAAATTAAACTCTTTTAAAATATATAAAATGTGTTGAGAAAATTTTCATTATACTGTGAGCAACATTTGTAAAATGTGTGAGCAAATTTCCATAATAATGTGAGCAATATTCATAAAATTTGTGAGTAAACATAGATCATATTGTGAGCAACTTGTGTAAGATATGTGAGCATACTTTCAATTAATTGTGAACAATCTGTGTGAAAAGTATGAGCAAACATGCATTAAATTGCGAGCAATTTGTGTATATTGTTTGAACAAAAAATATGTTAAATTATGATTAATTTTCTCAATATTTATGAGTAATTTATTTATATTGTAAGTAATATCTGCTCTATATATTTGTGATTTGTGAGTGAAATTTTTGAGCAAGTTATGTAAAATAAGCATTGTTCTGAAAATCGGATCGAACCAATTAATCCAACCGGTTGAACTGGGAATCGCACCCTTTTTCGGTCAGGGTTAGGGCTGAAAATCCGTTGAACTAGTCAACTGATGTAAAAATAAAATTTTTAATTTAAAAAACGTAGTAACTATTTTATAATAAAGTATAATAAATAATATACTTTAATTATTATAATTAAGGACTATTAAACCTATAAATCTATTATAAGTGAGCGAAATTTTTATTATAATGTGAACAATATTCGTAAAATGTGTAAGCAAACATGTATCTTACTGTAAGCGAGTTATGTAAAATGTGAGAGCAAAATTTAATGTTACTATAAGTAACTTGTATGGCGTTTATGAGCAAATTTACAATAAACAATGAGTAACTTTTGTAAAATATATGCGCAAACGTGCATAACATTTTGAAAAAAATTGTGTTGATATATGAACAATATTGTGAATGAAATTGTGTTATATTGTGATAAAATAGAAAGTGAATTGTAAAATTGTGAGCAATTTATGTTATATTGTGAGTAATTTGTTATCTTATGCTTCAACAACCTCATCATCATAATCGTCTAAATTTAGAGAGACACTGTTAGTGAAACGGTGATCAAAGAAATTTATTGTAGGTTCATTGAAACAATCACTCATGTATTTGTAAGTGAAATAAGAAATTTAAATGAATTAAAAAATAATAAACTTTTTTATAAAAAATAATAAAAAAATATTTTCAATAAAAATTGTAGATTTAATTATTAGAAAAAAAATAAAATTAAATAATTTTAATAAAAATAATAAGAAAAAAAAGGAGAAATGTTAAGAGAGAGTAGGAGAAAGAGAAGAAGAAAATTAGTAAAAGAAAAAATAAATAAATAGAGAGAATAGAAGAAGAAAGAAGTGGCGGGTAAATATCTATAAAAAATAAAAATAATTTTGATGAAAAAATTATAAAATTAATTATGAAAATAAAATAAGATAAAATAATTTAAAAGAATAACAAGATGAATAAAAATCTTGAATGCCAAAAAATAAAGAATATTAGAAAGAAAAGAAAAAAATAACATAAGAATAAAAAAAATAAGAAGAAAGTAGCAATGCAAAAGAAAAAAGAAAAAATGAAGGAGGAGAAGAAGGAGAAGGAAGAAAAGGAGTACATGGGAGTACATGTATATATATATATATATATCATATGCACAATGCAACCAAACGTAAGTACTCTATCTATCTTTTCAATATGAATGTATATGGGACATGAATAAGTCATGCCTCACGCCTACCTACATATATATGCCAATAATCACTCTAGTACTTATTACTATCTATATATTTATATATGTCTTTTGAATATAATATGCATTGCTCATATAGAGAAAAGATGATTAAATATGAAGATACATATATAATTTTTAATGTTTAAATAATATAACTTTTTAAAATAAGTAACGATATTGGTACATACTAAATGGTATGTATAGTATATATATATATATATATATATGTTGTGATCCAATAATAAAAAATAAAATTGTAAGTGATAAATTGATATATTACATTAAAATTTAAAAATAATAAAGTAAATAGACAAAGAAGATTCATAAAAGAAATATCATTATTACTTTAAAATTTAGGGTGTGGTACGGTTGAGATTATCTCAATGACTTAATAATTCTCTCATGATGAGTATATATGTGTTACGCATGGGGCCGGAACCCTATCCGTCTTTTTAAATTTGAAAAATATTTTTTGTATATCATAAAATTGTCATAATATATAATAATATAATTTTTTAATATTATACATTAATTTAATATTTTAAAAGTTAAATTCATATTTTTAAAAAAATAAATTATTGCTTATAGTGGCGTTGTACATAAGGTAAATAAGATATCCGATATATCTTAAATTTTGTAAAATTTACATTTTTAACACTCATCAACTACTCTTTTTTTTGGAATGATAATATCTATGATGAACATCCACTAAGTATCAAATAGTATCACTCCAAATTAAATAACATAACCACATGAAAAATGATAAAAAGATTGTTATATCCACATCTTAATTATATTAAATTATACTGTAATTTTCACTTATTATCTCATTTATTAATGCAATTTAAGGATTAAAAAGTAATTAAATATCCTAAAAGAAATATGAATTTGTAAATGTTTACCAACCATTATTACTCCTATATATGTCAAACAAAGAAATGTAGCTGTTCAGGTGTTGCACGATCATTAGCAGAGCTGAAGACTTACAAGAAATTGACAAATCAAGAAAAATAATTCAATGTAGTAAATGCCATATATTCAAACAGTAGTTAATTAATATTTGTCTTCCATACTTGTCATATAAATATTAAAACAGTACTTAATATTTGTCTCCACCTAATTAATTTCTACTGTTTTTGCAGTTTTGTTGTTTCGTTTCGTATACGTAACAAGAAGAAGATTACAAGAAAATCATATACTCTTTCTATTTTTTTATTTGTCAATTTTTTAAAAAATGACATTTTTTTTATTTGTTTATTTAAAAATTTAAAATAATTTTAATTAATTTTTTTAATCATATATTTAATAAATATAAGAGAGGATATATATATAAAACATAATTAATAAGAGAGGTAATAGATGCTAATTAAGAATAATATTGTAAAAATATAATTAAGTTTTTCTAAATTAAAGGCATTGCCAAATTCATCCAAAATTTATATGCACAATTAAATTTGGACAAATAAAAAATAAAACGGAGGGAGTTCCCTCTATTTTTATTTGTCTTTTTAAAAATATTTTTTTCAATATTACTTATTGTTTCAGAGTTATTTGATAAAAGAATATAAGAATAATTTTATGAAATATATATACATTCAATTTTATACAAGTTTATATATTTTTAATTACTTGTTAATATATGTATAAATATCTTAAAAGTCTATTATGTTTTTATTAAGGGTATATATCTCCTTTAATTTGTTTATCCTTCTCTCTATATTAGACAAAGTAATCATTTATTACCTTAGAAAGATATTAAAATATGTGCATGTATTTAATTTAATTTTAATTTGTTTATTCTATTTAATATTTAGAATGGTTTGTATGTAGGGGGATCTATCTTTTTTTTTTTTTAATTTTTTGGAGGATCTATCATTATTCAGATGTCAATGATGTTTGATTCGAGCAAAATAGCCTCTCAATGTTGAAACATACCCATAGTTTTAGTCTTTGGTTTTTTAAATTCAAAATGTTGAAAAAAATTTACAATTTTACAATAAGAAAATCACAAGAACACATCTTTTACATTAAAGCATCTCTAAAATAAAATCTAAAAGTATCATATGTCGACTCTCAAGTGTTTAAATACACAATCTTTTTTTTATATTTTTAGTAGTTAAACTTATAAAAAAAACATTATCAGTAAAATAGCGTAAAAGAATACTAAATTCTTAGTTTTTTTTAGTATCCATTGTACAATCAATAATTGTAGTTTGATGATTGACTTAATGTATCTTGAAAATTGACATATAATTTTTATAATCACATAATAGATAATAAGTATCGATATCTATGAATTTTATTGAGTAACGAAGAAATCATCTAAATTCTTTTTTACTATTAATCTCAAATTCATCTAAGTATATAATCTCAAATTCAAATCTAAAATTTGACATACCCGATGCTTATATAAAAAGACTATACAATTTGACGTCCAATGTCGTACTATTATTATACAGTAACGACCAAAACTGGCGACATTATGAAAGGACATAAATTAATTTCGGTAGAAAAGAGAACAGAGATATATATGGAAATGTGAATATATGAAGACAATAATTACTTATTGATACAATATCTGCCTAAGCCAAATATTTGCATAAATAACGCAGAAAAGTGACAATAAATAGAAGAACTTGGCATACGTGTGTTCCATTGTTCTCTGAGCATGCTGCTTCAGTACAATAAATATGTCACCCAGTGACTTAAAGACCATGCATGCACCAGCCTCTTCAACTACGTCAGGGCTACATCTATAAATTACATCAATCACAAATCACAACGGAAAATCTAACATTTCCAACTTTATTTTATTACTATAATTCTTGGTGTATAACTAAAAACATCTCAATCCACTTAACAATTCATTTTTTGTGTGCACATTAAGTATGTGCATTTCATATTAAATTTAATTTATTAGTGGAATTGTCAGGATTTTAATTATATGCCTAACAACATTCATAATTCAATAATGTTAGTTGTACATCATAAATACGTCCAACGAGTATCCAATGTGTGTTATACATATATCACACATTTCATGTCATGTATAGCACACGTTGAATACTCGTTGGTATATTTTTATCGTACGACTAGCATTATTGATTCATAATTTACTATTCTTAAAATAATTTTTTTTAAAGTACAGGAGGATTAAAACGAACAAGGGAAGGTAATTTGTTGTTAATTAATCTTCGCAAAGAGGATAATTTCTATAAAAAGGAGAACGCGGATGAATAAATTAACAAATTTCGTTTCATTTATTTGTTAGAAAAATGCTTCCAAATTCCTACGAAGGAATCTTCCTATGTACTATGAACTGCTACTGTTGCACTAAGAGTTTGTCATCAAATTTTATTGCATTGCCATGTGACCATGTGTCAGGGTATTCACAGTCTGATGATCATGCTTGCCCCACTTGCAATATGTACGGTTCAATCAATTTCATTCACTTTATACATCAATCTCAATTATGTAAATTTTACACCATTTCTAAACATTAAACTCAATCATATAATTTTATACTTATTTTTACCCTGTAAAAGTGATTAAATCTTGAATGTAGATGTTGTAGCGATTTCCAAATTAGACTTTTGATATCTCTGGCCACTAGGCTGGCGAGATTAATTTTTTCTTTCCTGCTGATTTTGTTTGAGTCTGCTCTATTTCGAGACTAGTTCTGTTTTCTTGTGCTTTTCCGGGCGGAGGAAAGGGTTGTCATGGTGGCGGTGGTAACGTTGGCTACCGAGGCGAGGAAGAGAGAGCATTTCAATGGTGGTGGAGGTACCTGTGGATGTGATCGATTTCAAAAGCACATATTTGATCCATTACAATTAGCATTTGACTGGGGATTATGGTCATAGTGTCATATCATACACATCTCTAACACATTATTAATGTGTTACTGTTGTGGTAGTAGGGTTCAACTACACTTTGGTTAAGAAATTCATGCAATAAAAATAGTTAGAAACTAAATATTTACAGTACATAAAACCAAGAGATGCTTGAAGTATTATTCCCAGTCAGCATCGAAGAACCCAGCATCTTTCATCTCTGAGTAATATGCGCTATCCAAAAGGAAATCTTCCTCCTGCAAAGAGTGTGCAAATGCAAGATATGATGGTTCATGTGTGATAGAAAAAAGAAATGGAAACAGTAAATGGAGAATGAAGCTTACCTGGAAAAAATCTGCTAGAAAAGTTACATATAGGAATGGAAGATAGAAAGAGTGGTAACAAAGCAGAGTGAGATCATACAACCTGTAGATAAGAGGGATTATCCATCATTCAGTGAATAAGTAATAGAAAAATCATCTATAACATATTTGTTCATAAAACATCTATTTTTTAACATTAGTTCCTGCAAAATCAACTTTTAACATATTAATCTTTAGCCACTAAAAAGCCTTACTTTTGATATACTAATCAATCTTTTATGGACAAATGCGAGTATGATTATCTTTGTAAGAGATTAGTATATTTTATAGGTAAAATCCATTGAGCATTAAAGTGTAGGCATTTATCTTTTAAGGGATAACATGTTGAATCGAATCCGTTCAGAGACTAAAGTTTGATAAATTCGAAAAGTAATGTAGGATTACCAGCTGCCAAGGCCCAGGCCAAATCCTGCTAATCCACAAGCAAACAAGGCAATTGTACTAAAGACAAACATAACAGTAGCATAATTGTAGAAAGCTGGTCTTGCTGCAAAGGTGACAAAAAAAAAATTAGGATATGAATTACTACATCCATTTAGAAATATAAATAACTGAAGAATTAGACATTATACTCACGAGGCAGCTTCTCTCTCCATTTAGAGAAATGCACAAATAAGATGAAGCCATACCCTGCAGCAAGCAATACTTTATGTATTATCCACAAGCCCCACTTGATTGCATGAGTGCTTCCAACATAGCGATTGAACAACGGGACCCCAAATCCAAAAACATATATGGTCTGGAAAAAGAAGTACTTAATTAGAATATATAGATTATTTTGTACAACAAACAAAAGTAAAAGACAATAACAAGGCTTTGTTGGGCCTTTGTGCAGATATGGTATTGGAGATAAACATGTTGATACCCACTTGCCCAAAACACACAATCACTCCAACCCTCTACTCAGCTACTTCAGATGAGACACATGCCTAGCCTCCCACAATTACTCACCCACGCGACCACAATGGAAGACATAACCACAAGGGAGAAGACGATTGAGAGAGGAAGGCAGACGAGAGAAAGAGAGATTGAGATAAGATGCTGCAAAACATTGCAGAACAGAATTTTCCCTTTTTTTAAGATCTGCAGAGTAAAATATTAGTAAACCAATTCTAGGGCAGGTTTAGGAATAGAAAGCAGTAGCCAGTAAGAGTTGGGCAAGTAAGGCCAAGATGGCAAGATGTGGACCAAGATGTAGCAGATAATACTGCAACAGAAGAATAGGAAGTTAGTTATGGGAGGCGAGAAAGGTAGTTAGGGCCCGGGGGGTTTGGAGAATTTTGGAGATTTGAGGCTAAGAAGGCACTTTGTGTAGTTATTCAATGAATTGTAGAGAATTAAGGAGCTCTAACTCCCCTCGGGAGTTGTAGACATTTGCTATAATTTCTAATGATTTTCTAGGGTTCCTTGGCACATTGTCCAGAGTTCCCACAACAATACACGAATTAATCCTGCATTTACCCTTTAATCTCTATCCCCGAACCAGTCCTAACACAGAATGAGAGATCGCGAAAGGGAAGGTACCAGGCAGGCTGCATAAGAGAGGCTTAGGAAGGAAGGGATCGAGACAAGAGAGGCGGCAGCAGCAGATGAAAAGTGAAATAATGGAGATTAGAGGGAAAAGAAGTAACGACTTGGGCTGATGGCTGATAAATAGGCCAATCCACCAAGCAAATTTTCTACTAACTTGGCAGTGGGTAATCAAGATCACTGATGTTGCATGGGACCGCAAGATCGAGCGATGTTACAGGAATAATTGCGATTTTAACAACTGTTGTTAAGATAATTCAATCTTACCTTTGGAAATCTTAATGATGGACAGTCATTTAGGAAAGGAAAGGGATTACTAAATAAAAAGTCGGTGCTAGAACTTTTGGCGAGTAAAATCATAAAATCACTACCAAAACGAGTTAACCATCCTATTGAAGGCATGCATGCAAGTTAACCCATCCTATTGAAGGCATGCATGTAAATCCACTCATACGAACGAACAGCGGTCTCACCTTAAGAAGGGTATCCACAGAGACAATAATTCCTGATACAAGGAAAGTGTGTGCTAGAGCTTCCGTGCCATTCATGTAGTTATCCTTGAGCAGGAAAGCCATCAAGCTTATCTCCAAACACAGCATACCAGATGCCGTAAATAATGATAGGAGATTCCACACAGCCTCCTTCCCAGGAGAGCACTGCCATGCCTGCTTAAGAGGGGAAAAAGGTCAAATTTGAAAGATGCAGAAGTGTAAAGCAAGAAATGCACAAATTCTACTGCCAACAAACAGAAAAACAACTAGGTAATTCTCAGTATTTGAGATGAAACATATATTAAATTCAGTGAACACTATGGTGCAAATCCTAAACCCATGCAGATAACTTTGAGCCACTGGATTCTAAGAGTGAAAATTGGCCCATAGCTGAAAATCTAAAATTAAGATTTTTTAAAAGGCCACATAGTTCCACATTAAGAAACAAAGTCATCTGCATCACTTTAAAAACCATGGCTCCATTACGCAATCTTCCATCCAATGAACTCAAACAACTTGAACTCTTCCACGCAATGACCAAAGCATATATTCAAAAGCGACAACTACATCAGAAAATGGTCATCCAAATAAAATTTTTACGGATCAAACAAATTCTGGTGTATCAAGCAATGTCATGGAAGGGCGATATTTAATCAAGGTGCAGAAATTTCTGAGCGTAGAAATCACATACATATTACCAAACTCCCGATCCCAAGAAACTGCAACAAACAGATACTACCAAATCCTTGTTCCAATAACATCCAAATGCTACCAAAACATTCTTACACCAATAGCCACATCATTTTCAGTACCCAACTCAAAGAACCAAACACCAAACCTAATTTTCATCACACTAAGCCCTCACTCTTCAACACTTCAATTCTTAACAAGATTTCGTTGCATTTGTTTCCCCCAATTTGAACCTATGACCTCACCACTACCCCAATGCTAAATTTGTCGCATCTTCCTTAGCTACCAAGCAAATAACAAAAATACCCAAAACCAAACTTGCCGACTATTTCATCTTCCAATTCTATCAAATAAGCCAAACCAAGTAATTTTCGAAATATCAGAACTATAATACAAAAAATTAAAGCAAGAAGTGATGTACCTGAAGAAGAGACCAAGCAAGGTTGAGGATGGTAACAAGCCATAGGAGGGCATAATAGGAAATCATGATGTAAGAGCGTCCATTGCATAACCTCTTGAGATTCTTCCTGGCTTGCACAGCGAGGTAGAGAACGAACAGCACCGACGAAACGACGAGAAAATTGTCGTACCAGGAGAACCCTTTGCACTGGGACGATCCCAGATCCGCATGGACGGCGAGGATCGAAGATGGAGAAATTGACACCGTTGATTCCGGAATCCTGATCTGACCCTCTTGCAGAGTCCTCCTCCACATAGTGCTAGCTCTATAAGGAGGAATCACTGAATCACTCTCAAATGAAAGCTCATCTATTTATTCATTCATTCATTTGATCTGTGGGAGGAGATGGTGGGGTTTGTTTTTTGTGAGATTGGAGAAGCTGAAACTTGCGAACTCGGTGACGATGATGATGAACACGACGGTGGTTTCACCAATTTCTGGATAGGGATTTCGGAAAGCGGTGACGTGACAGACATAATAATAATAATTCAATTATGAACCAAGAATCGTCGAATTTTGGTGCGGTGAGATTTTTCTCTCTAGTGAGTGAAATTTTGAGTTTAGAAATTGAATTTTATAATTTACTATAATATTTTATATATTTCGTAAATCATGTTCTGTTAAACTCTAAACTATATTATATATTTTATTTGTATAATTGGTAATATCAGATAATGGTTTATTTATAAAAAATGAAAATAAAAATAATAAAATCATGTATTCTTTATTCTTAGTATTTTTGATAATATTTTAGAAACAAAAAATTAAAATAGAAAATGAAAACTAATCAGCATCTAAATCGCAAATTTAACTGAAATTACCAGACATGGAGCTAGGAATGGGGTTGAAATTAATCTTTTCGTGAGTTCTCAGTTATTAATAAATGAGCATTGCCATATATAATCAAACACTATATTTAATTTGTTTCTCACCATTATTCATACAACATAAGCCCAAGATAGATTATTCTGCCATCAATAATATAATTGCAAGTACACGACCAACACCAACTACACATACAAACTTAGAACAAAACGCACACAACTATATATTCTGATTTTCATCTCTTATTAGACCTTCACAAAACTATAGTAGCAAATAAATCTTTTATTTAGAAGATCCGCATTAACCATAGTTAAACCAGTAATACTTGTTATATAATAAAAACACATTCAACTAATATTCAATATATGTTATATATATAATACGTAATGTGTGTTATACGTATGTGTGCTATATATATAACACACATTACGTATTATGTATAACAGATATTAAATACTAGTTGAACGTATTTTTATTGTACAACAAATATTACTCTAGTTAAACTACTTAGGGCACACACTACTTCAAATCATGACCTGTAGATTATGGTGAGTAGACATGTGGTGATAACCTAGGGCGAGGGTGCACATAAAGTGGCACTGCCCTTGGAAGAGTAAGCCCAAAGGTTTCATCCATATTAAGCTTTTCAAGATTAATTCCATTTTCAAGATCCCAATTAAAAGCATGAACCAACGTTGCAATCAAAAGAGAAACAACCCTAATCCCAAGGATCATCCCAGAACAAATCCTACGCCCAGCACCAAAAGGAATAACCTCAAAATCATTCCCTTTAACATCAACATGGGCCTTCTCACCACCTGAGAGGAACCTCTCGGGCCTGAACTCCAGTGGGTTGGCCCATTCCTTTGGGTCACGTCCTATGGCCCAAAGGTTCACCAATAGGGTTGACCTCTTTGGAATATGGTACCCCAAGATCTCACAGCTCTCGGATGCGACACGTGGTAATGATAGAGGCGCTGCTGGGTGAAGACGAAACGTTTCCTTCACTATTGCCTCTAGGTAAGGAAGGTTGGGTAGATCTAGTTCGGTAACGGGCCTGTCTCGGCCCACAATGATGTCCAACTCTTGTTGAAGTTGGGCCATGATTCTTGGGCTCTTGATCAATTCGGCCGTGGCCCATTCTATTGTGGTTGACGACGTGTCCGTTCCGGCCAAGAACATGTTCTGTAATGTATTCAGAGACTAGTCATCATCAAAATTTTCAATAAAAGATATTGTGAACTCTTATTATAATAATAATTGTATGTTAGGAAGTGATCAGTGCATGAAAAGTAATATGGAGGACCATTTATTATCAAATAGTTATAAGTATTAAGATATAGGATGATGTCATGATGATATGATATAGATTGAAATTAATTGTATATTTGCTTGACCATGCATTGCTACGTTTAGAAACTACTATGAAGTCGATTATTTTTCAAATAGTGGACAAAATAGGGAAGGAAAATTTCTTACTTCTGATGTATACACATATAAGACGTGTGAACGTTGATAAAATACTAAATAAAATGAAGAGGGCTATGAGTACACATATGTAATAATATTGTATATCATTTTCTTTATCCAGTAATGTTTGTTGTACAACATAAATACATCCGACTAGTATATCCAACGTGTACTATACATAATGTGTGTCGTATGTAATGTGTGTATATATAATATGTAATATCTGCTATTCATATAACACACATTATGTATAACATACATTATGTATAAGGATAGTTGTTGGATATATGATATTTCTTTTGTACGACAAACTTTATTGTTCTTTAACAATAAATATATTAACAAGTTTGATGAACATGTTTGTAAGATATCAACATATTTATTAAACTTGCCAATATATCTATGGATGAAAAAAAAATGTGCATGATAATATTGTAGGTACAGATAGTCAAATGAAATATGAATGGACAGGAAATTTCATGCAATCTATGCAGTGATATTATGATAAGAAAATTTGAGTATGGGTGTATACCAAAAGTAATGCTTTGATCTCGGTGTCATCAAGTTTGACTTCATTATCCTGAGAAGGAGCCTCTTTAAGTGACAACAACGTAGACAAAAAGTCCTGGTGATTTTCAGTCTTAATAGAAGTTTTATGTTCCTCAATAATGTTAGTAAAAAATTGGTCCAACCTCTTGAACACATTCTTCATCCTGGCTGTGAACCCCTGAAGATCGAGCCACTCCAAGCCCGGAAAATAAATATAATCCGAAATATTAAAGACACCACTCAACAACATAGCTTCAGCAACCATGGACTTGAATTCATCGGCCTTAGGATCGCAGCTGCCGTTGCCGTCGTCGAAAACTCGGCGACCGACAACTACCCTCGACAACTACCCTCGACAACGCGTTGGTTAGGCACACGTTGACGAGTTGTCCCAGGTTCACTGCTTTGGTTTCTGATGATGAACTTGCTAGATTACTCATCAATCTTGCTACCTCTTCCTTCATGTGCATGCGGAATTTGGTTACGTTACATATTGAAGTTAAAACGTTACATGTGAAATAATGTAGAGTAAAAAAATCTCTTACCCTCGATACATCTAATAATTTCTCTGAAACTTGTGCGTGAAAATATACAAACAAACTATGATTTAAAAGTACTTGAAATTATATATAAGTTAAAAACCTCATTATGAGAGAAGAAAAAAGATAATTTTTAAATAATATAAAATAAAGTCTTGGATAACAACACTTTTTCAGACAAAATAATAATAAAAACTCATTTTAACATTTTTGGTTCAAATAGCATTTTCCTTTTAATTATGTGTTTTTTTAGTGGACGGAGTAATTTAGACTCAAACTCCTATCTTTTACCTCGTACAATTCTGTACTTTTAACAAAGCTTATAATATAATGGACGATAACATTATGAGTTTTAATCATGATAAAAAATAGTTTTACATTGTAATTTAATTATATAATACCTCGTCATCAAATATATTACTTCATCATCATAAACAACAATGAAATAATAAATAGTTGAATCTATTTTTTTTATTAATGAAATAATACATGAATAAATTTTTTAGTAAAATTCTTTTACAATAATAGAGTATATATATATATATAATTCATCATTACAAATTAATTAATTGCAAGCAAGAGTTATTTTATTAAAAAAAATATTTTGAAATAATAATAATTATTCTACATTTCTATTCTAACTAATTTAGCTCATGCTAAATTAGTCTACTGTGAGAGTGGAAACTATCCTAGTGATACTCTTATCTTGATTCTATATATTTGAACAATTCAACGCCTTACTTGAGCGAATCAAATACTGAACTACTTCAATTAAACTGAATAAATGTTGGTTCCTTGATTTAAAATATATAATTCAACTATCAAAGTGAAAATTTATATTTTTATATTTTAATGTAATTTTATTAATTAATGTATTTTATTAATTGGTGAACTTTAATTTGGTAACTAATGTAGTTTGGATAGATAAAATTATGAACTTAATAAAATGTTAGAAATAAAAGAGTTGAATCTAAATATAATAAACAATAATAGTTAATGAACAATGGAAAAACAATCAAATCACCGGCTAATAGATTATTTGTCAATTTTTTGACCTAAAAACAACTCAATTTACAAAGTTAATTTTTAATAAGTTAAATAAAAATGACTCTATATTAACTACTTTTAACTGATTTTTATTGTGTGATTAGAAGAACTCTAGTTATGATAAAATCTTCACAAAGATCAAAGTATGTTAATTAATGTAAATTAGAGATGAGAACCTGGCGAATGTGCCTAAACCCATCCAAGGCCTTCACTGAGAATATGTGAACGGCAGTGAGTTTCCGGAACATGCGCCACCGTGGGCCGGAGGGTGCAAACACAAGTCCATGGTCGTTATAGGCAACGTATTTGTTTGCGGAATTCAATGGACGACTAACAAAATTAGCATCATGAACCTTCAAGCACTGCTCGGCCACAGCGGCCGAAGATGCAACGATAATGTCAACAAATCCTAGCCGTAGGTGCATGAGAGGGCCATGCTTTTGAGCCAACGCCGCTAGGGCGTGGTGGGGCATGGCCCCCACGTGTGGGAAGTTCCCTACGATAGGCCATGGTGTTGGACCCGGTGGTAGAGGCAAAGAAGGACGAGTTATTATAAGCTTTATGATATTGTATGTCAAAATTGTTACTACAATTGTGGTGGCGAGGCCAAGAAACCAAGAATCAGACATAATATTGTTGATATTTGGGGACTATCTATGTGTATAATTGTGGATCATATGTGAGTAAGTTCAAAAGTGATAAAGAGATGTATATATGTGTGATATGAATATTTGTGCGAAGGGATAAGGGCATATATAGAGGGAGAATCGAAGTCATCAATTTAACTATTAAGAAGTTCTTTGTTTTTATTATTTATGTTTTTGTTTATTTAGTAGCGTGTTGTATTGCTGTAGTTTAATGTTTTATTTAAACGATTTGTGGGCATGGACTTATTGAATCAATAGTTGTGATTAATAAACGAGCATGGAAATAGGTATAATAAATAAACTACAAATGACGGGAGAACAATATTTTTTCAGCCAAAACAGCTAACAAACCTCATTTAACATTTTATGGTCCAAATAATATTTTAATCATGAGTATATTTTTAATGGGTTGGGTGATTGTGGTCCAAATTCCTATTTGTTGGCTGTTTTGACTAATTTTTTGTTGTGCCTATGCTCTAAAAAAACAGTCAAACCAGCTAATAAGTTGTATAAACATATACAATATAAATTGAACAACGAATATTACATGTGTCATATATTACATGATGTGTGCAATATATATCACATGTTACACAGAAAGATAATGTTATAACATATTATATATGTTGTGCACTGCATGTGATATATATTGTGCATTTTATATTATATATGTTGTGCATAATATATTGATTATTTTGACTGAATTTTCACTGTACATCAATTATTTCCCTTAATAAATATAATAAATTATTATCACATCAAAAGAAGAAAAATATATAGATGTTGAATTACAGTAATATTCATGAGCATTGCTAGAGGCACAACAAAAAATCAGTCAAAATAGTTAACAAAAGAAAATTGAGCCTAAATCACTCGGTCTTTTAAAAAAAATACACATGGTTAATAATGTTATTTGGGTTAAAAGTGTTAAAATAAGTTTTGTTGACTGTTTTGGTTGAAAAAATATTGTTCCCCAAATATTTATGAATATTCATATATAACTTTTCATCATTTTCAAATTTAATGATGTAGACATGGTGCAAAATATATATAATTAATAATCGGTTCAAACTCTATCTCTTAATTAATTAAAATCTAAACGTGTATTTGACTAATTGAGAGAGTGGACTGATTCTCTCAAGGTATGCATTGTCATTTTCCCTTAGATTAGATTATTGGATACATACCATGCGTGTTTGAAATGATTAAATATGGAAATGAAATGAAATGAATTGAATTGAATTCTAAATCATTTCTATCAAAATCCTCTCAAAATCTATGAGATTTAAAAATACACAATTATCAATTTCATGAGAATTGCAATTCAATTCATTTCCTTATTCTTTGCATTTCAAACAATAGAGTTGATTTAGAAATCAATTCATTTCTCATTTTTAATACATCCAAACACACCCATCGAGACCAACCAAATCCAAAAAGACAGTATTGTCGCATGGAATCCCAAACAAGCTAATGGGATAAAAAGAAGATATCTTAATTTATTATCATCAAATTAATTTTTATGATATTTCACTTATATTCTTTTCTTGAGAAATTATTACTTAGAGCAAGAAATTTTTCTTATTCCCACATTTAACGTCATTATAAAGAATAAGTCAAATATAAGTTAGATGAGTAATGTTTGACGTACAACAGAAATACGTTTAACTTGTATTCAACATGTGCTATCTAAGTTACAAGATGTGTGCTATACATGTATGCGATATACCTATAGCACACATCCTGTAACATGGATAGCACACATTGGATACAAGTTGGACGTATTTTTGTTGTACGTTAAGCATTATTGTAAGTTAGATATATATATCACAAAACTCTAAGGAAGTGTTTGTTTGGATTGTATAACACACAAAATACAATGCAAACTTGTTCATATTACGTTTATTTAGAGTGTACACATACAAGATAATCTGTATTTGTACAAGTTCTTTTTTATATTTTGTGTTCATACTTCACACTCAGAATAGGTACACAAAATAAACATACAGATTCAGAAACTTTAATAAAAAATCCAAATTTATCCCTTCAAATATTTAAAATTTTCACCTATTATCCCTTTTATCTCATCTTCCTCCTCCCTCCACCAAACTGCAATCACTCCACAACTTTTACTCCGTTCTCTTTCACTTATAGACATTAAAACAAACACAATCAAATACATAAAATTTACTATATTATATTATTTTGTACGTGTATTTTTATATTATATTGTAAAAATAAATATTACACAATCTCTCTATACATACATATTTTTTTTCGATAATTGAAACCACTAGTCTCCGAAACGGAGAAAACCAGTGTTATACAATACAATTATGCAGTTATAGCTTCAACATGCCACGGTCAGTCTCATTAAAAAAACCTCCTAGCCTAATAATCACTACCCTAAATGAGGAAAAAGAGCTCAAAACCAGGCAGCACAAACAACAACTAATAATCTGCATAATATGCATCCACATAAAGCAATAACCAAATACATCAGCACTCATAATATCACATACGCTCAGAATCAATTACTCCTAAAACAAGACTTTAAATTTTAAAACTATGATTTAATTTCTTCACACTATCAAGCCATGCCTCCATTTAGCTCCTTCCAATCTTGATTAATATAAGCCTGCAAGTACACCCCTACACCAATATCTATTCCTTTATTTTATGCCCCTACGCCAATTCGTGTTTGCCTATTCATTACTCTAGCTTTTATCCACGTATCCATCCATTCAAGAACCAGATGTCGTGCCTTCTTTATCTCTGTCTCCTTGCCTTCAAACACTTTCATATTCCTTACTCGCCAAATCACCCAAATCACCGCAAAGAACCCCACATTCCATATCTCCTTCGACCTCAATCTCAATAGGCATCTCAACCACATCTCAAATGCCACCATCGGTTTCTCCGGCCAGACCCACGCCACATCCCAGCCCTCTAATAGCCCGCTCCAAATACACCAAGCATAGTTACAGTGGAAGAACAAGTGGGCCACTGTTTTCGCACTGTTGTTGCATAATGGACACACATCCTGTCCTCGTAACAGTATCCCAATCATTCCCAGCCTCTCCTTTGTATTTAGTTTCTCCATTAGGACAAACCACACTAATAATTCCACCCTTGGCGAAACCAACCCTCTCCATAAGGACTTGATGGTGCATTGATTCCATTTTTCGATCTCCACTTCCCCATTTGTTCCCACGATTTTGATGAATGATTTGAGTGTGTATGTCCCCGACTTGTCATACTTCCACAGTACTTTATCTTCACTGTTTCAATCTCTCCTTGATGTATTAAGTATTGCCAGCATGTCCGTTACCATCTCTTCATCTCGCACTCGTAGTTCCCTACTCCATTGAAAATTCCATACCCACCCAACCCCATCCCATATACATACATAATTAATACCAATAATAGTCGATCAAATTTGTATGGTTAGCTGTCACGCACAAAAGTCCGTCATTGTCATTGAGATTCATAGATTCCGGCGAGTAAGTGAGCATAGTTCCCAAATAAGATATTTGTGGTGAACCTAATAAGTCCATTGATCCTAATAGGTCATTACAACATACCTAGCTAATATTATGTTTAATTGAATTGTTATCAACAAATTAAATCATATCAAGTTACTTATTACGGTACAATTCATTAATAATTTCATTATTTGGTAGTAACACTAAATCACACTCCAGTCTACTATTATCGATCTTTTCCTTTATTTTTATTAAAAACACTTATAAAATAAAGTTTTAAAACATATGTAGATTGAGCTGAAACCAACTCATCAAATACACAATTAAATTGTACATTGCCACATGATTAGGAAAAACCTTTCACATCCAAGGTTAAAAAAATAGCAACCAATATAACTTGCAATATAATGATCATTCTTGATTATTTTTTCATAAATATTTTTTTTGATGAATTGAAAATAACATTCAACACCGTAAATAAGCAACAGGAAAAAAAAACCACAAATATAGTCATTTTATGACGGAATCAGCGTAATATGATATTTTAATTTAAGGTGTGGTTTAATTAATCGATTAGATATATTGAAAGGTCACATAAACAATTTTTTTGAAAGTGGTATAAAGTTTACAATAGTCAAATTAAACAACGAAATAGTCTCACGAAGCAAATGAATTAATAAATTTCAAAGTCACACGTATCATTATCATGCTTGAATCTATGAATAATAATATTACAACGTAATTTTTTTTTTATGAACATATCATCAAAAGGTGAATGTGTATTATTATGAAAATATAGTTATGTAATTTGCATATTCAAAGTGAATTTATTTTATCATTGGACATGATTGATAATTCTAATTAGTGAACACGTAATACGATCATATTCAATAGTAATAAAGTATATATATATTTTTTATGTCAAATAGTTTTTTATTTTAAAAATTTACAACATACTCCTGTTAAATTTAAACATTATTTTGGTTCTGTTATTTTAAAAACATACACAATAGCTCTTTAACGTTTTAGAGAAATGATTTGTTTACACAATAAAATCAGTCATCATCAGTCAACAAGTATGATAATTTAATTTTTTGAAACTAGTAATTTAATTTTTAAAAATGTTGGATTAATGTATAATAATAAAAGTTGGATTACTAGTTTCAAAATATTGAATTATTATACTTGGTGACTGATTTTATGATATACATCATCATTATTCAACTTTTTAATATGTACATACATTACTAATTTTTTTTTATTTTTTATGGAATATGTGTATAGTTTATATAATTTAATTATAATAGTTTAATTATGATATACTAACCGTGTAAAAATTATTACACTGTCAACCAATTACATCCATTGATTTGTATGACTTTTTAGTTAGTGGATGATTGAGTTAATAATTTTTACTGATGTGTCAATAATTCATAATTTGATGTATGTGTAAAATTATTTTACATTAGTGGATTGAAATTAAACTCTAATTATAAAACCTAAACAAATAGTGTGATACAACACAAAAAAAAGAAAAAAATTACACACTCCAGAAATTTTTTTAATGTAATCAAAGATAAGCTGAGTTAATCAAAGATAAAGTAGTCTTATTGAAAAGTAAGAGAAAGTTAAAGAATCCCAAAATGTCCTAATCTGAGATTTGAAAAAGACATAAAAAAAAAAAAAAAAACAATGCCACCCACAAGAATGGGATATGAATTTCATTTTTATTGTATTATTAACGCATGTGATTACTGAAAAGTCTATGTAACCTAATTAAGGTGATCAAATAATTAAAGATAATTCTTATGATACTTATTATTTTTGGAATTTTGTTAACCCATACTCCTAGGGTATTGATTAAAAAAATTATTAAGTATAGAGTTTTCAAATCTTCAAGGCATTAAATGCATTGAAAATAAAACTCACAATGATGTAATTCATTCTAAGTTTTGGTGTATATATTATGAAAGTCATTAATTAACTAGCTAGGTCATCGTTTCATGATTCATACAGTAGACAAATAACATCAAAATATAAAATGAAACGTAAGTTTAAAGAAAATAATGTATAATTTTGTCTTTGATCGAGAACAACGATGGATCAAAAGTACACAGTCTTATGCCTCCGTTAAAATTTAAATATTTTGCTAAACAAAGATATATTTTAAAATATTATTTTATAAAGTTTGATCACCTCTCATACATATATATAGGCTCATACTGAGATAGGAATGAAATAGTATAATTTTAAGAGGAAGACCGAGTAAAATAAAAATTATACATTGCAATATTTGTATAACAATTATATCTAATGTCAAATTGTATTAATTAGTTTAGAAAAAGAATAAATTCATATACATTACAATCCAATAGTGGATATGGTTGTTGTATAAATATTATATAATTTTTATTGTACATATAATATTATTAGTGTAATTTTAACAATAGTCTGTTTAGAAAATATATGATTTCAATTCTCAAATGAATTAATTTATTTTCTCAAGTTTAAAATCTAATTAAATAAGAATTTAATTTTCAGAGAATTCTAATTCTTAATTTTAAGTCATTTACAAATCAGATATATTTTGGTCTGATTTCAAATTATTTTTCACTCAATTCTCAATTAGAGACATTGTAAAAGATATTCCTACCAAAATTATTATATTCTATTAGATATGATGTTATATTAATAAAGGATAAACATATTCATTAAAAGAATTCAATTCATTTTATAAACATATCAGACATTGAAATTCAATTTAATTCTATAATTTTAATAATATATTCTAAATTTTAATAATTTATTCAAACTATTAATCCAACTTTTAATATTATATATTAATTCAATATTTTTAACAGTTCGATTAATAATTTTAATAAAAGGATGGATTATTACATATATTGATTGATAGTGACGGATTTTGTGGTATACATATAGAATTACTCTATGTAAATATATACTTATATAAATGTAATTGTAATAAGTGTAATTTTTTCTTAACAGATGTATTATCTATTTAATTAATGTATATAGAGATTGATATTTCATATTTGATTAAACCTGTTGTTGAATTTTTAAAATGATTAGATTAAAAGACAAAACCATTCTTTCTCTCTTTTATTTTAATTTTAATTTCTCTCAAAACATACATTCAAACTCCACCTGCCAAGAGGTGTGTATAATATGTGAAAATCACATTCACTGAATCACTATGAACTTATAAGTAAAACCTATATATCCATGGTATACAAAAATAACTGAAACTGTTATTAGCCACTTGTTATTTACAACCCAGTCCAAATCACTTTTTTTTAAAACTAAATGCAATCACCTTAGAGGATCCACATTGCATCTCGTACAACAGAAATACGTCTAGTATCTCGTGTGTGCTATATATATATATATAATATGAAATGTGTGTTATATATATAACATATGTAAGTATAGCACACATTCCATATTATGTATAGCACACATGTTGAACACTGACCGAACGGATTTCTATTTTACAACATGCAATATTACATTAACAATACCATATAAAAAAAATTACAAAGATGATGAGTACACATGTGGTGATAACCTAGGGTGAGGATGGACAGAAAGTGGCACAGCCCTCTGAAGAGTAAGCCCAAATGATTCATCCATATTAAGCTTTTCATGGTTAAGCCCATTTCCAAGTTCCCAATCAAAAGCATGAACCAATGTCGCAGTCAAAAGTGAAACAACCCTAATTCCAAGGCTCATCCCAGCACAAATCCTACGCCCAGCACCAAAAGGTATAACCTCAAAATAATTCCCTTTAACATCAACATGGGCCTTCTCACCACCCGGGAGGAACCTCTCGGGCCTGAACTCCAGTGGGTTGGCCCATTCCTTTGGGTCACGTCCTATGGCCCAAATGTTCACCAATAGGGTTGACTTTTTTGGGATATGGTACCCTAAAATCTCGCAGCTCTCGGATGCGACATGTGGCAGCGAAAGAGGCGTTGATGGGTGAAGACGAAACGTTTCCTTCACTACTGCCTCTAGGTAAAGGAGGTTGGGTAGGTCTTGTTCGGTTATGGGCCTGTCTCGGCCCACAACTGTGTCCAATTCTTGTTGGATTTGGGCCATGATTCTTGGGCTCTTTATCAATTCGGCCATGACCCATTCTGTTGTGCTTGATGACGTGTCTGTCCCAGCCACGAACATGTTCTGTAATGTAAAATTCAATGCAATAGTCATCATCATATCATTTGTCAAATTTCAAAGTGAAAGATGTTATTATTATTGTTTATATATAATGATTGTTTGTTTGGATGCAAATGTATGAAATGTGATGTGGACTAGATATTATGAAATAATTATAAGTATTAAGATATAGGATGATGTGACACCTACGTCATATAATTTGAGAGGATTTTTTATATATACTTCTAGAGTAAGAAACTTTTGGCGTATTTTATACTTGAAGTTGACCTGTCATATATATATATTGAAAAAAATAGGCAAGGAAATTTTCTTACTCCCGAGTATGCATGAATATAGTAAAATAGTGCCAACATCATGCGTAAGTGTGGGAAAGTTAGACTGGGTGATTGTGACTCAAATTCCTATTTATTTGTTATTTTGGCTGATTTTTTATTGTGCCTCTAGTCATGCTCAAAATTAAATCCATATAATATTTCACATAACTCATATGTGCAAAAATAATAGGATAATAATATATTGATATTAACTTAAAAGTTACTTCTTGATGGTTTTGAACTAATGTCGGGTTTAGCAATAAATTATAATAAGTCTGCTATTATCGTCCTGAATTGTAATGACCAGATTGTAGAAGAGGCTTGTGAATTGATGGGGTGTGGAATGGTGGATCTTCCTATCAAATACTTAGGAATTCCACTGGGGGCTAATCCAAACAGGGTATCTACTTGGGCAACCAGTTATAAGTAAAGTGGAGGAGAGGCTCAAAGGATGGAAGGGTAAAGTATTATCAAAAGCAGGGAGACTAGTTCTGATCAAAACAAAGCTGTGTTGAATAGTATTCCCATGTACTATTTGAGCATGTTTAAGATGCCAAAGGAGGTGGTGAAGAAGTTAAATTCCTTGCAGGCTAAATTCTTCTGAGGTAAGAGTGATGTACTATTTGAGCATGTTTAAGATGCCAAAGGAGGTGGTGAAGAAGTTAAATTCCTTGCAGGCTAAATTCTTCTGAGGTAAGAGTGATGGTGAGCGTGCAATGCCATCTGTGAAATGGGAACTGATTCAGAAACCAAAGGAGCAAGGAGGGTTAGGGGTTGGAGATCTAGCACTGAAAAATTTGGGCCTTCTTTTTAAATGGTGGTGGAGATTCTCTAAGGAAGATTGTCCTTTATGAAAAAGGGTGATATGCTCTTGCCATAAACTGAGGGGGATTTAGACCTGTTATCACAGTGTAAAACATCATCATATGGAGGGGTGTGGGCAGAGATACTAAAGTTAGGATTTAATAATACAGAGTGTGCAGTTTCAGTTTCTGATGGGATCCGAATTGTTCTTGGTCAAGGAAATGAAACCTTATTTTGGGAGGATTTGTGGCTTATGGAAGGGAGGTTAAAGGATTTGTTTAATAGACTGTACCGGTGTTTGGTTGGGATGGGTGTGTATGGGTGTGACAAGAGGATGATAGAAGAATTGAAATCGTTGTTGGAAAAAGTGCTGTTACAGGAAGGGGTAGCAGACAGAAAGGTGTGGAAGTATAAGAAGACGGGGATGTACACAGTTAAATCCTTTATGCTGATGGCAGGCAGGATTGGACAAAATCCATTGGAGGTGGGGGTGCATAGTCATATTAAGGCTGTATGGAGAGGGTTGGTGCCACCAAGAGTGGAGATGCTTGATCAAAATTGTGCAGACGGGAATATTGGCACCCAATCAGGTGTTGTGTGTTTTGTGTGATGAGGAGCCTGAGCGTGTTAACTATTTATTTTTCCATTGTAAGTTTGCTTGGAGCTTATGGTATTTTCTATTGGGAAATTACGGTGTTTATTGGGCATGCCCGGGGAATGCTCATGAATGCTTTGCTTCATGGTTGAGGGGTCCGGTTGGGAAGAGAGGGATGAAGAACTGGATTACTGCATTTTTTTTCAGTAGTTTGGGTAGTTTGGGTAGTTTGGGCTGCCAGGAACAAATGCATTTTCAAAAATAAAGGTACAACGATGATTGAAGCCAAAGAACAAGTTGTTTTTTGGATTAATAAGTGGGCGTTAGAGAAGGAATTGCTAAAGGTGTAAGAGCGATTTTAAATGCTTTGTGATGGGGTGAGGGAAATTTCTGGCACTATTCTGACCTTCCTGCTGTGAACTGATGTATTGTGATGCATGGATGGTGATGTAGTCATACTAATTCATGGGTTAGACGCATGTTAGTTGGTTTTTTGTGGGGTGCGGAGTTTGTGTTTGGGAGGGTGAAGTAGGAGAGTCCTTGAATGTATGATTGGTGACATGAGTTATCAATGAAGGGAAGATGAGGTGTTCTTTGCATGTAGCGATGATGGCATGGTCAAGGAGGGAGTAGAGTTGGTTGGGATTAAGACATGATTATGTTGAGTCAGATTTATTGATCATGGGTGTCTGATGATGGTGTGTTATTGTATGGTGATTGGTGTGCTCTACAATCTGCAATATTTCACTATGTAAGCTTGAGCCCCCATTGTTTTAGTGCATCCTGATACTCTTTTTCCTCAATAGGTTAGTTAAATAATAGGCTAGGAGGTTTTTTAATGAGGTTAGAATGTTCTAAAACTTGGGTGTACAAATTGCATAGTGTTTAGGTGCAGACGGTATGAGCTCCTAAGGAGTTGGTAGATGGTGAGAGGGAGTATTTTTAGGTGCTGTTGGTGGTGAGCCATTGAAGTTGCTAGAATTTTTTAGGATGCTTATAAGGAATGATGAGTCATTGGTGATGCTGTTGATGTAAAGCCAATGTTGTTCTTATCAGGATGTTTATTAGAATTGTAATGCTGAATTATCAAAAAAAAAATTTTAAGAGATATTTATTACGATTAAAAATAAAAAGTTTAGGTAAAAATCATATCATACAAGAACATATGCATCAGAGTAGTGGTATACGTACCAAGAGTAATGCCTTGATTTCGGTATCATCAATTTTGGCTCCATTATTATCCTCGAAAGGAACATCTTTAAGTGACAACAACGTAGACAAGAAATCCTGGTGATTCTCACTCTTAATACAAGTGTTATGTTCCTCAATAATCCTACTAAAAAATTGGTCCAACCTTTTGAACAAATTCTTCATTTTACGTCTGAGCCCCTGAAGATCCAAACTGTCCAAGGCAGGAATATAGTCCGCAATATTAAAAACACCGCCCAACATCATAGCTTCAACAACCATAGACTTAAACTCATCCGCCTTAGGGTCGCAGCCGCCATTGCCGTCATCGAAGACTCGGTGGCCGAGGACAACTCTCGACAACGCGTTGGTAATGCACACGTTGACGAGTTGTCCCAGGTTCACCGCTTTGGTTCCTGATGATGAACTTACTAGATTGCCTATTAATCTTGCTACCTCTTCCTGCATGTGCATATATATATATATATGCCGCTTTAATTTGTTATGTTGCAATTTGAAAAATTATTAGCTATACATACATAGTACAAGAACATAAATATAACGTATCTGCTATACTATATATATTATAAAATATATATTATAAAATGTGTGCTATATGTATAACACACGTACATAAAATAATACATGTATATGTATAGTAAACGTTCATGTATGTAGTTGCTTCACGAAAACTTTGAGAATCAATTCAATTATTAGCTATACATATATAGTACAAGAAAATAAATATTAATTAAATTCACTACAATTTTTACACGAAATTTCAATATGAACTATCATTGTTAATAGGAAAATGATAAAGAGAGAATAAGTTGAAAGAAAAAATAAGTATTAAAAATAATGAGATCTATACATTTTAGAATTTTGTTAGGGGTACAACATTATACTAGCCACAACAGTTAAAAATAGTATTTTGGGTTTAAATCACTAAATCCATTAATTAAAAATGTTATTTGGACAAAAAATATTGAAATGAACTTTAATGGCTGTTTTGGCTAAAAAAATTGTTGTTACCCAAGAATTTATGTATATTTTATGTGTAAGATGTCTGAATATATAAAAGTGATAGATATTAAAATAATATTATTGCAAGACACTCTTTATATGATATGTTTGATAAGCGAAATAACACGACAAATTCCTTAATAGAGTATAAGTGAGGGTATAAATTTTGTGGATGCCTTTCCGATCAAATTATGTTTGGTTAGAGTGAAACTATAGATCAATTTTTTATGAAATTAAAATAAAATTAATGTCTAACTGTATACAAAGAACTAAAATATGAAAATTCATATTCTCCCTTTTACCCCTACCCAAACAAATTCTCAAAGTTAATTTTTGCTTGCAACAGACAGATAGAGGGTTGACCAGTTCCTCCACAATGATACTCTACATAAAATTAATAAATTTAGCTGCAGGCCTTTTATATTTTAATTTTGAGTAATATTAAATGTACAACATTAAATCATTCATTATATGTAATAATTAAATTTTTTAAAATTAATTCAACTTTTAAAATATTATATTAATATATAATATTAAAATTTAAATTAATAATTTTAAAAAGTTAAATTATTATATATAATGACTAATAATGATTAATTATATGTAGTGTAAAATAAATATCTCTCTTTAATTTTTTATTTCTTAAAAAATATACATCCTAATTAATCAACAAACTTGAAGAATACTAACAAAGAAATAGTGAGTCAACTCAAACACAACAACAAAACACTGTAGCATGCAATAAGTGAGATAATTATAATTGACATTATTATTAAAATTATATTAAAATACCGTAAACATCAAGAAAAATAATATACTAGTAATTTCATGACGGAATCAGAGTGTAATCCGATACTTTAATAAGTAGTAGTTTAATTGATCCATAAGATACTGAAAGGTCAACCAAGTTTTTGAAAAAATAAAGATTATAACGTAACCGCCATTTTGTTCATGAAGCAAGTATATTTTCCAGTACAAGCTAGGTTTTTTTTTTTCAATTTCTTAATGAATACCCTTGAAACACCGGTAAAGGTATAAAGATACCGATTAAATAAATTTAAATAAAAGAGATAGAGTCAACGAAATAATAAATCCTCCTAATTTGTTAGGTGTATGTATTAAATTCCCTTTAAATTTATGAGTGACGTTATTTTGCACAATAAAAAATCAGTCAATATAAAAGATTTTGAGCTTAAAATTACTCAACCCAGCAAAATAAACTTCTTAAAGTGAACTATTTGGGGCTAAAACATTGTTAAATTGGTCCAATAACTTATTTAACTATTTTCATTGTTCATCAAATATTAATGTAAGAGTCTTGGTTACCCAAGTGAGTTGCAATATTTTTCACTTTAACTATATCTTAATGCGTACTTTGTTATATGTAATAAAATTCACGTATATTATGGTAAACTATTATCATAGCATGACAATTATACCTCATAAATTCCGCATAATAATATAATAAAATCTTCACAAAAATCAAGTATATTAATTAATGTAAATTAAAGATGATATGAACCTGTCGAATGTGCCTAAACCCATCCAAGGCCTTCCCGGAGAACATGTGAATGGCGCTGAGTTTCCGGAACATCCGCCACCGCGGGCCATAGGGTGCAAACACAAGCCCATGCTCATTATAGGCCATGTATTTGGCCCCGGAATTCGGTGGCCGGCCAGCGAAATTGGCATCATGAACCTTCAAGAATTGCTCGGCCACGGCGGCCGAAGATGCCACAATGACGTCGACAAATCCTAGCCGTAGATGCATGAGAGGGCCATGTTTTTGGGCCAACGCCGCTAGGGCTTGGTGCGGCATGGCCCCCATGTGTGGGAAGTTCCCTAAGATTGGCCATGGTCTTGGGCCCGGTGGTAGGGGCAAAGAAGGACGAGTTATAAGCTTAATGATATTATATATGAGAATTGCTATTACAATTGTGGCAAGGCCAAAATACCAAGTACCATACATATTGTTGATTTGGATTTGTATGATTGAATTTTTGTTTGTAAGTTCAAAAGGGATAAGGAGATGTATGTTATGAACTAGGCACACGATGAAGATGATATATATTTGTGTGAAATGATACATTATATATAGAGGGATGAAGTCAATTTATGTATTGAGAGGTTCCTTTGTTTTATTATTATTTTTATTAATAGCGTGATTCTTGTAGTCTAATGTTTTAAATGAACTGTTTTACTTTTATATAAGATTACCTATCTAGTGGATAATATAAAAATGGAAATCATTACCCATATCTAATAAGATTGAAGAAGTTGACGTCTATACTTTATGATGTTAAAATATAATTTTTATTTTAAATTTAATGAATTGTATGTACAATTAAACCCTTATTTTTGAGAGGGTGGACTTATTATATACATATATCATTCTTTTGTGCCACTTATTATGCTACGTGTACAATGAAAATTATACAATATTTATACAACAATTATATCCGTCGTTAAATTATAATATGTATTTATAAAATAATACAATCCAACAATATGATTATTGTACAAATTATATAAGTTTTATTGTACATATAACATTCTTTTGTGTTATATGTACAGTTGTATGTGAGTGGTACGGCAATGCTTGTGCCTGGTCATCTATATTCGTAGAACGCTAATGTTTATCGTACTTGTTAAATATTTTTAACAAGTATCTAACATGTGTTATACATGTTATGGAATGTGTGCTATTTGTATAGCACACGTTGGATACTTATGAACGTATTTCTGTCATACGATAAACATTATTGTTTGTACTCCAACTCAAATTGATTTAATCACTTTTTGTATTATAATTAATTCAGAGCAATAATGCTACGCCTTAGTTATTACTTGAACCATTTAATAGTTTTCTGTATACATGTATTAAATTATATCAACCCAACTCTTAAATTTAAATAAAGTGATGATGATGATGCTAGGTGAATAAAAATTTTAAGCCAATATTAGTCACATGTAATAATCAAATATGCATTATACACTAATAATGATTGTACATCTATATAATGTGTAGGGATTGTTTCACGTCTATTATAGGATAAAAAAAATATTACAATTAGAACTATTAAAGTCATAAATATCATATCATCATTTTTTTCATGGTGTTCGAATCGAGTTCACGATTGACGAATTTTATCAAAATAATAATATTTTTTATGAACTTGTTTGTCGTTTAAATAGTTCTGAGTTAATTTTATCAACGATAAAAATTTTTATGGGCAATTTTTGTACTTCACCCATTTTCTTAATATGAACTACATCTACATCCATTATGTTCTGATATATATTTTAATTATAATTTGATGTCCATTGTATACAATAATGCATGTGCAATATATCAAATAATGATAATATATTTATTAATACAACCCTATAGTTAAATACTTCTATTTGTAATGCTCTTCAATAAATATGCATAAAATTTAACTATATTTTTATGTAGCGATATACCTATTTGGATAATAGCATAAACTTCCTTTATACAGTCATTACAACAAAATTACTAAGTTATTATATTTTTATAGGTAATTTGAGACTAGCTCTTTGAATGACATGAAAATTTGACTCTTACAAAAGATTGACCTTTTCATATAATTTATGATTTAGATTTGTGAAAAATAAAATTCAACATCTGACCGGGGACACGAGGTAATTAATTTCGTCTAACTAGCAAGTTAATTTCAATATAATGATCTTTCTTTCAAAACCTGACGATAATATATGGTGAAATTGTACACTAAAAGAATGGCCTTTGAAGTTTAAACTCATAATGATGTAGTTCATTGTAATTTTTGGTATATATTATTAAAGTTATTAACTAGCTAGGTCATCGTTTCGTGATTCATATAGTAGACAAATAACATCAAAATATCAAATGAAACGTAAGTTTAAAGAAAATAAGGTATAAATAATTTTATCTTTGACAACAACGACGGATCAAAAGTGCAATCTTATACCTCCGTTAAAATTTCAATAGTTTGCTAATAATATATATTTAAATATAATATTTTATAAAGTTTGATCACCTCATACACAAATTTTTATTATATTTGCTTGCTTGTATTATTATTAATACTTGATGAACAATAAAAAGCAACCAAACTAGTCAATAGGTCAATTTTGAAACTTTTTATCAAAAAAGCTTCCTGAGTTAATTTTTAGTAAATTGAGTAATTTTTAATTCAAATTATATTAACTGATTTTAACTAATTTTTTATCGTATAAATAGCATCACTATTATGATATTACCTAAATTATCTGTACTATGGATGTTTGAGAGTGATATCAATTGATTCAATTATTATGGTTGACTAAAAAGAATTAATACAATATTATAATATTACATATTGATGGATTCCAAATGTGATAATTAAGGAGCTCATCATCAAATTGCTTCGTGTATGGCCCAATTCACAACCAAATCTATAAATTTGCAATGGCCCAATCAATTGGTATTGGGTAGTTTATTTGACCTTCAAAGAATTCAAAGTGACATTAATTCATCCATTCATCAGACTATGTCAATTGTAGAAAAGCCATCAATTTGATTATTTCTATCATTCTAGAGTTTTATTTTATATATTGCATCCTTTGACTAAACACTCCTTGGTGCTAATTACATGTCCCTGTTGACAAATCAAAGTTGCAAATTGAAACATCACCCTCACTCACAATAATTCATTCTCATTTATAACTAGAATATCCACCCGAATAAGTCTATTGACTAATCTCTTAGGTTGTATTCAATAATAGAAATACAGAAATAAGATATTTGATAATGGATATATGACATAATGTAAAGTTATTCATTTTCTTCACTTCTAAAAAATTGGGACATGAGAAACACCAAATAGAGAAGAATAAGACAAAAAAAACTATATTCTTTAAAGTAATCTTAGTGTAAACAACAAAATTTTCTATCTGTTATTTCTGTAATTTTTGTTTGTGCATCTCATCAAAATCTTAGATAATTAAAAAACCCATTACAGAGATTTCCAATCCAGTTACTTCACACATCATCTACTAATCCAATTGGTATTGGTAGTTAATATTCTAAAGCCCCTTTTATAATTTTGTAGAAAGTACAAACCCAAGCTAATTGACCTCATTCACAAACTAAGTTTTTGCTAGATAGCCCAAATACAAGAAAGAAATTAATGAAAAAACCACAGGAATAATCAATCTCTCAACTTAGAAAAATAATATATAAACAGAAACAAAGTTTTATTTATTGATGAAAGGGGAAAAAAGTTACAAGAAAACGTATTTCACTCTTCAATCACACCCATTCAGAAGAGTGGTTAAAAGAGAGGTTCAAGAAGTATACAAAAGGCTTTTGAGTGACTCAAAACAACAAAAGTAGTATATTATGGTCTCTTCAAAATACATTCATTCACTCTTCCATTTCATCTTCATCAATCTCCTCAATCTTCAACTTCTTGACAGTTTGAGAAGCAGCATCAGATCTTGGCCCATTTGGAATCTGAATCAAAATATCAGATTTCTGCCCTGTTGTTGGATTCACAACACCTCCATTCTTCTCTACTCTGTATGCTAAGTCACTCCCTTTAGACCCAGCATCAATGTAAACAGTTGAGTTCTCATCAATTTCTTCCCTCACAAGCATTCTAGAAAGCTCTGTCACTACCTTCCTCTCAAGCCACCTCCTAATTGGTCTAGCACCATAAACCTGCAGAGCAAGCAACACACAAGACTTAATTCAGTACCAACTGTTATAATTTTTTTGGACCATGTATTGGAACAATCTGTAATAATGGTACTTACTGGATCATAGCTCTCTGCAAGTATGTAGTCTAGTGCTGCATCTGTTACTGCCATGGCAATTCCTCTCTCGGCGAGACGGCTAGCGACATCCTTCATTTGCAGCCTTGCAACCTTTCTCAGTTGGTCATGTGAAAGAGGATCAAACACCACAATCTCATCGAGTCGATTCAACAATTCCGGCCTAAAATGCCTTCTCACCTATAAAGCAGAAAAACAATCATATATCAGTATTAATTTTGCAGAACTAGCACAGAAACATTTTTAACTTGTTGTATTATAAAGGACAGATATGATACCTCCTGCATTACTCTATCACGAGCAACTTGCATGGAACATTTTCCTGATAGTCCAGTTAGGAGATGTTCAGCACCAAGGTTAGAGGTCATGATGATGACAGTGTTTCTAAAGTCCACGGTTCGGCCTTGGCCATCGGTTAATCTTCCGTCGTCTAAAACTTGAAGAAGAGTGTTGAACACAGATGTATGAGCCTTTTCAACTTCATCAAAAAGCACCACACTATAAGGCCTTCGCCTCACAGCTTCAGTTAATTGACCTCCTTCTTCATGTCCAACATACCTGAAAACCGAATATACAGAGTGAGATTATGTTCTTATACTCAAAACTAAATAAGAATTTATAGTTAGATTCACCAGTCTACTTACCCTGGTGGTGCACCAATCAATCGTGAGACCGAGTGCTGCTCCATGTACTCAGACATGTCGATTCGCACCAGCTGGTTCTCATCATCAAAGAGCTGCTCAGCAAGAGCCTTTGCGAGCTCAGTTTTACCAACTCCAGTTGGTCCCAAGAAAAGGAATGAACCAGTTGGTTGTTGAGGTCTCCCTAACCCAGCTCTTGATCTCAGCACCGCCTCGGCAACAGCATTAACTGCTTGGTCTTGTCCCACAACTCTATTGTGTAACCTATCAGCAAGGCCAATCAACCTTTCCTTCTCATTTTGGCCAAGCCTGGTCACTGGAATGCCGGTCCAGCGGCTCACAACTTCTGCTATCTGCTCTGGTCCAACAGTTTCTGTCAGCATCAAGTTCTCCTGATCAGTGTTTCCTTCAAGCTGTTGAATTGCAGCTTCAACCTCTTGGATTGCCCCATATCTAAGATCTGCAGCTCTGGCTAGATCGTATCGTCTCTCGGCCTCTTGTAGAGCAAAGAGGAGCTCCTCTCGTTTCTGCTTGAGTCTTCGAATCTCATCAACCCTCTCCTTCTCTTTCCTGTACTTCATCATCAAAGGTTGAAGCTTGTCTCTCAAGTCATCAAGTTCTTTCCTCACCTGAACATAACATAGACATTAGAACCATTGAAAAAACATACAAGTAAAAAGGCAATTAACTTCACAATATATTGAAATCAACACTTACTTCTACTAACCGAGCTTTGCTAGCTTTGTCCTTCTCTTTCTCCAGGGCATGAAGTTCCACTTCTAGCTGCATTCTCTTTCTTTCAAGGTTGTCAATTTCCTCAGGCTGGCTATCAAGTTGAACTCTCACATTTGCACAAGCCTCATCAACTAAATCGATCGCCTTATCCGGAAGATGGCGCCCTGAACAATTAAAAAGAAAAAACATTAGTACATCACACTACCAGAACCATTATCAAAACAAAAACAACTCAAACCAAAATGGGAAAAATTACAAGCACACCACAAAACAGCATAAGTACATACCTGTAATGTACCGACTTGACAATTGCGCTGCCACAACCAAAGCACGATCCTGAATCCTAACACCATGATGACCTTCATATCGCTCCTTAAGTCCGCGAAGGATGCTAATAGTGTCAGGCACACTTGGTTCAGCCACATAGACCTGCTGGAACCTTCTTTCAAATGCAGCATCCTTCTCCACATACTTCCTATACTCCTCAAGTGTGGTGGCACCAATGCACCTAAGCTGGCCGCGAGCAAGCATAGGCTTGAACAAGTTAGCAGCATCCATTGACCCTTCAGTTCTACCAGCCCCAAGAACCAAATGGATCTCATCAATGAACAGAATAACCTTCCCTTCAGCCTCCTCCACTTCTTTCAAAACAGCCTTCAACCTCTCCTCAAATTCACCCCTATACTTTGCACCAGCAACCAATGCACCCATGTCCAATGCAATGAGCCTAACATCAGCAAGATTGCTAGGAACATCGCCTCTCACAATCCTTTGTGCCAATCCTTCCACCACAGCAGTTTTTCCTACTCCTGGCTCTCCAATAAGAACCGGGTTGTTCTTGGTCCTCCTTGATAAGATCCTCACAACCCTTCTAATCTCTTCGTCACGACCAATCACAGGATCAAGCTTCCCAGCTTGCTCAACAAGGTCTCTACCATAAGTCTTCAGTGCTTGAAAAGTTGTGTCGCCTGTAGCACTCTCGACCTTCTTCCCTTCCTTCCCCCGAAGCTTCTCAACTTCTGATTTAACCCTTGCTACAGCAACACCAGCTTCTTTCAACAAGTCTCCAATTTGGGAATCTTCTAGAACCCCAAGAATAAGCTGATCAACTGCTAAATGAGTGTCACCCCTTGATTTCTGAAGTGCCTGTGATCTTCTAATGGCTTTTATGAGGCTTGTGCTTGCTGGTATCTCATCAGGAGCTGGTGATTGGCAAGGTAACTTCTTCAATGCCTGGTTGAAGACTCTCTCAGCCGCACGTGCCGATTCTTCGCCCCCGGCATTGGAGATTGCTTGGAAGAAAATGCCAGTGGGATCAGAGATCAAAGCTGTTGCAAGGTGGAGGGGAGTGAATTGGGCATGGCCAGCACTCATTGCTAGCTCATGTGCCCCTGCTAAGGCCTCATTGGTCTTGTGTGTGAACTTCTCTGGATTCATTTATAACAATCTGCAAAACATTACATGAAAGAAAGAAAAAAATCAGAACTTGATCGCGACCCAGTATATTCAAACTGTGATTCTAATGAAACATGAACAAATCAAAGAAACCCATTAATAATATATGTATATTTAGAGCCATTGTATCTAACTGAAAACAGAGTTTTCGGTTAAATGAACTAATAACAGATTCTGTTAACACTTAACAAAAAATGCTTAATCGTTTAAAGCATAAACAAAATTGTATACGATACGAAGCAGAGACAATACTTGAGTTCAAAATAAACAGTTATCGAAAACAGAGCAAGCCTTAAAAGGAACAATCATAAGAAGAGAGTTCATCCAACGCACCTTTAGTTTCAAAAGAAGAAAGCTCTTGTGAGATCACTGATAACAGAAGAAAGAAGAAAGCAAGTGAGTGAGTGAGTGAATGAACGACGCCTTAATCGAATAAGTAAGAAGAAAGTATAGAGAGTTGCGTAGAGTTCTGAGAGGAATATGAAGAACGAAGAAGAGTGGTAATGAAAGCGCGAGTTTTGGTTGGTGTTTAGCGTTAGAGAAGTGTGAAGCGGTGAGGAAGAAGGAGGAATGGAGTATGTATTTGATGAGGGAGAAGATGGGTCTCGAGGCTTCGCAGGGATTGCAGAAGAAGAAACTACTAGACTTCTCTATTCTTCTCTCGTTCTTTCTCGTCTTTTTCTCACCAATCATGTAATAATTGCTTCTTTTCTTTTCCAATAAAAAACCGTACTCTCTTCCTAACGCTTCATATATTTTATATTTTATATTCGGTAAATATTTTTTATCTCAATTAAATTCTTACTTACTTTATTTATAAACTACGGCCCATCATATTTTTAATTTTTAGAAATTAATATAATCAATGGTCAAATTAGTTCTAATTTAAAAAAAAATTGGACTTTGGAGTGATGAAAGAGAAAAAAAAAAGGAAAGAAACATGTCTCCTGTGTCGTCATTCGCCGATAAATTATTTACAAGGAATTATGTATACAATATTTATATAATAATCATATCCACTGTTGGATGAATAAATTCATACGATTATTATATAAATATTATATAATTTTTATTGTACACGTAACATTCCTCATTATTGAAACGTTGAACACTTCTTTGTCATGTCATCCCTGAGTCCAAATGGAGTTGTCTTGAAAAAATCCAACTAAATTTATTTGCTTGAACTTTATTTATATATTATTATAGAAGTGAAATATTCTCCCACGCTAATTTTTATATATAAGCCTCATACTCAAAACTATACTTAGAACAAGTGTCAAAGTCAACCTAATTAAAAAGAAAATGTTCATTCGCTTATCAATTTTCAGTATTTTGTATTCATAGAATAAATTAATGCCATATGATGATTTATTTTTAAGGAAAAACATTGTAATAGTATTTTTCATCTATTATTCAAATTTTTAAAATACTATTATTCTAATTAAAACGTTTAAAACTTAAAACAATGATAAAAAAAATAGACTGGATAGCACTTTAAATGACAACCACTACCAACAGTAAAATATACAGATCGATGAATTAATCACTGCAAAATCTGTTGGTGCATCTCATGACAAGAATAAAAATAGATCACAGTTTTAAAAGGTTACTACTACAGATCATGAAATTCTTTGTTGAAAATATCTCAATCCTCGTCACTATCATAAACAACCGCCATTCGCCGTTTCGCGGCTGTTTTCCGGGGAGGAGAATCCTCATCTGATTCAAATCCCTTCCTCTTGGCACTGCCTCTAAACTCCTTACTCTTTTGCTTTGGTTCCTGCAGTGAACCATTCAAACAGAATTGAAACTACAGCAATTGACCAATCTATCATTCATCACAAGTTTAATATTAGTGAGTTTAATTTCTTTTACCCAAACTACTATTTTTATTTTAACAAAACCAAAATATTACCTCCTCTTCCTCCTCTGATGCATCGTTAACTTGTGCCTCTTCTTCATAATGTTCTTCCTCCTCCTCTTCCTCGTCCTCATATTCTGGCTCAGTATCTTCAGCCCTTTTACGTTGGGTCCTGTCATCTTCCTCGCCATCAGTTTCATACTCGGACTCCTCTCTGTCCTCGTCTGAGTAATCCTGTGGGCGTCGTGAGGATTTAGCCGGTGGAAAGGATGACCTACGTGGGATATCTTTGGGTCCCTGTGACTACAATCCAAAAGAAACAAACCCCATAATTGGTAAAGAGAAAAAACATGATCGACAACTGTACTATATAGGATACTGAACAACTATACCCTTTTAGCATTCATAATTCGTTTCTCTGCCCGGGCTTCTAGTTCCAAATCTTCCTCAAAGCGGCGTTGAGAACGACGAGACTCATAGTATTCGGCTTCTTCTTCCTATATTTTTTGGGGGAGAGGGGAGCATGTACACAACATATCCATCAACTACAAATAAATACTACAATGTCATGAAAGTGAGAGGAAACAATACATCTGGAAACCATACCTCGTCCAAAGCATCTTCCAAAAACCCAGGAGAAAGTTGTCGCCTTCTATCAACAGTTGGAGGATATTTCCGGTTTACCTTCTCACGCTTACGGTTAAGAAGTACGTTAGCCCTGATTGTTTGACTTTCTGCCTGCAAAACCGTTAGGAAACTGGATAATGGTATCCGTGGATGTAAATATATGCATTAGGCAGGTAACTAATTTATAGAGCTGATTATACCTTTTCTTTTTCCTCCTTTTCTCTCTCAGGATCAATGTCAGTAATGCAGTTTTTAACCTTATAAACTTTCTTGTGCCTTGAGTCAACAAGAGCAGTCAGCAGCCGATGAGAATTTGATGACAAGGAAGATGGCATGAACCTCATTTTCCTTAGTAACCTTCCTTGTGATTGGAGAATTCCCTGTAAACATTTGCACAAAGTCAATTGGAGGGTAAAGAATCATAAACTTGTATTGAAAACTTATGGATTAGAATTCACCTTCCCATGTCTAAGGAAAAGATGTGCTTGATCATGCTGTGCATCCTGCACCGATATGTCAAGAACTTCATTCCCAATTAATAACTGTAAGCTGCCATCAGACCACCTTACGAAGCGAGCATTGCTTTCATACTGAGACAACCAAAAAACGTTGATGCTTTTTTCATTAAAATTTGACTAAGAAAAAAAAAAAAAAAAGAATACACGCACCCATCTGACATCCATGAGCAGTAAATGAAATCATTGTAGTGTTTGAAACATACTATAGTAGCATTCAGTTACTTACAGATGTTGTGCCATCAGGATTTCTGACAGTCCTCCAGCGTACAATATTGTTCTCCAAGCGTATGCGCTTCTTAGCTCCAGATTCATCAGTTACAAAAGTATCCTCTTCCACGTACGTTTTAGGATCAAAGGGTTTAGGATCAACTCCCATAATATTAGAAACTTTAATCATGTTCATCTGTAAAAAGAAAAAGGAGTTGAGTATTAAAAGTCAAAACTTTTCACTAGAATGCACTTCATCCAAAAAATCCATTTCATCATTTAGATAAGATCCTCCAAAGAGATATTGCATAGTAGATTGTATACATCAACCCCATGTTATCATAACCTGACATTGTTTAATGCCCATCACATCAGCCACCTTTCACAGAGTATGCCAACACAAAGTCATAATCAATGGACTGTCCTAAAGATACATTCATTTGATCTTTTAAAATTTCAGACAGCTTAGGCACCTTACATGTGCAACTAAAATCACAAAGGCATACAATATGCAAAAGAAGAATAGAAAATAGGTGTCTTCTTCAGCAACCATGAGGCAATCAAATTAAACATATAAAACACAGGCGTCCACCCAAATAACAAAAAATATGAATTAAGGCAGACCTTTTCTGGAAGAGCCGGTGGTGGTTGCAGTGGAACCTCTAACTCCAATGGTGGTCCAAGTGGTTTCTCTTTAGTTTTCATCTCATAATTTTCCTCTTCTGACTCGTACCGATGATCCTCATCGGCAAGAATATCCTCTGGTCTCAGGTTCTTTTCATATCCCTCTTCTTCCACAGGAGATCTCTGAGAAAGGAAATTACTTGAGTCTTAAATTCTTAACAAGTTTGGACAGCAGACAGACAAACAAAATGTATCATTAGTATTGACATCAGGTACTCACATTTGAGTCTTGCTCAATGTCATGCTGAACTGCATACCCTCCTTCCTCTTCGTCATCGTCAAAATCACCAAATACATCACGAATCTCAGGAACAGAGTCACGAGCCTGATCTTTGTCCTCTCTGGGTGATCCACTGCCAAAAGAAATCAAAACTCCTAGTAACTGAATCTCACAAGTCACAACAGTTTTAAACATGTCCACAACTCCACATACTAAGTCTTATCCTGTAAGTAATTGTTGAATCAACAATTACTTCTACTCTATTTATCCAGACATACAGGCCATTGTAGCAATGTAACAGAAGACAAACAGCCAAAGCCTATACCAAAAACCAGACTTAGACCTGTGCAATTCAAATATTCAATCCATTGGTTTTGGTAGATACTTTAGGCTTTCTGTGAGACAGTTGCATCTCAGACAACCAGCAAATATATCATCAGTCTTAGCGGTCAATAGTGGTTAGTAAAAGTAAAACTCCAAATTAATCCCTCGAGAAATAAAAACTCCTTGCATAGTCCCCTCATAGTTGAAAAAAATGTGGGTTTCACTGGCAAAAGTACTTGGTATACAACAAAAAATTATCTAACACTCATCCATCATCAATCTCCACAGTTGGTTTTTAAGATTTTGGATGTAAGAGTGAGTTCATGTTAGTTAAAAGTTAAAACCCAATGGTAACAATGGATATTGGATAAATGTTGGATAACTTTTTGTTGTACATTTAGCATTGCTCATTCATTGGAGTCTCTAAAAAGAACTAAGAACCTACATTTTTTATTAGGGCAAATCACACCTCATCCCTAGAGATTTGCCAAATTCTAATCGACTCTCATCTATTTGTAAAATTGACTAAGAGGACAACCTGAGTCCGTGAAATCATTACACCAAGATCCCCAAGTTTGCAAAATCATTACTCCTCCCTCACGAGCCGATATGAATTTCACCAAACAAAGCCCAAATGAGGTTAGTGTAATTTGTCCCTCATAATTATCCTGAGCTATGCTGGGGTACCCATGAAACCATCGAAACTACCCTAATTGTAAATGCAACAGTGGTAGAAACTATATACCTTGGACTTCTGGCTTCGTCGACTTCCTCATCATCGTGTTCGGGGATATAGCGGTTGTTGTTCTCCTCTGACCTCTCGGATCCGCTCTCGACGACGGCGTCCCTATGCTTGCTTGTCACCACTCTCTGATAACCGTCGTCCTCATCCTCTTCCTCCTCCTCCTTAGCATCACTATCAGTATCTTCCTCTTCTCTGGCCTCGCTCTCTTCTTCTTCTTCCTCCCTCTGATCAGCGACTTCCACTTCCTGATCCCTCTCGGCCTCGCTTTCGCCGTGATCGGGCTCTCCGTCGGGAACATCGCCGTCGCTCTCGATTTCAACCTCGCCGTGACCCTCAACTTCGGCTTCGCCCTCGCCTTCAGGTTCCACCCCTCCCTCACCTTCGTCCTGTTAAAATTAATGGAAGATTAAAAACAGAAAAAGTGAAAATTAGGTTAATGAAATTGGGGGAATTGGGTGGTTACGGATTGGTAGTGAGTGGGGTGGGGATTGGATTCGTGCTCGGAATCGAGGTCTTCTTCTTCCTCTTCGGATTGGTCTCCGAAGAGGTTCTGCATCATCTGGTGCCGCTTCTCTTCTCCTCCTCCACCCATCTTCTTCTTCTTCTTCTTCTTCGTAATGTGAGAGAGCCCTTTCTCTCTCTCTCTCTCTCTCTGCGTTGCGTTTATTGCTATTCTTTGTTTGTTCCTCAAAACCCCAACGCACACAGTACTTCTTCTTGTGAATTGATTCGGGCTGGGCTACCTCTGCTTAGAGGCAAAGTTTTGTTTGTTTAACAAGAGATATTATTTTACCCATACCCCAAAACAATATTACATTTTTTTATAATAATATTTATTCGATGCTTGATATTTTTAATAATTATTGATATCCAATTATATATTTAATCTAGTAATATATGGTACATTAAATATAATACGGTACTAGCGGAGTACGGTGACTGCCGTTGCAGTTTTTCTGAACGCGTCTCATTCTCGATCATATCTCATCTTTCTCTCTCTCACTCAATGTTCTCTCTCGGTAGGTTATTGGATTTTTTTTAAAAAAAATTATAAAGTTAAAGAGTATCAATATAAATTTAATTAACTTTTCAAGATACAGATTACTTGTTATCTAAATTTAAAAAAACAATTATCTATAAATTAATTATTAATTGACACATAAATCATTAAATATTGGTACTCTATATTTATACTTAAATAGCTCATATTCTTAACTTTAGAAGTAACAATATTTTTATGTTCTAACTTCTAAGGATAGAGATAGAATTCATAAAAATTTTCAAAGTTAGACGTTCTTTTTTTTTTCTTCCAAAAGTTTTCTGAAGTTTTAGCAGAGTGTTCTTGAAGGATTTGATATAAAAATTTTACAATAATTAATTGAGTAATGCTAGTGGTACATACTAAATGGTATGTATAATATACATAGGTTTTGATCCAATGGTGGAAAAAAAGTATAAGTGGTGGGGTGATGTCACATTGGAATTCAATAGTAATGAAGTAGGTGGAGAAGATATGTAAGAGAAGATGTAAGTACAAATATCATAGCTATAATTAAAGAGTGTAATCTTCAAACAGTAGATTTTATATAATGGAGAAATTTGAATTCCACTGAAAGATATTCATTTGAATTTGAAAGCTCCTGACTCTACAGTTTGAGTACTATTCTAATATTGTTGCAAAACACTGCTACCTACAATCTTATAAGCTCTCATCAACTTCGAGTTCTAAAATCTTTAGTTTTGAGAGTCTTCTAAGCAAAAGTCAACTTTCGAAGTGAGTTTCTGAAATATGTATTCTGAAGTATATGAGTTTTTTGAGGTAGGTTTCTGATATAGTTTTTGTATTTAGGGTCTCTTAACTTTGAATCTTCTCTTTATATAAATTCATAATTGCTTTTGAACCAGTTTTGATCTTGATTTTTTACTGTTCTTGAGTTTGATTACTCATTTAAGATGTTCTTAGACTCTTTGATCACAAATTCACATTTACTAGTTTTAAATGAGATGGTATGTTTATATATGATTGCTTATGATCTTTGTGAATAAATCTTCAATTTGTCTTGTAAGTTCACATTTTTGTGTTTTGTACTAATTTACATCATTAAAATTGTTAGAGTATAATATTCTCAATCCTATCACTCACTCGATTCTCATCACAATTACTTACTTTTTCACTAAACCTAACACATTATTATCTGTCTCTCATCTGCTCATTTCCTTAACTTTAGAGTTCTCTCTGTAAATTTTTCCATTATAATGCTCGAAAAAATATACAACCAGGATACACACTTCAGAATATTACAATAATATATTTTTGTATCTCCTATTTGTTATATAAATTATTTTATTTTTACATCATGATTTGTAACAAGAATATTTAAACAAAATATTTTCTTAAGTGAATATCTCATTCATCTTCTAATATTGATGATAGTCCTCATTCTCACACTTTTTCGACCAATTCAAGGATATGGTGAAATAGATGTCAAGTTAATTTTAGTAAAGTATTAGAGATGAATTAAAATGCCACTACATCACACTAAGTATAATAACCAGAGATGATATCTCATATTACTTCTAATATTATTTTTTGTGCACCATGTCTCTCTTCAATACTAATTAAAATATTTGTGACATAGAGGGAAAGAAATCATACAAAAATCATCTTTTACCGTCGTTCAGAGTTATATACTCTATGTTTTGATCAACTTGTTTTATATTTTTTAAAAGAATTTAATTTACATGCATACATTAATATGTACAATTTTATTATACAATTATTTAATTATGTATTATCATATCAGTTATAATTATATTTTTTTCTCTTCTACTATTTAAAAAGTTATATAAATAAAGTATTTTGATTAAGTGACAATGTAAGTATTTTACACTGTTAGTACATCAAAATTAAACTTTTTTTTTCAAAAAATTAAAAATAAATTTTTTTTTATGCAATAAGCAATAATAACAAAGTGTACTTTGCAAAGGAATAATAATAACTTTAGCAAGGAAAAGATACCTGAAGTTCTTTGTTTAAAAAAAAACAAAAAAAGGAAAGATGCGCGAGAGAGTGAAGACCGGTAGAGAAAGGAGAAAGTGTGCATTATTTTTCTTTTTGGTTTACACATTATTTTTCATTATTTATAAGAAGCTAGGTTTTTATTAATAATAATAGTAAAAATAATAATAAACTTAGGTAGTGTTTGATTCAAAGTTGATATAATACAATACAGAAATACATATACAATATAATAAAGTTTGTGTATTTTATTTTGTATTTGTTTTAACGTGTACAAAATAAATTTGTATTTGTATTTATATAAAATTTTGTTTTGGGATTTTGGTAAAAAATAAGAAGGGTAAATAGTGGAATTATGAATTAATAATATGGGTAAGCTTGAAATAAAATTTTCATTAAAATTAATGTACCAACACCTGTATTTTATATATACCTATTCTGAGTATAAACATAAAATACAAAAAAAATTGTACAACTATAATCTATCTTGTATGTGTCTATACTAAACAAGCATGTCACTTTCTGTTTTATATTATATTTGTGTCTTATATATACTAAACAAAGGCTACCTTAATAATGATTTAGATTTCGTAAATAATAATTGTACATAAAATAACCCTTTGTATACCTTTATGATTGAAATGGGAAGATTGTTTTTCTTCTATTGGAAATTGGAAACAAAAAGACTACTAAACACTTTTAGACTTGCAATTACGTTACTCCCTCCATTTTAAAATATTAGTCTTTTAAGATTTTTACACGTAGATTAAGAAATTCAATAAATATTTTTTATTTTATAAAATAATATATTAAAATGACTAAACTACCAAAGCATTAATGAGAAAGAAAGATGATTAGTGGTCCCTTGTAGTAATATTCAAGAAAGAAAGAGAAATGATACTAGGGGTATAATAGGTATGAAAAAATTAAATTGGCATTGGAAGTTGAAAACGACAATCATTGTGGAATTTTTTTTTCTCCCTAAAACGACTAATATTTTGGAATTGAGGGAGTATTATTTTATTATAGATCAATTATTGAAAAACTTGAATGTTTAATTAACATTTTAAATGCATTAGTTATATATATGTATATGGTAATTTAGTTTATTAGTCATTTAAATAAACTATGAGGACTTTTTATGGTAGAGAAATTATATGATTATGTTTACCTGCCAATAATATATATAGACTTAAACTTTTTACTTTATAACAAAGGAGTATTCAAACATACCAACAGACCATTTTCTAACAAATAAATCAATCATAAATATGAGGTTGGCACAGTACTTAATATTATAAAACATTAAGATTCAACTAATAGGATATTTAAATTCTAAAGCAGACGTAAAAATCTTAACCATTTAGAAATAATGTCTGAAACCGTCATGAATTAAATCCATTATATATTCACCATTTTTATCAATTAAATATCGATTTAACACAATAAGATTATTTACTAATATTGAGAGTGCTTACCTTTACTAGCATTTTTTTTTCTAAAATAATGAAAAATCACAACCTTTTGGTAGAAAAGACCTTACTCCACAGATTTTTCCAAAAAATCTCAGTAATTTAAGAAAAAGTTGCCTTTAATTTTCTAAAAAGAAAAGAATAAAAGAAAAAAAGTAATTTTACGTATAAACCATAAAATTAGTCACTATAAGTCACTTTATATAATAATTCAATAATTTAAAACTAGTAATCCAATCTTTATTATTATACATTAATTAAATGTTTTTAAAAATTAAATTACTAATTTCAAAATGACAACTATAGTTAATTTTATAGTGTACAAAAATTATTTCAGAACGAAAAAACTCTCATCCCTTGAAAAGGAAAAAAGTGGTTGTGCCGTCATAGATCCACGTGTCACATTCTAATTGGATAGCCCATTGAGCCTCAACAACTCTTCACATGCTATCTTTGGGCTCTCTCTACTAAAAGCCTAACAAACACCAAACACCCGCCCCATTCCTTTTTTTTTTTTTGAGATAAAAAGACCTAGCTTCGGAGCCGAACCACCTCTTCCGAACCTCAGCTTCGGCCCGAACCTCAGTCTTGGTTCCTCTGTTCGTTGAAAATTTCGCACTATTTCGATCACTTTATCTGTGTGAGCTCAGAGAGAGACTCTCTTCCTCCTTCTTCCTCTCTCTCTCTCTCTCTCTCTCTCTCTCATCCTCTCGCTTTCTCTCTCCTCACCGCTTTTCAAACCCTAACGCTGTTGCTCCTCCACACTCTCGCCGGGATCACTTCTTGAGCTTCAATGGTGCTTCATCATTGTCACTGTGAGTTCACGCGCTCTCTCTTTCTATGCCTCAAAACCCTAGCCTCTCTCTTTTCTCTCTCTAGGAACTGATTTTTTTCGGTTCGGTGCAAATCTGTGGTTGAGTTTCTGGTGTTATGCGTTGGGCGTGATTTTTGGGAGCTGGTGCTGTGGGTTTTTTTGTGTCTGGAGTGGTGAATTTGAATGCTGATTGTGAGCTCGAATTGTGCCGCGTTTTTTCCGATCTTATGCATTTTGGGGGCGAATTTGAGGTTTTGGAGTGATATTCGGTTTTTACGATGAGCTTAGCTGAAGAGCAAGTTGGGGAAGGGGATAGTAATTGGGGTTTTCTGTGTCTCATTTCTTTTGAGAAGTGGGGAAAAAATCTCTTTCAGCTTAGGTGTAATCGTGCATATTTGGTTAGATTTTCAGGTTTTATTGTGGTTTTCTCTTCCCTTGCTCCTAGAATGGTTTGGTGTGGTTTTGGGTTTCTGCTCTATTGGGAATGGGAGTGTGAATTGTTGACAATTTGGCATCCGAATAGGACTTTAGTTTCATCAGTTTCATGTAGCTCTAGCTTCCCTCCTTACTCTGTAAGCGTGTTTTTGTGCTGACAATTTTAGTGGTGTGAATGATTTGTGTGAGTAGTTTACACTCTGTTAAATCTTTAAGTTGTGTTTGAAAAGTGGGTTTCTTTTAAAGTGTTACCCTTCAAATTCTGTTCCCCATTGATGAGGATTCCATTTCCATATGAATATGGAAGATTTGAGTGCAGATGATGGATTTTTTGTGGGGAGCATCATTTCATAGCTATAGCTGAAGTGTATTGTATGCTCCCAGAACTAAAAGGGAAAATTTTGAGACTTTAGATGCTTTGAAGTTTTTGGATAAGTTTATTCTTTGGGATGTGTGCTGGTTATGGTTTTGCAATTAATCGGAGTTTGCTTTTACCTTTGAAGAATAGCTGCCAGATTAATAAATTTGATGCATTGTTTTGAGGGTGATAAGTTTTGGAAAAGAAGCTGCATATAGGGATTGGGAATAGAAAAGCTTTGCAGTGTGGTTCTTCCTCTCATTTCTTCAGAAGTCTGTTTCTTTTTTTCTTGAGGTCATTGTTATGGTTGAGTTGAAGTTGTCACAGTTTGTCAGGATATTCTTTGTTCTGATCCCTCAAGTGTGTCAGTCCTTCAATTGATTGTATTTTCTGAAGGATGAGATTAAGCTTATTTTGGTTATCTATTTATTTATATATTCATGAGTAGTGACACTCGTGTATGCGAAAAAAATCTTTCTTATGGGTGGTACTTTTGGGGAAGGACTGATGGACCATCTCTGTTTGAATCTCCATTTGATTTTCATTATTGAGCCAGGATGGTTGTACTAATATACATAATGAAGAACATCTTGTACTTGTATGAAATTATTTGACAGATAGAGAGAATAAAAAAATGGAACTATGTCATATACGTAGAGTCAAGAGTGTGTTAGATAAGCAATGATTCAATCTTGTCCTTGTGTCTCTGGAGATACTTCTAAGTATGGAACTCAACTGCATTTTTTTCTCTCTCCTTTTTCCCATATTTTTTCTTCATTTAACTTACTGTGTTTTAATCATTATTGAAGCATTAATGCCCTAGAAGTTTGATTTCCAAAATAAATAAATAAAAATCTTAAGGGCTTCGTTTAGCTAAGCAGTGTCATTCAGCAAGGCCATGAATATAAAAAATTTCTATCTCTTTAAACCTATTTTTTCATCATTAAAGATCTATTGCTTTGTGACATTCTCTTTCTCTTCTAATTAAAGTTCCCTTTTTCTATTAAAAAAAATTTAGATGTATTGCTTTGTTTGGGAAAATTGTTGTATTTCACTTATGTACATTAATCCTCAGTATTCTGTATTGCTCATGAAGGAGATTTCAATCCAATATTGTATTTTTTTTTGTTCCACAAGGGAAAAATCATTAATAGCATGGTAAATTTGATTATTGAGATTGATTATGCATCTTTCATGAGATGTCAGTTACTGTTATCCTGTCTTATCCTTTCATTACTGTTGTTATTTTATATATAGTGTACAACATTTTTTTTTTGCTTGATGGCTAATGTATTTTTTTAAAAAATAATCTCCAGGAATGAACGCTAGTTTCTCAGAAATTTGTTTCTGGACTGCATAATATTTGGAGAAGCTTTTTTTCCCCTGATTTCCCTTGATCCAGCAGTCCTTCTTATAAATAGTTATCTGCTGAAAAATTGTGGGCTGGATCATCTATGCCTGGAAACGAAATAGGAGAGAGGGTCCATAACTTTTTTGGTCAAGATAACTTGTCCCAGGGCCAGTATCATTCACAGGCGGTGGATGGAAACTGGCCAGGGTTAAGCAACAATTTGTGGGCTGGTAGCCAGAGACCAACTGGTGCACCTTTTATTTCCAATTTGAAGAATTTTAATCTACAGCAATCAGGTATAAAATTTTTATTCTATTCAAATTATTTTTTAATCATTTATCAGTGATAGTATATTTACTTGTTATTACACTTCCAAATACATCTCTGTTGGTTTTGCACAACTTATAACTCTGATTTTGATACCATCACTAATCATACTTTCTTTTTACCTGCACAAAGATCCTGAGCAGGGACATTTACGACATGGTTTGAACTTGGCACAATCAAATCTGAGGTCAGATTCTGGCAGAAATCAACTCACAAACCAGCAAACAGCTGTTAATGGCTATATGCAGGGGCACCAGTTTTTCCAGTCTAGGCAAAATGAAGGAAACATTTTGGGAGTGGATACAGAAGCTGATTTGCATGGCATGTCTGGCCTATCAAGAGGAATATCAGTGCTAGAGTCACAACAAGGTGCTGGTCTTGAGCTATATAAGAAAAACCTGACTAGGCCTGATGCGGTTGAGTCTCCTGTCAATTATGATTTTTTTGGAGGTCAACAGCAGATAAGTGGGCGGCACCCGGGCATACTTCAGTCTTTGCCTAGACAGCAGTCAGGGATGAATGAGATGCATCTTTTACAACAGCAAGCAATGCTCAACCAGATGCAAGAATTTCAAAGGCAGCAACAATTTCATCCAATGGATGCAAGGCAACAGAGTTCCATGACTGCAGCTTCCTCCATTTCGAAACAGACAGTTCCAAACCATTCCACATCTCTTATCAATGGCATTCCCATTAACGAGGCATCTAATCTTATGTGGCAGCCTGAAGTTATGGCACCTAATGCAAATTGGCTTCAGCGTAGTGCATCTCCAGTTATGCAGGGGTCGTCAAATGGGCTTGTGTTATCTCCTGAACAAGTTCGTCTGATGGGTTTCGTTCCCAATCAAGGAGATCAGTCCCTCTATGGGCTTCCAATTTCTGGCTCAAGAGGTACACCTAACTTGTATTCCCATGTTCAAGCGGATAAGCCAGTAGTGTCTCAGGTTTCTATCCCACACCAGTATTCTCACATTCAAGGGGATAAGGCTGCACTGACACACTTATCAGCCAGTGGTAATTCTTTTCCAGCTCATCAATATGCTCCGTTTTCAGATCAAACTGATACAAATGATGGAACACCAGTTTTAAGACAAGATCTTCAAGGAAAAAATATATTTGGTTCTTTTGCTCAAGGTATAAATAGTGGACTGAATATGGAGAACTTGCAGCAAGTGAATTCTGAGCAAAGAAATGTACCAATTGATGATTTTCATGGGAGGCAAGAACTAGCTGGATCTTCAGAGACTTCACAAGACAAGGTGCTAGTGCAGGTTCCACCTTCACAGAATGTGGCTACCCTAGATCCAACTGAAGAGAAAATTTTGTTTGGTTCAGATGACAACCTGTGGGATGGATTTGGAAGGAATGCAGGATTAAATATGTTAGATGGTGCAGATAGTTTTGGTGGATTTCCATCTCTTCAGAGTGGAAGTTGGAGTGCACTAATGCAGTCTGCTGTAGCCGAAACATCAAGTAGTGAAATGGGTACCCAGGAAGAGTGGAGTGGTTTGAGTTTGCGGAATAATGAACGCTTATCTGGAAATGAGCGACCTTCAGCCATGGATAGCAACAAACAGCCAGTTTGGGCTGACAATAACTTGCAGTCATCACCTCATATAAATTCAAGACATTTTCTTCGTCCAGATGATGTTAACAAGCCCAATTCTGTAAACAATTCTGGTGTTGCTGGATTTCACCAGTCAGGTGCTGATCCTGCACAGGAACAGCGTGATAGGTTACAGACTGATTCTTCTAAAAAATCAATTCCACAGTTTTTAGAAAGAGGCAAGTGGTTAGATTGTAGCCCTCAGCAAAAACCCGCTGCCGATGGGAGTTGTATTTATGGAAATGCTGCTAATTCCTCTGGTATAGAAGTAAATGAAAAGGTTATTTCAGGTTCTTGGACCCATCAACAGATGCTATCATCCCCTAATAGTAGTGGCGAGGTATTCAATAGACCCAATGGATGGAATGCGATCAAATCAGCCACACCTGATAATAATTCTACTTTGAAAATGCGTGAAAATGAAAACACATCGCTGCCTCATCGTGAGGAAGCTAGGCAAGAGATGGGCCATGTTCCTATGTGGGAACCTGATTCTGATGCTAAATCATCTGTCGGGTCGGAACATGTGAAGTCTTCAAGTAACATGCAGGTTTGCGGGGAAGATTCAGGTATGAATGGTATTGCTGCTGTACCAAAATCAGGTGCTACGTGGGTTAGCCGGCAAAGCAATCAGCAGCTTCCTAATGTAGACACATGGAGACATGCAGATTCTGTAGGGAGCTATGGAAATGAAGTTCCAGGAAAATATAGGTATCACATGGAGAAGAACCCTTTAGTTTTGGAGTCATCACGGAATGAAAAGTTAGGAGGAGAGGTACGTGAAATAGAGAACTCTAACAAAAAGGAAAAATCTGCAGACGGTCTTGTCTCTAATTCTTCCCATCATAGAGTTGGTATGCGAGAAAATTCCAGTTTTGATGGAAATGATCCACGTAGTCCAAAAGTATCTGCTGGTCTGGGGAACCGAAGACCTCCTGTAACTCGTAAATTTCAGTTTCACCCGATGGGGGATGTTGGTGCTGAAACAGAACCTTTTGGAAGCAAACATGCCATAAATTCACAGCATTTGTCCCATCAACCCTTTGGAGGTCTTAAAGGTCAGGACCAAAGCTACCCTGCACAGTCAAAGTATGGTCATTCTGATGAGAATTATTCTGAAATGGAGAAGGTAAAGCTGTACCCTTAAAAGTTTTCTGTACTTATTGGAGCAGTTGTTTATATACTTTAAAATGTGACGGATGCATCCACCTGTTTTTCAGGGTGACTCAAAAAGCTTGGATGATGGTGCTTCAAAAAGTATACTGCCTGGTCAAGTATCAAAAACATTGACTGCATTTGATAGAGGTGTTGGTAATTATGCATTAAACAAGGCTGCTTCCTCCAGGTAATTCAATTTTTCTCACCTTTTCCTTTTTTTAGCTTATGAACTTAGTGTGTCATCATGTGGTTGTTGCTTCTTAATTACTGTTAATGCAATTACGGTGTTTGCTTTGTTTATTAACATAACATCTAGTCTAATTGGCTCTGCAGCCTGTTTTTTTTTCCTTTTCCTTTCCTTACTCCTCATTCTTCCATGACACTTGCATGATGAACTTAGCTCAACTGTTTGCTTTTATTTGTTACAATTATTGTAGTCAAAATATTCTTGAGCTTCTTCATAAAGTGGATCAGTCAAGGGAGCATGGCATTGCAACAAATACGAGCACTTCTAACTGCCATTTATCTTCCAGGGTGCCGGATACTGAATCTTCTGATGGGTCTGTTGTCCATCCTCAACAAAATCAAAGTTTGTCTCAGGGCTTTGGTTTGCAATTGGCTCCTCCTACTCAAAGGCATCCCTTGTCATCTTCTCGTGCTGCACAGCATGTTGCATCTGAGACAGCAGATAAGGGTCCTATGTGGTTGGCTTCTACTCAGACTTTTCCTTCTCGAGAGTCATCTCAAGAACTTAGGAGCAACATGTCTGGTTCCTTGGGACAAACTTTTGATAAAGCTGCACAGTACGGCATGCTGGGAAATATGTCACAGGCTTTTCCATCTGGCTTTCCTTTCTCCAGGATCCATACTCAAAGTCAAAATATGGCTAATCTTGGTGGAAAAGCAGCAACTAGTCAAGGTGCTAATGCAACTTTTGTTGATCGGACTGTTTCTACAAATCAGGTGGATGAATATTCTGAAAGAGCTCAAACTAGTCAATCTGAGTTGGCATCTGCTCAGAGTATATCTCAGCAGAGTGGTATAGACCAGTTCCGTTCGGGAGACCCTTCCAAGCAAACTTCAGGACTGGAGGCTCGCACAGTTCCCCATCCTTCTTCTGTTCCATTTAGTCAATCTCTCCAAGGTGCCCCTTCAAAAGCTCTGCACAATGTGTGGACTAGTGTTTCTGGCAAGCAGCATCCTGATGCCTCGAATACTCCATCCCCTCTGCACCCAAATACAACTGGTCCACATAAGCCAGGTATTGAAAATTCAGAGAAAGATGGTAATGATCTTTCCCGGCAGCAGATATTGCCTGAGAGTGGTGATGCTTTTGATGAAACTGCGAGTGCATCACATGTTAAGGAAAAAGTTTTGAAGAGTATACCTGATGCATCTCAGTCTAACCCAGCTGCTACTTCCAGAGATATTGAAGATTTTGGTCGGTCTTTAAGACCAAACAACAACTTGCATCAGAACTTTTCCTTGCTAAATCAGGTTCAGTCCATGAAAAATATTGAGATGGACCCAAGTAATCGGGATGTCAAGAGATTTAAAGGTTCAGATAATGCGGTGGACAAACAGCAGGAAGATTCCAACTGTGGACAGCAGTCATATGGATATGAAAACATGGCCAAAGATGTGTCAGGTGCTAATTCTTCAGTGCCACCATCAGATCCTAATATACTAGGGTTTTCAACAAAGCCAGTTGATGGACCAGAGAAAAATGTACTTAATGCCTCCAATAGTAATAGAACAACTGTTAGAAGCGAGCATTCTATGATAAATCCTCAAATGGCTCCATCATGGTTTGAGCAATATGGAACTTTTAAAAATGGTAAAATGTTGACTATGTATGATGTACGTGCAATGACTCCTCCCAAAACTATGGACCCGGCTTTCATTGTAAGGAACCAGTCTGATAGTGTACATCTTGGTAATTCAATGGAGCGAGTTAATAGCCTCAGTGATGCTGGTAATGCTAGGGAAAGTCCAGTGCCCACTTCTGTTGCAAGTGAGCACGTGCCTTCCAAGTTATTGCCTTCTACCATTGAATCTGATTTGCCTATTATGAGACCTAAGAAGCGTAAAAGTGCCACATCTGAGCTCATTCCGTGGCAGAAAGAACTGGGACAGGGTTCTGAAAGGCTTCAAGATATCAGGTGGTTTACTTATGTGGTTTAGCACTTAGTTTATATTAAGAATTTTTTTAGATTAATGCTTTTACAGAAAACACCTTTTCATTGTAAAGTTTTATTATATGCTTATTTTAACAAAAAAAAAAAAGAAGCTAATCCAAGTATTTTTATTACCTGTACAGTTCCTTTTAATACTATTGATGATTTTATGTAGGCAAAGGTCCTCTGCCTCATCTCTTGATACTATGTATTTTCAAATACTCGGAAAGCATTTTATTCCTTGCATTTTTGCTAGATGAATATATTTTAGTCTTGTTGATGTTCATGAAATTGCCATGTCTTTTCCCCCCCAATATTGACATTTGTTATTATTTTGCAGTGCTGCAGAATTAGACTGGGCCCAAGCTGCAAATAGACTGATTGAGAAGGTTTGTTCACAATCAAATAGCCTATGCAACTGGAAATAAAAATTATTTTGTCAATGAGGAATTCACATTGCTCCATTTTTAATTTTAGGTTGAAGAAGATGTTGAGCAAGGTGAAGAACCAGCAATGAAATCAAAAAGAAGGCTTGTTTTGACTACGCAGCTTATGCAGCAACTACTTAACCCTCCTTCAGCAGCAGTTCTCTCTGCTGATGCGAAGTTTCATCATGGAAGTATGGTCTACACTGTTGCTAGATTAGCTTTAGGAGATGCATGCAGTTCAGCCTCATGGTTCCGAAGTGATGGCAGCAAAAACCTGTATGGATTGTTTTTATTTCTCTCTATTTGTTAGCATGTGGATATATGTTGGTTTTGCATAGAATACACACCCACACATGCACACTCTTGTAATTTGTGCTGTCTGCTGTATAACCAATGTACTTATTTTGATAAAACTTTGCAGCCTGCCTGATAAGCTTGAATCACCCAAGAAGAATGACAAGGACATTTTGAAAGTGGAGGACTTTGTTAGTAGAATGAGGAAACTGGAAAATGATATGTTGAGGTACTGTCATAGTGTCCAGTTTGAAACATACAATCCATTACTTTTTCCTTACCATTGCCTTTGGAGAATTCAACATGTGTTTTGGTATTATGTCTGAATATTTTATAAGGTCTGTTGCTGTTTTCTATTTATTAATAGATATGGAAACATTGGACTGTTTTTGTCTGTTTTGATCTTATAATGCATACTACTATCACTGTCATTAGGTTATTATTTCATCCAATTGCTTCTTGTTACAGGATAGCTACAACAATCTCTTCTGATTTTTTTTTCCCATTTTACATCTTGATGATGCAGATTGGATAGCAGCGCCTCAATTTTGGACTTGAGAGTGGAAACTCAAGACCTAGAAAGATTTTCTGTCATAAATCGGTTTGCCAAGTTTCATGGACGGGGGCAAAATGATGGGGCAGACACCTCCTCAAGCTCTGATGGAAATGCACATGCTCATAAACCGCACCCCCAGAGATATGTCACTGCACTTCCTATGCCTAGAAATCTCCCAGACAGGGTACAATGTCTTTCACTTTGATAATTAATTAATTCATTTTTCCATCTTTCTTGGTCAGTTGTCTTCACAACCTCCTGTTTCTGGTTCTTTTCTTTCAACTTATATTGTTGCACTTCCTCGCCAATAGAACCATACAACTGGCAATGTAGGAGAAGAATGGTTACTAGATTGCCCCCTCAACCAATGGAGGCTGTTAGATCTTTGCAATCTATATATGTATGTATGTATGTATGTATTTTTAGATCTTTGCAATCTAGTTATCTTTTGATTTTCAGGTTCAAGGCCTTCTTGTATATAGTAAGATTACATATGCACTCTACTTAGTTTTAACCATACCAAATACCATAATTGGCTGGATTTTGTCTGTTTGATTATCCTAAACTGTTTACTCAATCATTTTCATTTTCTCAATTTCAAATCGTTTTCCTGTATCTCCTTCACTCAATTATTTGTTTTCTCTCATTTTCAAATAATTTGCCCGTACTTTTTATTTAAAAAAAAAAATTCTCTTGTGTAGTCATTCTCGCATTTGGTCCTTGTTTAAGCTTTACTAATTTAGCTTTGGGCCCTTGCATCACCAACCCTAACCCTATAGAAAACTTGTTGGGTAAATTCTTTTTCACTTTTGGAATTAAAATGTTGTGTTGGTTGTCTCATATACATCCCACTGTAGTTGTAACTTGCTAGCTCATATATAGTTTATAGCATATAGTTTTTAGTGACACAAATTGATGTTAAGTAAGTCATTGGATATCCAAATGAAATTTTACGTTATGATTATTTTCCTCTTGGGTAACTGTGCTTCTGATTGTTCTTGCATTTTGTTTCTTATTCCCAATCATGCCCCAGCACTTTCAAGGAGTGGGTAAGATGGTAGTTTTTTTCTGCTGTGTTCATAGAGAGTGGTCTGTTAGATTATCAAGTTTTTTCTTTTTCCTTTTTGAAAATATGGTCAGGGTTGGGTTGTTTATTAGCTCTTGCAGGATGTAGTATTGAGAAGAAAAATACATCAGCATAGAATAACTTAGTGGCATTCTATTTCTATATCTACAAGTGCTGCCTACTGTCATAGTCATAGTCATAGTCATAGTCATCGCCCACATTTTCATTTTTATTATGGGATAGGATTGGTTGGAACAAACAATTATCCGAAACACGTGACTTTTTCTTCAGCATTTAACTCACTCTTGTTTTATACTTGTCTTGTCCCCTTGTCATAGCCAACGTCATCAATCTGAACATGCCAAGTGGCACCAGCCCGAAAATCATCGTACCTATCTATCTATCTATCCATGTCAGACCACTACTAACAAGTAGTAGTAGTAGTAGTATTTTGTTTGACATTGACTGACACAATCGTCCTTTTCCCAACTTAAAATAATCACCATGTTTTTCAACCCTTTATTGTAAGTGTACACATCAAACTGAGATTCCTCGAAAAGTGTTTGTTTGTTTGTTTGCACAAAACACCAATGTCAATATTGATGATGATAGCTGAAAGCTCTGAAAAAGGATAATTTAATGTTTAACAATGATCCACTTTCCGTACATTCAGTCAGATATGGAACAAAAGGACAGTATCTTTCACCAATTGGATCATCCAATATCAGTACTATTCATTCCACAATTAAAAACTACAGTAGTGGTCGTGACCACGACTACAAGGGGAATTAAATAAATGATTTTATTACTTTGATTCTGCTTTCATCACTCTCTACTTTATAATGCTTCAAATCATTTTTTTTAATATAAAACTACTAACCTTTACTCGAATTTCCATTCACATAAAATATTTGACTTTTTTATTATTTTTGGGTCAAGGTCTTATGGTTCAATGTCAACCACAAGGTCACAAGAGAACAACTTGACAACCTAGACTAAGTATCCTTGATTCGATTTCTTCTTGTCAAGTATTTCTTTATGGTTAGATGATATTCTCGTAGGATTAAATTGAAGAAAAAGCTAGAAGATATTCTTCTAGGTTCATTTGACTGGGCTATAGTACGGATGTATTGATTTCTCCACAAGAGTTTCTTATACCTATATTTTTGGGCCATTGTGTGGACACGTTTTGATATTTTTGGTTATGAGCAATAGTTTCTGGACCATTGGCAACTGGATCTAGCCCGAAGTGCAGACCCAAAAAGATTTGCCACCACCAATAATTAAAATAAATATTATTCATCAATCAATATATCAAGACAAATGCTCATTGTACATTATAAAATCAGTCTCTATATGTAATAATCTAACTTATTAATATTATATATTAATTCAATATTTTTAAAAGTTAGATTAACAGTTTTAAAAAGTTGGATTATTGCATATAATGACTGATGATACCTGATTTTATAGAGTACATATAGCATTACTGTATATCAATGTAGAAAATGTAAGAGACCATGATACTTGACTTATAAATGTGTTGCTGCCTTGTTGGTGAGTGAATGATAACAAAGATCAGGCATGCTATTTACCATTTTCGATCCGGTTCTTTGTATTTTTTCATGTTGTAGAGTGTTCAAAGTTCTAACCAACTCATGCCGATTCCATGATCGACATTGTATCATTTGGAGAAATTATTAGGTGATTATGTATTACATTCATAATCACGTACTTTTTATTCTACTTGAAAAAATACAAAAGGACTTTGAATCTGATTCGTTCAACCTTTTGTTTATATTTTATTTCTTTTTGAAAATTTATCATGTGCATAGGCTTATGAAGTAAGGAATAAAAAAGGAGTAGGGTTGAGTACGCGTTGAAAGCGGGTATTCATCCATCCACACAACAGGTTGGGTTAAAAACGACGTCGCATGAGGTTGCCGACGCACATCAAAGAGAGTTACACGTGGCTCGAAGTTAACCTTTGGAAGGAAGAGAATGAAAAGATTGTGTGTGTCCCAGTCCATTATAGTATAGAGTCTTCACTCTCCACGTGGAAGGAAACTCCAAGAATCTCATTCCTATCTGTCTAGATTCTTCCGCTCCCAGGTCACATCCACGGAATCTTCCCCTATAATATTTCCTACAAATTTAATCTCATATAAAATAGGAATTATGAACTCACATGTTAATTATAATTATATATATTTTTTATTATCTGAAATGTTATATAGATAAAGTGATTTAATTAATAAAAATGTAAAATATTTTTTACATTGTTGGTATATTAAAATTACACTCTATAAAATATTAAAACATATTTAAATAAATTACATTAGGTTAACATATATGATATTAATATATTTAAATAAAACTTGAATTTTGTAACAAGTGTCCAAAACATAAAATTTAATTTTCATATTCACTGATAGAGTGTATAACTATTTTACGCAATAATTCAATCATGTATTGACACTTTAGTCATAGTTGTATTTTCTCTCTCCCATCACCTGAAAATTCATACAAATAGAGAGTTTTGATTGTATGAATGTACAATCCATTTACACTGTTAGTGCATCAAAATTGAACTCCCTAAACATATTAATAATGACGAATTTTAGTAAAATTTATAATATTATATCATGTTTCTTATATAAAAAATATATATAGTAAAACTTATGAAATTTTTATACAAATATATTTCATATAAATAAATAATAGAATATTATTTATTTTACAACTACATTAATATTGGGTTTTAGTAAAATTCTGTTGTCCAAGCATGCATAAAAAAAAATATATAGTTGTTTATTTTTTTTTCTTTTTTTAAAAAAATAAATCTTAAAATTTTGTAAGCTGTACTAATAAATGAGTGAAGCCACCTTTTTTATTTAAAAAAAGAAACCATTCAATTTAGTTAGTTTGATACTTTGAATTTTATTTTGTTCCCAAAATTTAAGGAAAAGCTACGTTCTGGTGTGTCGTGGGGTTGTTTCGTCTCTTTCCTTTTTCTCGTTCTTCAGTTTCGCTCCATCTCCGTTCTCTTCACTACTATAGCTTTTCCCTCCTGATCAATCTAGGGTTTCATCCCACCCATTCTTCTGATCTCGATCTCGCTGCTGCTACCGCAACTGTAAGCTACTCTTCGGTTTATGTGACGATCAAATAAGAATAATCGATTTTCAATTGCTGATTTTTTTTTTTTTATTTCTTATGCTTTAGCTGATTGGGGATTGGAAAAATTGTCTGTTTGGTTTCTGAGAAACTGAGGTTGGCTTTTCCTATTTGAACAGTGGTTTTGAAAAATATGGCATTTCGGTTTTCTTTTTCTTTTTTTTTTAAGTGAATTTTTTTTTGTTTTTCTTAACTTGTTGTGATATTCGTTGAAGAATTGAAGATCAGGAAATTCCTAGTCACACAATAGGTTAGAAAGTTGGTTTTTTTTACCCCTTTTTTTTCTTTAGTCTTTAATTTTTTGTATTTTTGGCATGCAGGTATACTGAATGGTTGTTGTTTAATTATATCTTCAGCTGAGAGTGGAAGCTAAGGTTGAAGTTAACTAACTGAGATTAACAGAAGATGCTTTGGAGAAAAATTAGTGATCAGGAAGAGCTTTATAGTTTTAACATGTTCTTCAAGAGAAGAAAGGTGTAGTAATTATATACTACACAGCAGGTCACATTGCTTACTATACACGATTTTTTGTTGAAGAATCATACTTATAAACAGTGAAGTTTATGATCTTAGTTAAGCACTTATAAGAGTTTAAGTTGGCTTATCAGTTATCACCACTAAGAACATTAGTTGTGACTTTTAGAATTATATATAACTGAGGTATGGATGATGACATAGACTTTGAGATGTTGCTTCACAGTTGGAATACCAAGAATCCAACTGATCGGCTTTTCATTATATCTTGCTCTATTGCTGCCCTTATTGGAATTTTGACAATAGCCTATACGGCCTTTCAATGGAGAAGAAACATCAACCTAAGTTGGATGAAAGCCATAGCGAGGTCTAAGAAAAACCCCAAAGCCAGGCATAAAGTTCCTGTGGCCCCTCATACTTGGGTTATGGAATCTTCATCTCGTGCTAAAAATTTGAACTGTTGTGTATGTTTTAAGTCCATGTCACCCTCCCAAACCCTAGGGCCTATTGTAGCCTCTGAAAGTTTTATTCACCGCTGCGGTATCTGTGGTGCCGTAGCTCATCTAAGCTGTTCTTCTAGTGCCCACAAGGACTGTAAGTGTGTGTCTATGGTTGGATATGATCATGTAATGCATCAGTGGGCTGTTCGTTGGACAGATGTTGCTGATCAACCTGATGAAAATGCTTTCTGTAGTTACTGTGAAGAGCCATGTGGTGGGACATTCCTCAGTGGCTCCCCTATATGGTCTTGCCTGTGGTGTCAACGGTTGGTACATGTTGATTGTCATAGTTCAATGTCTAATGAATCGGGCGATATATGTGATTTAGGCCCATTTAAAAGATTGATTCTATCACCATTGCATGTCAAGGAATTGAACAGGAACATGCCAGGGGGATTTTTGAGCTCAATTACTCATGGGGCAAATGAGATAGCATCTTCTGTTCGGGCCAGTATAAGGAGCCAGAGCAAAAGGTACAAGCATGGAAGTGATACATCAGTTGAATCTGTGAATAGTGAGAACACTGGTGGTGAAATATCCACAGAAAGCACTGGTGATTCTCATCAAGTAGTTAACGGCCACCACGAAGTGGAGGAAAGAAACAACGGTGTCATGAATAAGGAGGTTCAACATCAAGATGGTGATGTAGATAAGAAGATGGATAAGAAGCCCAATCTTAGATGTAATTCATCAATCAATCAGAAGGATGATTCCCACATGTTAGGAGTGAAACAGAAATATGAGTTGACTGATTTGCCTCCAGATGCAAGACCATTGTTAGTCTTTATAAACAAGAAGAGTGGGGCCCAGCGTGGCGACTCACTTAGGCTGCGTCTAAATATTCTTTTAAATCCTGTTCAGGTTTGTCTCTCTGCCACTTTTTACAATATCTGCTAATTGTTTGGGTATTAGTTTGTTGCTTCCAATTCTCTTCACTGCATTGTTTGCAGCCTTTGTGCTTAGGACTTAGGAGATGCTTAACAACTCAAACAAATCCATTCACCACTGACATTATCTCTTTTTATGAAATTGCGTAGACAATATTACAGAATAGTTTCTATCTTCTTTGGATATACATGAAAAAACTACTAGTTATTGCTAAAGTAGTCCTTTTGTTTTTTGTGAATGGTCTTCGACAAAATGATCATAAAACCTTTTTCTGTTTTCGTTAGGTGTTTGAATTGAGCTCATCACAGGGGCCAGAGATGGGACTTTATTTATTTAGGAAGGTGCCTCACTTCAGAGTTCTTGTATGTGGGGGTGATGGCACTGTTGGTTGGGTTCTGAATGCTATAGATAAGCAAAATTTTCCTTCCCCTCCCCCATTGGCTATTCTTCCAGCTGGTACCGGAAATGATCTTGCCAGAGTTCTGTCTTGGGGAAGTGGATTGGGTCCAGTGGAGAGGCAAGGGGGCCTTAGCACATTGTTACATCACATAGAACATGCTGCAGTTACTATTCTTGACCGGTGGAAGATAACAATCACTAATACACAAGGGAAGCAACAGCTCCAACCACCAAAGTTTATGAACAATTACCTTGGTATGTGAATCCGTTATTCTTTTACTAACTGCTTATTACTTTAAAATGAGTTGCTCTGAAGCATCTGGTAGGTCAGCTGCATAAAATTCAAATAGCAGTCATACATGGACAGTTAGTTTTGTTTTGGGTGGGGGATAGTGGGTTAAGAGAGATGCTTTATAAATCTGACACTATGGATATGACTGAAGCAAAATGAAGAGTTGATTTGGTTGTGTTGAATTTTGCATTCTTATGGCCAACTTACATCTTTATCCAGTCAAGCCTGATTTTTCGAACATTGTGTTGGATAGTTGAAGTGAGTTTTAACTTACATCTTTATCCACTGCTTTCTTATGCATTTACCTGGTTTATAATAATTAGCTCATTAGCTGTCCTCCCTAAGCTTGTTACTGTGAATTCATTAGATATTAAATTTCTATTACCTGTTTTTTGTTCAATTACCTAATCAGCTGGTAGTCAAGCCATGAATATATCTTGCATAACTTTGACTAGTTTTGAATCTGACAAATATATATTCATATATATTTCTTTTCAAGGAATCGGTTGTGATGCAAAGGTTGCTTTGGACATTCATAATCTACGGGAGGAAAATCCAGATAAGTTTTACAACCAGGTACCTAATTTCTTTAATTTTGCAATAACTTTCTATCACTGTTTTTTTCCCCATAGAATGTTAATTTGCTTACAATGAACGCAACACTGAAATTTCTCATACACATGCAGTTTATGAATAAAGTTCTATATGCCAGAGAAGGTGCTAAAGGTATTATGGATAGGACCTTTGCAGATTTCCCTTGGCAGATTCGAGTTGAGGTGGATGGAGTTGAAATTGAGGTCCCTGAGGTGAGTTTGTCAGGTGTAAATAACCTGAATTTTGGTGCATATTTCTGTAGTTGCTCAGTTATTTTTTCTTTTCAATTGAGTAACTAAAGATAAATATATGATTATGGTAGGCAGTCAATTACCTACATTTTTGTTCCCTCTATTTCAAGCATACGTCCAGGAGCTAGTAGCAAACATGAAGTGTAATTTGCATTATGTTCCTTCCTAATTTTTCTTAATAATTAACAATTTTTTTTTCAAATGATCAACAGAGGGAGCTATTTGTCATGTGAAAATTCAAAATAGGCCTGTGTAGGTTTTGAACATAGACAGGCCATAGGTCGGGGTGTAAGTTTGGGGATGGGAAGGGCAAATATTTTACTGATATTTCATATCAAAACTTATATTTTTAATCTCTCAAACAATGCAACTTTTCCTCCACCAAGAATAAGAACAAGACACAACCATTTGCTGAATTATTTAATCTGGTTTTCAATTCATTCAGGATGCAGAAGGTGTGCTTGTTGCAAATATTGGAAGCTACATGGGAGGTGTAGATTTGTGGCAAAATGAGGATGAAAGTTATGATAATTTCGATCCGCAGTCTATGCATGATAAGATACTTGAAGTTGTGAGCATATCTGGGACATGGCACCTTGGGAAACTTCAGGTAAAATGAATCCTCAGTCCTCATAATGAAGATATATGACATTAGGATTTATATCACGCTGTAGCCAAAGGATTATTACTTAAGATTTTATGCAAAGAATATGCAGGTGGACTAAGCCTGTCTTAATTTTGCCTTATTCCGGTATCTCATTCTTTTCGACCTCTCAATTTTAGGATGACAAATCTTTTACTGGGCCTGAGACATGGTTTTTTTTGTCAGCATTAAAAATCTTAGATTTACTGAACTATGAAATCCTGGATATGCAAATTCTGACATTGGCTTTGTCAATACAGGTTGGGCTTTCACGAGCTCGAAGACTGGCACAAGGACAGTCAATTAAGATACAGTTGTGTGCTCCTTTTCCTGTTCAAATTGATGGAGAGCCCTGGTTTCAGAACCCTTGTACAATTTCCATAACCCACCATGGCCAGGTTATCATTCTAAAACTCTTGTTCTACCATGAATTGCAGTCAGTTTGGACCTATTGCATCACTCACTTCTAACCATCACTTGCTTTGAATTTAGTTGCCATTGTGTTTGCATATATGATTATTTATTCAATGTTAATGTTTTATTTTCTGACGTCCCTCCATTGTTGTTTTCTCTGTAACTGTTCTATGTTCTAACAACTTTATAAATATGCATGAACAATGTTGGCTTATTTTTCCTTTTTCATGGTTGTTCAGGCCTTCATGTTGAAGAGAGCGGCCGAGGAACCTCTTGGTCATGCCGCAGCAATAATCACTGACGTGCTTGAGAATGCTGAATCAAATAATGTAATTAATGCTACACAAAAGCGAGCTCTTCTTCATGAAATGGCACTGAGGCTGTCATAAAAAATTTCTCCTTTTACACAAGTAATTAGATTCAGAGATTTTGCAACAGTTATTTTAAATACATATATCCCACACTCTGTATTTCTTTTCCTTTTTAAAACGTGTGTCTGAACTTCCTGCTGCTTCTGAAGCAGCCTTGTAAATTATGACTCTCATACATCAAGAGAAAGAAAGAATGGAATTAAATCATATAGCTTTTGGAACACATCTTTTGCAGTTACATTATTACTAGAATGTTTAACTATCTATTTTATTTTTTATATATTCCCTCTTGAAAGAGAGGATCATTAGTTTATGCCTTATGGATTCTATTGAAGGAAAATTATTACAAGCTGTTGCAGATTTTATAGAATAAAATAGTAGATTGTCTCAACAGAATAGTATGCCTCTCTGAAGTATTTGGAAATCCTTTTTCATCTGAGATTTTTGTATTATTACCTTTACATAAGTATTATCTTTGCTGGTTCCTATATCTGCAGGAGGAACTTCTCATTATGCTAGAAAGGGTTAGTTCCTTTAATGCTATTTATCCAAACAAACCCTTTTTAACCTTAACCCAGAGACGCGGCAGAAAACCACACTCTCTTATTCCTTTTCTGCATGCCCTTTTATCTGCTGACACTTGAGGACCTGAAATTCCTCTTGAACTCCTTGTACTTTCCCTGTACAGAAAGTTCAGCTGATGCTGATAAAGTGGTGAATTCAGGTGGAAGATATAAGAAGCTGGTGATGATGATGATGCATTAGGGCTCTGAAAGGCCTTTTTAAGCTGGTTCTTCTGCTTCTTCTTCATCATCTCATGGTATGATGATGATGATGATGCACTTGAAGTCTGCATCATCATGGCCTTGTTGAGTTGGTAAGTCATTTGTCTAAGCTCAAAAGAATCATATAAGTCACTGCCATTGTACTGAAAATTGAGCCTCTTTTTGGGATCCCCTGGTTCTTCTTCTTGCTGTGGGTTTTCCATGAGAGGAAGAACAAATTTTCACTACATTTTGAGATTAAAAGGTTATGAATTATGATGTGGAACTTAAGTTGCCTTGCCTTGAAAATAACGTAGTTAATATTGTGCATTGTTTTCTACGTTTGTTTTCCTCCTGATGCTGTTGATTTTTATCGAAGGAAATAGGTCTAATATTAAAATTCATGATCTGTTCTATGTGACAACAGTATAGAAGGTAGGAGCTTTTGAGGTTTCTTCTCCACACTTTGGGTGGGCGTCTTCTGATATTATATTTGGTTGGTTAACGTGCCTTGTACTGAGTATATTTTATAGTGTCCTTACATGTTCAAGAAAAAGTTAGTCAAACTAGCTAATAAATAAAATTTATGGGTCACAATTACTCAATTCATTAAAGTTTTAATGATTATTCAGAGAAGGTCAAAATGAGTCAATTAACAGTATTGACTGATTTTTTATTGTACATCAAATATTATTGTATTTTAAAAGAGTGTTGTTATTATGCGATGAAAAATTAGTCAATATAAAGATTTTGAATCAAAATCAGTCTGTCCACTAAAAATTATTTTCTTAAAGAAAACATTTTTGGAGTAAAAAATTACCAAATAGAATTATGGACTGATTTGACTATTTAATAAGTTGACTCATTGGTGACTAACTTTATATACATAGTATTGTCGTTCTATCTACCCCAATGAACTATCCATCCGATCCTTGCACAATTACACTCTCAACTTCCATCATGTTAATCTTTGATAACATAGAGTGGCATTGCAATCAAAAGACCCTTAGTTTTGCAACTCAAAATAAATTTAGAAAGTCTTGTTGGTCGTCCTCTTCCAAGAATGCATGCGATCTTGAGTAAGTAATAAGTATATTAACCATCCTTTTGTCAAAATCAAAGAAGGCTATTTTCGCCCAATCCTAAAACATAACTTCATTTGATTACATTATATTAAATTCAAACCAAACTAAGCAAACAATCAACATATTTGCTAACTACTCTTTTAACTGTGGACCCCACATTGAAAACAAGACAACCCCGGTCTAGTGTCTCAGTCCTATGCCTCCAGCACATGTCTTTTCAACTTTGTCTGCAGTTGAGTATGCACCAAACGATAATATTTGTCATACAGTACATCCAACTAGTATCTAATGTATTGAATCTGTTCATTATTGTACTACGAACATGATTGGATGTGTAAATAGTAAATAGTCTTGCTTTTATTCTTTCTTATCTCTTCCTGCAGGTCAATTCCACTTCTCTTTATCTGCTACCAACAAAAGCAATTCCCTGATAATTGTCTAAAAAGCAAAGTTGATGAGGCTTTCTACAATAAAACCAAACAAAATGAAAGAACAGGATCTTAAAAAGAGATTCGATGAATAGTTCTTTTTTGCACACATAATCACCATGTGCTAATAAAAATCCCCAGTCACAACTTTAACTCAGCAACAATGCACAATCACACAACACCATCAATCAATCTGAAACACAGTTTGAAGGAGGATAGAGAGGAAGCAGAACAATTTCACCATCATCATCTTCTCATTCTTCATTATCTTCACCAACCCCATCAACAGAGAAGGTTCTATGTTACATTAAACTTTTTGTTTATTATTATTATTATTTTTGTTTCTGAATGAAGAGGGCTCGTTTGGGCTCCTCCCTTTTGGTTTTTGTTGTCATGTTACAGATCATAGTCTCTTGGACTCTATATCTCCTTCTTTTTTAGCTCCAGACCATTGTGTATTTTTCTAAAACAATAGTTTAATATTAAATCAATCATATCTATTAATTTAGAGCATGAATATAGGTACAATAAAAAAATTAGCTAAAATAGTCAATAAATTATGTACAACATATATAATATAAATTGCACAACGAATATTACATGTTGCATACAACATATATCACATGTTGCATCATAATGTGATATATGTTGTGCACAACAAGTGATATATATTATGCACCACGTGTGTGATATATATTGTGCATTACATACATTTCCAGTCAGAACAATACAAGTTTGTAAATTTTCTGTACATATGGACATAGGACAGACCATGGCTTTAATTTATGTCTCTATATATCTTCATCCTTTTATATTGGTGTTGTAACTCTTGAACCAAAAGCTCTTTATTCTTTTTACATTAGAAAACATAATTACTCCAACTTCTGTATTGTAGGTTTGTTGAGGAAAGAAAAAGTAGAAAAAGTAGAAAAAGATGCAGATCTTCCCAGAATCCATAAGATCATTATGGGTTGAATGGGAAATCCGTGTGCTGGTTTTGTTGAGCCTATTAATGCAAATTATCCTCATCATACTTGGAGGTAGGAGGAAATATAGCCCAAATATCTTCCTTAATTTCACACTTTGGGGGTTATATTTATCTGCAGATTGGATAGCCACAATGTCACTAGGAAATCTTGCACGTAACCAAATGGGGGATAGTAATAATAATAATTCAGACACATCCAAAAACCAACAAAAACTACTACTTCATGCATTATGGGCACCTTTCCTACTCCTTCACCTTGGTGGCCCTGACACAATCACTGCATATTCCTTGGAAGATAATAGCTTATGGTTAAGGCACCTATTAGGCCTAATTGTTCAAGTCAGTGGTGCATTTTACATTTTCTTATTGTCTTTAGGGAACAATTCTCTAAGTTTGATTTCCATTCCTGTGTTTGTTTCTGGGGTCATCAAGTACTTAGAGAGAACTCTGGCTTTAAGGGCTGCTAATCCTGACCAAATGCGAAACTCGAAGGAGGACGAAGAAGATATACCAGATGATTGTGATGATGATGATGAATTGAAACATGTTCATCTAGGATACCACATTCTTCCCTTTGCTAAAAATCTTTATGCAAATAGGAAAGTGTTTAGAAGTTACTATGATCGCCAGTTGATGAGCTCAGATGTGTTCAAAGTGATTGAGGCACAACTTGGTTTTCTATTTGATGAGCTTTACACAAAAGCAAGCATAATTTACACACCACAAGGTCTTGTTCTAAGATTGATCAGTGTCTTATCCATAGTATCTGCTCTAGTTGCATTCCATTTTATTGTCATAATTGACAATAGTACTAAAGTTGATGCTGTCATAACATACATTTTGTTTGTTGGGGCAGTTTCTCTTGAGATATATGCATTTGCTTCTCTTATTTTGTCTGATTGGACAATCCGTTGGGTAACCAAGATGAACACTCATTGCCCTTTTGCAAACTCTCTCTATTCTGCCATTTCTGGTTGCCGGCGACGATGTCGAATTATGTTCCATGAAAAGAGATGGTCTGGGAACATGGGTCAGCTCAACTTGGTGGATATTTGCTTGAAAGAAACAGAGGATATTGGAACAGAGTCATCATACAGAGTCTCTTTCGAATTCTTCAATCTGTTCAGAGTAAAGGGAGAAACAATGGTGGACAATGACCTGAAATCATGTGTTTATACAGAGTTGGTCATGAAAATGATGCTAACAAAGTGGTTTCTGAAAGAGTTCAATATTTGGCTGAAAAAACTACATCTGTGTATGACCAACAAACTCTACCTGAGAATAATGTGTTTGAAATCGATGAAAGTATAATTATTTGGCATGTTGCTACCACCATTTGTTACTATTCCAATGATAATAAATAATAATAGTAACAATGATGATGAAGAAGAAACTCAGAAGAAGCGTGAAGCAAGCAAAAAGGTATCTGATTATCTGCTATATATTCTACTCATGCGGCCTTCAATGTTATCTGATAGGATTGAAAGGATTGAAGTTATCACAAACAACTTCAATTATGCCATAAGGCTATTCCATCAAGATGAGGACACTATAGAAAACATTTCAGAAGCTTGTAAATTGCTGAGAGAAGAGAAATCAAACCATTTTGATTCTGGGTTTGTTATGAGAAGTGCAGGGGAACTTGCTTCAAAACTAGAAGAAGAAAATGATGATGAGAAATTATGGGATCAGATTTTGGAAGCATGGGTGGTCTTGCTCACTTATTCTGCATATCATTGTGAATGGGTCTCACATGCTCAACAACTAGCAAATGGAGGTGAATTTCTTACCCATATTTCTCTTCTCCTAGCTATTAATGGTTTGACTGATAAATTTCTATCCTAATTTAATAGTGATCTTGGCTTCTGTTATATTTCACCGATAATCCTTTACGTCCAACTTGTATCCAATGTGTGCTTTTCATGTTACAGGATGTGTGCTATACGTATATCACATATACCTATAGCACACATCCTGTAACATGGATAACACATGTTGGATACAAGTTGAACATATTTCTGTTGTACTTCAAACATTACTGGCATTTCACTACTATAAAGTCATTTTAACATAATAGTGTTTTTGTTTGTGATGTAACTCAGAGGTTAGATCATTACCGTGTACGAAATAATGAATGTAAAAATAATGTTTTTGTTTGTAATATGGGTAGGTATTCAATTTATCTTGTTTAACTTTTATGAAACTCTTATTTATATAATGTTTATCTTACTATATATATCCTTAAATGTGCATTAATGTATATAAACATCCACATTATAGAGATTAATATAGCATTACTATATTAATAATATTTATCGTATAACAGAAATACGTTCAATTAGTATCCAACTTGTGCTATATATAAGATGTAATATGTGTTATACATACGTGTGTTATACATAGAACACATATTACGTCTTATATATAACACATGTTAGATACTAGTTGAACGTATTTTTGTTATGCGACAAATATTATTGCTAATTTCCTATTCTTGTGCTAGGCAATTCGAGCGGAACTACTCAAAATAAAGAAGAATGTTACATACATATGACAGGAAATTAAAAGTGCCACATTAATTTTTCTATTGTATACAAAATAAAATTTAGGTTGCGGAAATCATTAGATATACTTTTAAAAGATTTGTCAGTTAACTATTATAAAAGTACTTGCAAATTATATAATATTAAAATCACTTATTAATGTCGCGATGATGTATGAATATATATATATAAAGTCCGATCAAGTGACCAAAATGTGCCATTTTAATTATTTCTTGAAGCAATAATTTTCCAATGACAATTTTTGAATGATCCTGTAGACCTGTATTATATTTAATGTGTGGCTAAAAATAATTATTTAGATATTGTACTTTATAACTTTTAAAATTTTAAAAATTAAATTGATAATTTTAAAAATTAAATCATTATATATAATAATTAATAAGGACTAATTTTATAATGTACATATGACATTACTCAATCAAACACTTATTTTACAGTGGAAACATTTGAATACGTATTAAGTTTGTAAAATAAAAAATCAAGTATTTAGATAAAAACAGTGGCGGTTTCCCTGTTCCTTTTCTCACAATCAAGGATTTAGTGAGACACTGATTGAAGCTTGTTTTTTTCTTCCATGGAAATAATGATTGGCGGTTTCCCTGTTCCTTTTCTTTTCTACACAATGTGTACAATGAATGTAATACTCTTGGAAATTTAAGGGACAATTTTCCACGACCAAAAAAGGTTGATTTGAATAAGTGTGGTTGAGCGATAGAGACTCAACCTTCCTTAATCAAGTGGTGAGAGTTCGATCTTCGCTTTGTGTATGAAAAACTTTAAAACTGTAGGTCAGTTGTCTCACCCTTCGAGGTGCCTACAAGCTAACGAGAGATTAGTCACTATGGTTGATATTGGATACCCCGGTAATGATAAAAAAAAGGTTGATTTGATTTCAACAATGAAACATGGGATAAGACACTGTGATCAAACTTTCATATCTCCATGCTTTGCCTCAAATATTTTCATTCTATTTTAATTTAAATGGAAGATTTGTATATACTATTTCAAAGGATAAAATTCAATATTTACTCTGAAAAATATTAATGCAGCTTTAAAAATTAAAACTTAAGTAGTTGTACAAACTACAAAAGAAACTCTAATAAAAAGTACCAGTTGAAAGATGATAATCTCATTGGAAAATGTGATGGTTCATTTGATGATAGATATCAAAACTTGGTACTCACTGATCTACACTTGTAATTTTGGTAAGGGATAATAATTTGTTTTTTTTATTTGAATTAATTTTATCTTTATAATTGAATTCAATCTAAACCTTATTTAAATAGAATTTACATATTATTAAATACTATTAAAGATAATATTATACTGACATTTAAAATTAGATATTTATGAGACATTTATTAAGATTAACAATAAATAAAAATAGTTAAAATATTTAAGTTAAAATTACATCATAAATTAAAAGTAAGAGATCCAATATCAACACGATATATAAAATTGTGACAAATAGTATTTTTTATTGATAATAGATAAAAAGTTTATTAGCACTTCAAGAAAAATCTTCATTTATGATGTTTTGTTGGCAAGCCAATAGTGGACAATAGCTTTCATCACTTGTAACAATTGTCATTGATTGAATAGCAAAACTGAACCTTGAGTCAAGCTTTGAGAATTATTAAACTCTAAAATCATAGCTCTATCATTCCCTTTTAACCAAGTTTCAATTTTCAAGTATTTAAAGGATATTGTCTTCTAACATCATCTTCATACTAAGATCCTCATATTATTTATAAGCTACCACTCTCTTTGTTTCTTGTTTTCCTCTGCTCTGAAGTTTCAACTTTGAAGGCAGATATTTACAACTACAAAGGTGCTTCTGGTTTTCTGTGCTTTCTCTTTTAACTCCCATTTATTGTTCTTATCCTTTTTGTGACTTTATTACTAAATATTTACTGTGTGAGACTAGTCTAGTTCAATTTTATTTTTCTTCTTCAACTTGTGAATAATTTGATGAGTGGCTGATATGGCTGAAATTCTTTGTTAGATTTTCAAATAAGCATGTATAACATTTTTTATCATATATTGGTTGTGACATATTTCTCTTTTTCTGAGCATAACATTTTCACTTTCAATCTTTGATATAGTTTTCTACTAAAGGGCAATTATATGATTACTATTGGTATAGGTGATTCATATGACTGATTATATTGTGTTGCTTTTTTGTTTCAACTGTGTAGCCATGCTGCTTGTATAAAGTTGTCTGAGATGAATGAAAATTAGTTTGAGAGAGTATTTTGCTGCACAACTTTATTTCTTTGCTCTTCCATAATTTTACCACAAGGAGGGTCTAAATCCTTATTAATGTTACAATTCTTTGAGCTCAAATTGTGTTACACATGCTTTAACAGGTTGAGTTGTAAGTAACTCAAGAAAATGGTGAAGATATGTGGGATAGGAGCTGGTTATGTAGGAGGTCCTACAATGGCAGTTATTGCCCTCAAATGTCCCTCAATTGAAGTTGCTGTGGTTGACATCTCTCACTCTCGCATATCGGCTTGGAACGGCGAGAAACTCCCCATTTATGAGCCTGGCCTAGAACAAGTGGTGAAGCAGTGTAGAGGGAAGAACCTTTTCTTCAGCACAGATGTGGAAAAGCATGTCCAAGAAGCAGACATAATCTTTGTGTCAGTGAACACTCCAACAAAAACAAGAGGCCTCGGAGCCGGCAAAGCTGCAGACTTGACATATTGGGAGAGTGCAGCTAGGATGATAGCAGATGTCTCCAAATCAGACAAGATTGTAGTTGAGAAATCCACCGTTCCGGTTAGAACAGCCGAGGCAATTGAGAAGATTCTGATCCACAACACCAAGGGAACCATCAAGTACAGAATACTCTCAAATCCTGAGTTTCTTTCTGAGGGAACTGCAATTCAGGACCTTCTAGACCCTGACAGGGTTCTGATTGGAGGGAGGGATGACAGCGAAGGTCAAGATGCAATCGAAAAACTGAGGGCTGTATATGCTCATTGGGTGCCGGAAGACAAGATCATAACAACCAATCTATGGTCAGCAGAACTTTCCAAGTTAGCTGACAATGCTTTCTTGGCACAAAGGATTTCATCTATCAATGCTATGTCAGCTCTATGTGAGGCCACTGGTGCAGAAGTCTCACAGGTTTCACTTGCACTCAGCAAGAACTCCAAAATTGGGCCAAAGTTCCTAAATGCCAGCGTCGGTTTCGGCGGATCTTGCTTCCAAAAGGACATACTCAACTTGGTTTACATATGTGAGTGCAATGGCCTAATTGAGGTCGCGAATTACTGGAAACAAGTGATCAAGGTGAATGATTACCAGAAGAGCCGGTTCGTTAAAAGGGTCGTGTCATCCATGTTCAATACAGTTTCTGGTAAGAAGATTGCAATCTTGGGCTTTGCATTCAAGAAAGACACTAGTGATACTAGGAAAACCCCTGCTATTGATGTATGCAAAGGCCTTCTTGGTGATGGTGCATACTTGAGCATATATGATCCAAGGGTTACCGAGGACCAGATTCGGAAGGATTTGTCGATGAATAATGTGGAATGGGACCATCCAAGCCACCTACAGCATATAAGTCCAACTTCCAATGATGCTTTGAAACATGTTGATATTGCTAGGGATGCTTATGAGGCAACAAAAGATGCTCATGGAATATGCATTCTTACAGAGTGGGATGAGTTTAGGACTATAGATTACAAGAGAGTGTTTGATAAGATGCAGAAACCAGCATTTGTTTTTGATGGTAGGAACATATTGGATGTTTATAAGCTGAGGGAGATTGGATTCATTGTGTACTCAATTGGGAAGCCATTAGAACAGTGGCTGAAGAACATGCCTCAACAAGCATGATATGATAGATATATTATGTTGTGATTCTCTCACAAAGGACTTGCCCTCAAGATTATGTTGTGATTACATGTGTTTTCCTAGTGTATTATGCAGATATGAAATAAGCCTTCATCTAGTATTATGAATTATTGTCTCTGCCATGAGGCTGTTGGAGTAAGTGATTTTTCTTCCTCCATTATCAAATCTATTATGTTTCAATGAGTAAATGCATTCAATCTATCTGTTGATTCCACATTTGTTGAAAAATGGTGTCCACTGTATAATTTATAATTGACAAGAGATGTTATTAGGTGTGCTCATACAGATGAGATTATTATGCTCTTGTAATTATGCAGTGACATTTCTGGTGAAGGGAGAATCCATCAATAATTAAACATTTACAGAAAAATGTTGTTCCATGCCCCTTTCCTCCTGCCAAGTATTTTTCCTATTAAATGTAATCTCTTAACCATCTTAATCGACTCCGCGTAGTGGGATAAAACTTGTTGTTGTTTTCTGAGATAGTGTGCTGACTCATATTCATCTTTTAGAATTAGTGTAACATAACATAACATAATCCTAAAACAATTACTTTGATGCTTGAAGTGTGAGGCAAGCTTATTATTATTTTCTGCAGACAATCATGGTAACACACAGAATCTGTTCTTCCTTTAAACAAGTGGGAGTCAGTAATGAAAATCAGCTTATTTCATTTCCAGAATCTGTTTATAGAAGGTGCTTGCCATATACTTAAAGAATCAGAGGAATTTGAAGAAAAACAAAATGGTTTGGGAATATGAACTGTGCAATTTGAAAACCAATATGACCTTTATTTTAATATACTCCACTCATCTCATAATAATAATCGTTTTGACTTTTTAGTATATTGAAAAATTAATGTATCTAGATATAAAATACATCTAGGTGCATTAATTTTTTAATGTATTAAAAATGTCAAAACGACTGTCATTATGGAACGAAGAGAGTAACTATATAATAAGAGTTCTCTATCTCATTCACATTGTTTTGCCATGATGTTGAAAAAAGGAGCCTTCATTGTAAAATGATTAGAGTCAATTAAGGATATCAAATACCTGTGAAAGATGCAATGACTGTGTGTAAACAAACATGTCTCGAACTCTACAATCTACATACAATTCACCCAAGTAGCTAGTAGTGTGTATTCTTGTTTTTATATATTTTGAGGGAATAAAAAATTTGACTATGTGACAATAATTATGAACTATGATTGGGTTAATTAAGTTTCAAGTTAGGCTGAGAACCACAATTTCAGAGAGAATGAGAGGTCAAGTACATTGAATGAGTGGAATTTAGACAAATAATAAAAGGAGAAATTTTTAGATGCATATGAGACAAATGCAACACGTATCGATATATTTAATTGAGACTCACATTTAACTTTCAGTTTTAATTTACATTTGAAGAATTGATTTCTTGTGGAATGATTTTGTTGTTGGACTTAGTTAAGAACTCCACATCCATTGATTTAAAATTATTTGGGATCTGATTGTGGAACAGTTAGCCCCTAATATGTTCATATATATAGACAAGTATTGATTTCTATATATGAGCATGCACATGACTTTGTAGTTAAACCAATTACACCAAAAATACAGAGATAATTATAAGTGGTGGTTTTCAATACCAAACCACATTGGACCATACATAGGACAGGTATATGGATGGTCCCACATGATCATAGGACTTGTATTTTATTTCTCAAAAAAGAACTTCCCTTTTTTCTTACATGAAAATTTAATAATTATTCTTTTTTTTTTTGAGTATCTCCAAAGCATTTCTGGTGAGGAACTTCCTCCCTAACACATGCACCATTATTGCTTCTATCAAGCAACACATGCACCTTTTACCTACACATTTTATATATGGTGAGAAAAAAAAAATGGTCAGTACACGAGACTCTTCCAAGTACGATTTCAGAATGATAGATGTACACATACTTATTTTTATTTCACAAAAAGATAGTTTTCAAAATTTGAACTAGCAATTTTCATATCACAATATAACAACCAACTTTGTCACGACCCGAACTCGAGGACGCAACCGGCGCACGGGTTAAACAAATCTACTTAACCCGGCAAGCCTAGAAACATAGTTTCACATATGACATATATAACTTAAACGTCATGATTACCAAAAATTCGACAGAACCTCCTCTAAAACTCGGATATACCGTACATAACATAAACCTGATTCATGGCTTAATTTTCAACTATTCATATAACCATCATCTATGAATATATATTTTAATCTTTGTGAGGGTAAGCACTCATTTTATAACAGAACTATTCTGAAAAGGAAGTTGAACTATAAGGTATCCAACTGACAGAAAATTAATACCTTGTGACCTTATTTTGAAAAGGCTTAACATGCTTATAACAAATTAGTATGTGCTACTATATCTAATCATCCACCAAAGAAAATGAAAGTGCTACTTTAATTAATAATCATATCTCAGAACTTTAAATAGCTGATATGTCAGCAACATCTAATCTGACTAATAAAAAATTGAAGCCTTAACAAATTTCAACCAATCTTAGGTCCATTTTTCTTTATTTGCCCTTATGATACTAATTAATTACATGAATATATGGTATCTGCAAAAAAGCACAGCTTAAAACCCCTAATGAATCTTTATAATGGAAAAGAATATTAATGGCAAATAAAGATTCAAGATCAAGTGCTTGACAGCAATTATGTCCATTCAGTTTACCTATGAAACTAGCCTATTGAGAATCATTGAACTTATACTTTTGTACATTATCAAATTTCATCAATGAGCAGTATGTGACGTGAAGGTAATATCTCCAAAAGCAATTAATTAAGATTTGCTACATAAAGTATATTTTTCCTCCATTATGTTTATAACATAAATATGTCCAACAAATATCCAACGTATGCTATACATGATATGTGATATTTTTATATGTACGTATGCTATACAAATAGCACATATCTCATATCATGTATAGCACACGTTGAATACTTGTTAGATGTATTTCTGTTGTACGACGAACATTATTGTTATTTATCTCTCTTACAACCAAGGTATTTATTATAGCAGATTTAGTAATTAATCTCTCGAATATTATTTCTTTTGTTATTGATTATAAGATCAATGAATAATAAGCAGAATTTAATATTGGAGTAGGGATTATATTAAAATCCAATAGTAATCATATTAATATACTAATAATGAATATATAAGTAGCATAGGCAAAAAGATGTGAAGTGCAAATACATGCATACATAATGCGCCTGCACATGCATGTATTGTTACCTATAGATAGATAAATAATAAGAAAGTCTAATCATATTCTAATCTAAAACTCTTATCTAGCTAATCCATTTCCATATGAACCTTCATTCTCTTTCATGAATCATTCATTAATAAACTATTGATGAACAAATACAGCTAAACACTGTACTAAGTTGCCGGCAAAAAGGGACACAAGAGATTTAGTGAGTAATTACACACTGACTGAAGTAGCACTTCTAATCCAAGTTACTACCAATAAATGTATATCTGCCAAGAAATGAAGACATTCATGGGTTTCGGTTACTACAATGAAACATGAAACTATATAATCTTTTTTTAGTTTAATTTTGATGTACTTACAGTGTAAATGTATTTTACACTGTCATCCAATCAAAACACTATGTTTGTACGACTTTTTAGATAGTAGGAGAGAGAAAACATAATCATAGCTGACGTGGTAACAACATAATTGGATATGTAAAAAAATTGTATACTATTAATGAATGAAAATTAAATCCATCCATTTTTTATTTATTCAGATGATATTGACTTCTCTATTTGTATTGTCTACGCATGATAAAGAGATCGGTGTAATTTTTAGAAAATATCAACATATAATAATTTTATAAATTCTGTGAGTTTCTAACTTAGTTTTACAAAATGTAAGGAATTTTATTAAATCTTAGGTGAAGTTTGCATAGTTTAACCATACAAATTCGTTACTAGTAAGGACAAGAATGTGAGCTCTTGTAAGGGATTTTCAATCTTAAGACTATGTCCTAATTTTAATAGAGTAATTGCAATAAATCTACCTAAATTTAATTTAAAAAAGAAAAAGAAAAATTGCCGGCAGAACATGGTGTCTTGAATTTTGCCTTTTTAACTTTGCCATGCTGGCTAATCTGTGATGAAATTATTATTATTAGTATTAATTTATTATAGAGAGGGATTGAGCAACTGTGCATGAACTAATGAAGATCCAATGCACACTTTGTCTTAAAGTAACACAACGCGCTATATATAATGTACAGCTTGTACTAATTAATTGTTTATTAGTGATGACTAATCCAGGAAGATACCTTAAATTAATTTGGCTGTAATACTAATAATCATATTATATCGCTGCACCTAGTTAATTAGTTTTATTGTATGTATTTGATGTACCTTCTCGATCTCTTTTGGAATGATTAGCTCAAGTACATTGTGCATGAAAATATGTAATAATAATCTATACTACATTAGAAACATGTATAATTTTGAGACATTTTAAGATTCATGTCTATGTCGATTTTAAGTTTTTAACCAAATCAAGGATCAAATGCAAAGTTTTTAACAACTATCAATTTTATCCAACATATAATAATATAATTAGTTTCTATTTTCATGTGATTTTATTAATGATGTAATTAAATAAATTTTGTCACTTAGCTATCTATGAAATCAAGATTTACAAAATAGACGGATAAAGGTGAAGAAAACAAAATTTATACATCTTCACGTTGTCCTGTTTTGAAATTTGTTGTATATGTTGTTTATTGCTCCACTGCCTATTTTAAACTTTTAGTTTTTTTATTAGGTTAGTTTTAATTAAGCTGAGAGATTTTTAATAAAACTTGATCATTGTTGATGATTCTAATCGACACTAATGACTAATTATCTTACCACAAGAGTTCTTTAAAAGGATAAATGATTGATTATGAAATGTGTTTCATTTTTGTAAAGGAGATTTAAACTCTCGATCATATAATTAGAGGACGAGATGAGCTACCATCACGCCACATCACATGGTTTATATTATAGTTTATTAATATCATTTTCTTGACATTATAAATAGAAGATAAAATCTCAAACAAATGCTAAATACTCCTAACAAGGCATATAGGAATTAGGAAGACAAGTGGACCAAGTTAACCTTGTTGAATACTTGAATTGTTTCCAACTAGTGAAAAACCAAAATAAGGCAACCCTGAATCCCCCAATTAAGGGCAACCCCAGAAAAGAGCAAGTACCCAATTGGCATACCAAGAAGGGGTTATGGATAGCCAACACTTCCCTAATGGGTAGCTTCCAACTCCAAAGTTCCTATGAGGAATCTAATTTGCACTTTTAGATGCAACCTTACCTAACCAATTTCAATCAAATTCCTATAGTCATGCCCAGAGAATATAATATATAAGATATATATAATGTAGCCTTTGGAGGGGCAAAGAGGGCATTTACAATACTTTATATCAAAAACTCCAAAAAAAAAAAAAGATATCTAGAACAAGCTAAGCTAAGATAATATCAAAGACTCCAAAAATAAAATGTGCCTATTTTTGGTTGCATTACTCATAGTGAGGGAATAACCTATTAGGAATAAGAAAGTTGAAATATAAATAAGAATAAATTTTAAATAGCAGAAACCTCCAAACCCCAAAACTTGATGATGACCCGCCCAATGTATGAGGATTTTTAATTTACGAAATTGTCCTTGAAATGTGGCTCCTCAAAATGACTTGGGAGAATCACAAGAAACAGTGGGCAACTTCCCTTTGATTGGGATGTTATTAAGCAACTGGATATAGAGTGGGGCCCACATGAATAACCTTTTCCTTCTCTCTAATCAAAACAAACAATAAATCTTTATCGAATTTCTTTCATATTTTCTAAAATTGCCAATATCTTTCTATAATATATACATTTTAATTTTGATGCACTCTAAATAAATTTTATTATTATATCAGTTATTACTTATTATTATAAAAAAATGGATTAAGTAAATATAAATATTGGATTCTATCAAAATAAAAGTTGTTGTTATCTCAGTATAAAAGTTTAAATATAATATTAGATTGAGTTAAGATATATGTTAGATTGAGTAATTGTAAATGTCAAATTTAACGTACATAATGTATTTCACTAATTAAACTCTTAAATAAATCACATTTTTCATTAACTTAACTTTTTAGCATTTATAAAATTAACTATTAAATTATGATAATGTGAAAATATCAATATATGTAAAAAAACAAATTGTACATTAATGGAAGGTCCATAAAAGTTTGAATAATGTTACATACAATACCACAAAATCAGGTATTATCATACATCATATGCAATAATTTAATATTTTAAAAATATTAATCTAATTTTTAAAATGTTAGATTAATATATAATATTAATAATTAGATTAATAATTTTAAAAAGTTAGATTATTATATATGGATTTAATTTTATCCATTGACAGTGTACCATTTTTTACACAATCATCTAATCATGTGTTGTCACGTCAGTCATGATTGTGTTTTTTCTCTCTCACTGCCTTAAAAATCATACAAACAAAACATTTTAATTGGACGACAGTTTAAAATATCGTTATACCATCCGTATATCAAAGTTAAACTCATTATAGACTATATTTTTAGTGTAAATAAAATATTTCACTAAAAGTTGTGTGTTATGTGTATGAAGGCATTTTCTTGGTTGATATGAAGACAAAGAAAGGAATAGTTTGTGAAAGAAAAAGAAAAAAGAAAAGGGAAGCAGTTAGTTCTTTGTGTTATGCTGACATGGACAGATCTGAAACCGTTGGATCAAGAGTGGCGTAGTATCCTCAGCTGAGTACACGTGCTCCCTCTCTTTCTTTCTTTCTTTCTTTCTTTTTAATCTTTGCTTCCATGCATGGATTTCTCCTCCAAAGTTAGTCATTTTTCTTTGTGTAACCATAAAATAGAGAGAAAGAGTAACCAATTTGCTTGTTCAATTCATTCATCACCATCATTACTACTATCATCAAAGGTAACACAAACCACACTTTTATTTATTTATTTTTCTAAGTTTTTCGTCTCTTCAAAACTCATCAACTACCAAACAAGTTAATTAGTAGTAGTATTAGTAGTAATAGTAAAAAACCAGTTATAATATTTTTTGTTTGCTTTATTAGTTATTACTTACTCATTCTCTTTGCCCCTTGTTCGTTCATTCTTCTTTTTTGTCCCCACTTTTTCTGCCTTAGATCTTGCACTTTGCTTGTGGTGAATTTCGTTTCTTTTTCATGAAAACCCATCTTTTTTTTTCTTCTCTCTATGCAGAGTGATGATTAAAAAGCCTGAAACTACTGATCTGAGATCGATGAATTGAATTCAATTCTGCAGCATTCTCTGTTTTCATCCTCTGTTTTCATACTCTGTTTTTCCATACTCTGTTTTTTCATACTCTGTAACAACTTCTTGAAAGAAATAAAAAAACGACCTTTGGATTCATCAATGGAAGAAGAAGATCTTCAAGAATTCATCATCAACAAAAACACCAACATCACAAAGCAGCATGTTTGCAAGTTCTGCAGCAAGAGCTTCCCCTGTGGCAGATCATTGGGGGGTCACATGAGGTCTCATGTAATAGCAGCATCAGCATCTGATTCTGCTGACAATAACAACAACAACAATGAAAAAGAAAAGCCTCCTCCATTATCATCATCATCATCTCAAGAACACAACAACAACAGCAATACTGGGTATGGTTTGAGGGAGAATCCCAAGAAAACTTGGAGGATCTCTGATAACTCAACAGTTAATGAAGAAGAGGATACTCTGTTTTCGATCCATGACAACAAGCTCTGCAAAGATTGCGGCAAAGGCTTCCCTTCTTGGAAGGCCTTGTTTGGTCACATGAAACGACACTCCTCAGAGAAATTGGGTCAAGATTCTTGCATGGTGAAGCTTGTGATGGATTCTCAGTCTGATAATGAAGCAACTGCTCCAAGCAGAAGGACAAGGTCAAAGAGAAGAACAAGAAGGTACATGGTTGCTTCTACTACTACTACTACTACCACTACTACTACTACTACTACTTCTTCACTCTCTGAGGTTGAGCAAGAACAAGAAGAGGTTGCTATGAGCTTGATGATGCTAAGTAGAGATGTTGGTAATTGGAGAGGAATTCAGAACTCTCATAATAATAATAATGAATTTGGTCATCACTGCTTCGGGATGATTCGATCTTGTTCTTCTGTGAGGACTAATCTTGTTTCAAGAATTGATAGCAAGATGAAGCATAATACTACCCTCAATGATGAATCTTTGGTTGGAGATTCTGTTTCCAAAGGGAAAAGTAGTAATAATTCAGAGTTTTTGGTTACTAACAAAACTGGATTTGGATTTGGATTCATGAAGAGTGAAGGTGCATTATTGGATGATTCTGAAGCAGAAATTGGGAAGAGCAGAGTCAATGGAACAGAACAACCTGGTTTATCAATCAAGGCAAAGGTTTTGGATTCCGAAGAAGAATTGAAGTCAGATTCAGATTTCATCAATAATAAGAAGAACAGTAGTGTGAAAAGGGCTTCAGAAGGTGAATTCATTATAAGCAAGAACTGTTCTAAGAGAGGGAAATTTGAGTGTACTACTTGCAACAGGATCTTCCATTCCTACCAAGCTCTTGGAGGACACAGAGCTAGCCACAAGAAGATCAAAGGGTGTTTTGCTTCAACTTCAAGGATTGATCATCAGAGCAGTGATGAAAACAGCTTTGAAACTGAAAAAGAGACTCAACTCTCACCTGAAACCACCAAGAAACAAATCATGAAGAACAATAAGAACAATTTTGTTGAGAGTGAGAATTTTGTTGAGGATGAAGCTGTTGTTACTACTACACCTAGTAAAAGCAAAGTGCATGAGTGTCCAATTTGCTTTAAGGTTTTTGCTTCAGGACAAGCCTTAGGAGGACACAAGAGATCTCATATGTCAGGTTCTGGTGGTGGTTCTTCTTCTGAGATTAGGAACTGTCAGAAAATTCTGATTCAGGAATCATCAGTAGTTCCTGAAATTAGGGGTTTTCTTGATCTGAATCTTCCTGCTGCTGCTGCTGCTACTACTGAGGAGGAAAGTAAGAGGCCATGGTGGATAGTACAAGGAAACAATCACAATCAGGAGGCACTGGTAGGCCTTAATGTCTAACTAGAAATATTCTCATAATACTTCATTTTTTTTCCCATTATGTGTTTTCAACTTCATGGTGAAGATGATTCAAACTGTATAGAACAAAAAAGAAGAAAAAATAGAATTGTTTCTGCATTTTATTTGATTGATTCTTTACAGGATATTATTGCTGTTATGCTTCTCAGATTTTTCAAGTAGTTCATAGGATGATAAGTTTGTTTCTTTTTTGATAATGGAATGCTGTGATATTACTTTGTTCATAGAATTAGTTCCATTCTGTGCAATTTTCTTCATGATCATATATTTGGTTCTCTTTACAACTCCATGATGATCAATTGTAATAGAATTTTGTTTTATATATATATATATATATAGTTATGTTGTTTTCAGCCACTTGGCCACTCCCCTCTTGCAAATTTGATAGATTATTATGGGTTTACTCTGTAAGTTCCAAAGAAAAGTGACAGGTTTTGTTGTGTGTGTGGGGGGTGGTAATTATTTATCTTTGCATCAAAGAGAAATGAATGAGGTGTTGAAAAAAGAAAAAGAAATGAAAGGGTAGATTTTTATAAATACACATAAAGAAGGCATGTGAGAAACAAAGGGTGGTTGTTTAGTCACCTACCATAAAAACCTGACAAGTCACCCATCTATCTATCTCTTACTTGAAATACAATACAAGTGGTGTCTTAATAAATCCTTTATTCACTAATTGCTATATATGTACTCTTAGTAGCAAATATCATAATAATTCATTCATGTACTAAGAGAGGGGAAATATATTGCTATACATAAGACGTAATGTGTGTTACATGTATAGTACATGTACGTATAACACACATTACGTCTTATATATAACACGTGTTGAATGCTCATTGAACGTATTTTTGTTGTACAACAATCATTATTGAGTGTTGAGTGTGAACCACTCTGCAATGCATGTATCTATTAGCAGTTAAACAGATTACATTACCCCTTTTTTTCTTACTTTTAGGATGGCCACAATTTTGTGCCATAGGTGATAACAATAATACATTGTAAATTGCAGTTTAAACCATTTGTCATGGGTTTAATGTACAAAAGAGAATTGGGACATATGGTGTATTTGTACTTTAAAATAGTCAACATATATGTATTTAATACATGTATATGTGACTTTTAATATGTGCAATTTAAATGATATTTTGTTGAAGAATGCTATTTGTACATACAATAGTGTAATTCACTTATTTTTCATATATTTAAAAGTTGACAATTTTTATAAAAATGTTGGTAAGTTGTCAACATATTCATAAAAGTTGTCAACTTTTTAAATGGGTGGAAAATGGGTAAATGTGTAATACAGTATGTACAAGTAGCATTTTCCTATTTTGTTACTTTGTGATGGAGTTTGGTTGCTGGCACAGTATGGAGTGAGGGAGCCTTGTGTTGTGTTGGTTGTATAGTAGAATAGAAGTAGCTGGCAGATGCTGCTGTTTACTGCCTTCTCCACTATTGCAAGCAACAACCTCAAATTAATTAATAGATAATATTTCTCGTATAACATAAATATGTTCAATTAATATTCAATATCTGTTATATATATGATATGGAATGTATGCTATATATATATATATATATGTGTGTGTGATATACATATAGTATACATTCTATATCATATATAACACACATTGAATACCAGTTGAACGTATTTCTATTGTACATTAAGCATTGGAAAATAAATTCCCTATATCCGCAATCGTCAATATGTTTTGATATAATTATGGAACTTTCAATAAATAACTTAATTTAATTTAATTTTTGATAAATTACCTAAAAAATCATCATTTCTAAAATAAAAAATAGATAGTTTAGTAATTATTAAATTGTGATTATAATATAATTTCAGCAAGAAACTTAAGACTGCTGTATTATTAAATTCATGTATTCAGATAATATAGCCTTTGAAAAAAAATATATATAGTCTTTTTCTGATGGAAGCAAGATAAAAGCTAAAATACTTAGCTTGAGAGTTGAGTCAACTTAGTTTTTAGAGTCAATGGGATTCGTTTAGAAGTTTGGTTCCAAAAAATGTCATAGGTCGACGTTTAATTAATAAACAATAACATTGTGATCTGAACAAATAAATAATACTTAATTAAACTAAAGAAAAATGTTATTTGTACAAAAAAAAAAAAGATATACAATATTTGTATTATAATAATATTTACAGTTAGATTCTAATAAATTGGATGACAGAGTAGATGAATATTCTACAAATTTCGTATACCTTTTGTTTACACATAACATTAATTTGCTTAAATTATGAATTAATAAAAAGAATTGAAGGTTAAGATGGCAATGTGAAGGTTGAACCTGGATGGATGAAGTTGTAATTACTACATGGTAGGTGTCGTGAAATAAACAAGAAATGATTAGTTAAGGTTTGATTGGATCTTGAGTTTTCCATTTCAATTTAATAAGGGACAAATGTTGATGTGTGTGTGTGTAAGAGAGAGTTACTTAGAAATACTAACAAAGACTTAATTGAATAGTAATAATAATGCATTAATTAATTGATGCTGTTTTATTACGATAAGAATGTCATCATTCTTCACAAGTCTATTGTATGAATCCCACTTACTACTGAACAGTTCTAAGATTAAGAGTTCCTCACTTATTTCTTTAAAAAAAAATGGATTATGGGAGACACATTTTTATGTATGGCTCGAATATATCACTAACCTCGATGAGAATAACAAAATATTGCATCAGATGTATTATTCTTCCTTGACAGAGTTTCTAGTTTATGTGAGTTCAATTTTATTTTATAGTCCATACAAAAATCTCTAAATATATACTCTCTTGATTTCTAAATATTATTTATAAGAATTAATTTTTTTATTAAATATTTAAAAAAACTCAACTAATTATCAATTATATTTTTATATCTTTATCTCATTATATCTATATATTTATGTCATATCATGTCATGTACACCTGAAGAAACACAATTTATATCATACTTAGTATTGAACAATTTATTTTAAAGTTAAGAATGTCTATTTTATGGCTATGTGAGATTCGTTTTGCACATTATTAGAATTGATTTTATTATTAAGTTAAAATTATGTTTAGATAAAGATTAATTAACAGGTAATTGAGTTAAAAACTTTTATTTGATATGTCAATCCATAATTAGATGTTAGAATAAAATTACTTTACACGTGGATTGGAGACTAAATGAGTCTTAAACTCAATGAATAACAAAGGTTCAGAAAATTAATAAATGAATTATGCTTAGCCCTTAACTAAATTCAGTAGAGGCCCAATTTGTCTATAAATTTTTTTAGTTTAGGCCCAGAAAGTTTGACCAAATTCTTTTTTTTTTAATTCTATTCCTTTCTTTCTCTTATTTCAAACACATCCTATGGAAAAAGACAATAATATCCTTGTCACAAGGAATCATCGAATGTTACGGTAAACACTGCTGTGTTGTGTTGTGTTGTTCGCATTCTGAATCCGAATTTCTGGTGAGCGTGCCGTTTGAGTGGGACTTCCCTGTCTTCAAGTTCTCAAATTTTCAAACTTTGGGTTTTGGGGGGTCTTCATTTTTCACTTTATACAATCTTTTGTCGAATCCCCTTATCAAGGGTTTATATATAAAAAAATTCGAGTGAAGGTTCATCATCTCCCTTTTTTTTAAGGCTTTAATTTTACAATAAAGGGGAGTTTCTTTGTTACGTTCCGAATTTTTCATTTCTGTAGTTTCAGAGTCTTGCTATAAATTCATCTGTTCAAAGTGTAATCACATGAATTTTAACATGGGTCATTCTGTATTTACTATTATGTAAATTTTAACATGGGTTTGTCTGTTAATGAACATTAATCAGGTAAAGTTCATCTTCCTTCTATGCACTTGTGTGGAATTTGCTTACATAAATGTCAAATAGCTCCGGAAGTGATAGTGATACTTCTTTAAATGTGGAGGAACTTGTTCAATTTGGAACAAGATGTAGAGAGGTACTGTTTCCCCACCCCCTTAATCTCTTTTCCTTCTTGAGCTTGTTTGTTATTGCTATGATCTCCTAGGGCTTTGTTTGATTTGTGTAATTTAGTTTTATGGTGATGAAGTATCTATCGTTGGCGAAAAACTTTGATATTGACTTGTTTGAGTCTGACTTTGGGTTAAACTGCTCTCCTATCTAATAGATTGAAGTATTATTTCTCTGTCAAATGTTGTAGGTTTTTTGAAATATTGGTTTGATTTGTCTTACTAATTTATAAATGTAGTTTATGTATATTTTTTCCTCTTACTGATATCTCCGGTTCCGAATGATTTGCAGCTTAGAAAAGAGAAGGATGTGCTAAAAAAGTCTCAATCCCAAAGCTTTCAACTAATCCGGGTATGTTACATGCCTATTTTTAAGAAGCTAGGATGAGTTGCAGCTAAAAAAGGAAGTTACAATGGTCCATTTTGTAGAGTACCTCAGTACCATACAAAACTCTTTCACATCAAAAGTACAACATTTGTCAATAAACATGTGTTAAAGAAATGATAGAAAGTGAATTTGAACCTTACATAGACTTCCTTGTATTTGTTTGTATAGTGAACAGTCTTTCTCCTACTAGTAATTTGTAAGGATAGACACATGAAATGACTACAAAGTTTTGAACATTGTGCTCTTTCTAGTGAACAATTTATACTGATCTTATTTACAACATTGATGTAGATAATGGAACAGCATGAGAAGTCATTGTTAGAAGCTCGTACAGAAGACAAGAAGCACATCGAGAGGTTGGAAAAAGAGTTGCTGAATTGTTCTCAAGAAATAGGTTGCTTGTCTTGTACCAACTCCTTCCATGTGAAAGTGATTAAAGCTTTTTTCCTACAAATGCTTGATCAATAATTTTTTGTTGATTTTCCTTTTTTTCATTTTAATGTCATATACATCCAGCAATGTGGATAATCATATTGCATATGTGAACTTTACAAGGCATATGTTAGTTGAGTCATGCACTAAAAGTTTGTGTTTTCACTGCCTCTCTCATTTTCTTAGTTTGATTATTCTTTATACAGATTATCTTCAGGATCAACTCAGCACAAGGAACACAGAGGTGAACTGTCTGGAAGCTCGTGTTCTCAGCCTTGAAATGAAATTGGAGGAGATGGAATATTTACAAGAAGAGGTTTTCAGTTTGAGGGAGGAGCTGCTACGATCCAATTCGAAGCAAGTTTCGTTGATGCATGAACTAGAGACAAAAGAAGTGGAATTCGAGAATTCATCTTTGTCCATAGAGAAACTGGAGGAATCAATTTCATCCCTGGCATTAGAGTCTCAGCTTGAAGTAGAGAGTATGAAGCTTGACATGATGGCCTTGGAACAGAGTCTTTTTGAGGCCAAGAAAATCCAGGATGAAACTCTTGAAGAGAAAAATAGATTGAGTAGATTGGTTCATGGGCTCCAGGTTGCATTTCAGGATTCACAAAAAATCATCATCTCTCTAAATGAGGAAAATAATGAACTTAAAGAGAAGCTCGATACTGCCAACAAGAGCACTAGAATGTTCTCTCAAAAGGTTGAAAACTGGCTGGAAAGCAAGGAAAAATCACTATACAAAATTCAGTCTTCCTTGAGTGTACTTAGTAGTAATTCTATCATATCAGCGGACATAAGGTACATATTTTGATGTTTGTTTAGATGTTTGGCTAAATTATACGTGACATGTGACCAGTTAAGTCTGTTATTTTAATTATTTAATAGTTGGGTTGGTGAAGGATGAGGATTTATAGTTTCTCTTGCTTGTTCTTTGGCTTGACCTTCTATTTGATAGTTTCAAAGAGAATAATTACCACTTTTTGCTGCTTCAAGTTAATGAAACAAGGCTATGGTGCTTCCATCCATTAGGGAGAAAGTTGGAAAAGAATCTATTGTAGAAAAGATGGCAGAAACATTCTGCTTTAGGTGATTTGGACATGTTATGATAAGTAAAGGTAGACGAAATCATTAGAAAAGACTTGATTTTAATGAGTTATCTATAGGAATGGTTTATGAGAGGACACAATATTGCTGTTTGATCCATGTAGTCGTTCCATCCACAATGTTGCTTGATAATGTAGGTTTTTGATGTATCCTTTCTAGCTGTATTTATATTTTCATAATTTGAATGACAGTTTCATTCACTACTGTTTCCCTGATATTTCCTCAGCATTTATGGAGAAGCGTTAGGTCCACTGCTTGGAAGACTGGGAATGATCCTAGATCCAGCTTCAGATTTAAATGGGAAGATGGAAATGTCACATCAAATCCAGGAATATGAATTTCTTGTGAATAAACTTAAGGTATGGTGATACAATAAGTTCAATCAATGAAGAGGTCTATGTAAATTTGATCAATACAGAAGTAAGAAAACAAGAGGCGTGACATGTCACTTCGTGAACTTGGAATTTAACATGGTATCTCTACTTGTTTTACTAGGAAGAATTACGAGAGGAAAAGTTGAAGGCCAAAGAGGAAGCAGAGGATTTAACTCAGGAAATGGCAGAGCTGAGATACCAACTAACAGGTTTGCTTGAAGAAGAGCGTAAGCGTCGTGCTTGCATTGAACAGGCATCTTTGCAAAGAATTTCCGAGTTAGAGGCACAGGTATGAATTTAGCAGTTAATATACTCACACGTTCACTGTTTTTCATTTTTATATATACTTTTTAATAATACATCAATACATCATTCACTGATCTAACACTATCCTTTTTCTCCTTTTGTTCTTATTCAAGCTTCAAAGACAGCTTAAAGTCCGTTAATAGCTGTTAGACATCTCCCCGAAGCGTAGTAGAGGATGCAATTGTTCAAAGTTTCAGGTTCTGCCATAGAGAATGTACTTAAAGGTTTGTATCAATGTATCTCAGAAATTGCCATCTCATCATAAAAAGTGCTCATGCCATCAAAGCAGAGCTATTGAACTCATAATCCTTATCTCATGTATCTCTCAGGCATGCAGCCATGCCAGTGTGACCTTTGGCCCAATCCCATTATACAATGAAGGGGGAAACTTCCCCCTCTCAGACAGCAACAGCATTTTTTTCTCCAAAGGAAGACTGAAATCTAGGATATTTTCTTAGGCCTTGGTCTCAACTTTTCGTTTGAGTCCATAAGAATCAATGTGGTGTGGATTTTATAGAAGAGAAGAGGACAACTTAACTGGCTTGATAAGTGGCAAGGTTTTCTCTTTTATGGGGTTGTTTTCCTCTCTTTTTTTCTTGTTTTGGGTGGTGGGAGTAAAATTATTGTAAATGATCAAGCAATGAAAATTGTTAGCATATTCCAGTTCATGTTTTCCATTGAGTGATGGTTGCTTGTGCACATCTCTGGACAATAGAGGGAGTATATTGAACAGATGATAAGGTTGTATTTACATTTAAATCAGTTAGTGAGTTATGAAATTGATAAATTGATTTAAGAGTTAAAGTGAGAATCAATGATATTTGTTTATATTAGTGTACAGTTTTTACCCATCCTCAGTGCACACATATTAAATTTCTTAGTAAAGAAAATATGTCCTCACTTTTGTTTTAAAAGTCAATGATTATATTTGGTGAGGTAGAGTTCAATTGTCTGTTATATTTAAAAGACAAGTTTATATTTGGTGTGAATGGTTTAGCTAAGCTAATGGTGGATCAGGTCATTAGGACACAGTGGCATTTGGCTCATGTTGTCTTTATTTGACCACAGCACCAGAATTTAGGGGATATAACTGTATCACATTGTTGACAAGATTATTTATTTAGCAAGTTACTATTCAAGTTGGGGACCAATGCCTTATCTTCAAGAGAAATCATCAATACAACAAATATATGTGTCTTCTAGCTCTAGGTATTGGTTGTATCATCTTCATTATCCAAGGATCATTGTACCAAGTATTTGCCCTATCCAAGGATTGCTCATCAGTGTACATTTGATTGTCCTTCCATCGATAACTAATCCATTTATTATCAGAGAAATGAATTTGAAGAAGGATCTGCTTTTTAGAGGTGAAATATATGTATATATTGAAAGATATCTACAAAATGAGATCATATCAAAATTTAATAAGAAATAAAATTTTAAGTTACTACAATAATAATTCATTTAACCACAAAATAAATTGTTTATTTTGGTGACATCCTTGAGATGTGTATTTAACCAATTATATAATAGTGTACAAAAACAATACTAGGTCAATGGTGGCCTGCACACTTTTCTAACCATTTAGAATGTTCTCTAGACTTGAATTAAAAATGGAAAAAATCAAAGTCATAAATAAAAATATTGCAAATTGTGCATTATATATTGAGTTTAATTATGATATATATTATACAAATATTTTACACATGTATTTAATTAAATTCAATTATGAAGAATTTTAAATTTTATATTTTGAGTTCATACAAAATATTTCCTACAAATTAAATTCATATATATTACCACACAAAGAATGTGTCAAAACTCAAAGTCATATCAATAGCTTTTATTCATGCCTTTTGGCTTGAAATGACCCCCACTTAACACATCTTAAATGGTCCCCACTAGATTTATTCAAGCCCTTCTTCTGTACTCCGGGACCAATGATTTCCTTACACACCTAATTATCTACACCATAGATTATCTGAAATTCGTACCTGAAATGGGTCCATACAGGAATCTAAAGGTGATAATTTAATGTATAGGAATAAAAGCTCTTCCTTATAGAGCATATAAGAATTTTTCCATTCAACGTTCCATTTCAAACAGCGCCATATAAAAATTAATTATTAATTAATTAATTAATTAAAAACAATCACGTCGACTCTGAATCGATTTCTCTGCAATTTCTAGTTTTCTACCCTTTTCTGCGTTTGTGACTTTTTCTTGACGCGATTTTACACTGCTTTCTGCATTAAACTTCTTCATATACAAATCGTTCCTCTTCTCTCCCCCACAATTCGTTAATCCAATCCAAAGAGCTCTTAAAATTTTGCTGGTTTCTTCACCAGTTTCTCTCTGCAACATTCAGTGTGTGTGTGTGTTTTTTCTTCTGTCCAGGTACCATCTTGTTTTCTTTACTGCAAGTTTTGATTTTGATGCTTCTGTTGTCGAGGGAAGTCCTTGGGTGTTACGAAGTTTTCTTGATTTTGCTGGATTTTATGTGTTTCTTTGCACCATGTTATAGTCAATTTACACTATCTTGATAGGGGAGGTTTCTATTATCACGAGAGATCTTGTTTTTTTCTTTCATTTTTCTGAGATAACAAACATAGATATTTTAATTGTCGATTTGTGCATAAATTGTTGTGAAAGTTCAGTAGAGTCTCTCGTTTGTAACGCTTCTTTTTCTTTGCTTTTAACGTTTTTGAAAACCTCTATCATAGAGAAATCCTATTTGTTTTGGAGTTCTTTCACGGTCCTTGTCAAGAGTTGGTGATTCCTTTTATTTTTTCCCACTGTTGCTGCTTTTGTTCATACTATATACCAAAGTTCATCTTTTTCCTTTTTGGCCCTTTTTGTTAATAGCAATTTTTTACCAGGTTAATCTTTGCTTAATAAAAATCGATGCTTTCTTTAGGGCTAATAAAATCGATGCTTTTGTGATAATTGCACGCCAAGAGTTTGATTTTTGGGTTCATTTTTGCTTCTTGTTGTGCATCAACAATGACTGAATAGCACTTGCTTGCCTTTTCAGGGAGAAGTTGAATTTGTCTTAAAATCGAATAGGATCATTGTATCTGAGTAGTTCAATTGTTTACCCTAATTCTGCAAAAAAGGAGAGACAAAATGTTTGGTTCAAAGAAATCTCCTTTAAAGGTGGCTAAACCTAGTTCTGTTGGCCCTGTTTATCCTGTTAAATCCGGGTCAAACCCATTTGATTCTGATGATGAGGTAAAGGATAACAAAAAGTATAGTTCCTCAAAGAAGACCTCGACGGAACGTGCATTAGTTTCGCTAGAGGTTAACACCAATCCTTTTGATGATGTTGATGCCAATAAGAACTCCTCGTCGTCTTCGTATGCGCTTCGAGCAGCAGACCGGAATAGGTATAAGAATGATTTTCGTGATACTGGTGGACTAGAGAATCAGTCGGTCCAAGAATTGGAGAGTTATGCTGTTTATAAGGCTGAAGAGACTACAAATTCAGTCAACAATTGTTTGAAGATAGCAGAGAACATAAGAGAGGATGCTACCAAGACTCTAGTCACTCTCCATCAGCAGGGGGAGCAAATTACAAGAAGTCACCATATTGCTGCTGATATTGATCAAGATTTAAGCAGGGTATCAATCTTATTCCCGAATTAATCAAAATGCATTAGTTTAGTTTTCCTATGTTGTTTCGATTTCATGGCATTCTTTTGATGTGCAGCCCTCTGTATACTTGACTAAAACTGACTAAATTGCAACTGTTCTCTTACAGGGAGAAAAGCTTTTGGGAAGCCTCGGCGGCATCTTCTCCAAAACATGGAAACCAAAGAAGACACGCACAATAAAAGGACCCGTTATTCTTGGAGGTTAATATTTTCTCATCATTTGCTGGCCTCTTAAGTTTTATATTGTTGTATATGTAAGTATAGACATTAATGTGGTTCATGATATGCAACAGATGATCTAGTCAGAAGTAAGGGCAACCATTTGGAGCAGAGAGAACGGTTGGGATTAAATTCTGCACCCAAAGGGCAGTCCAACCTGCGGACACCAGCTCATGAGCCAACAAATGCACTTGAAAAAGTTGAGGTCCGTATCAACGGTGAAAGATTAAACTGTTGTTTAAAGTCAGCTGAACATAACAATTCTGGTTTGAGTGTGATTAATCTGTGTTCATTTTTTTGTAATAACCAGTGAGATAAATATCTTGGAATAAACCAGTTGTTCTCTCTAGTCATTGTTAATCCTTAGATGCTCCATATTTTGGATTTTCCTCTTTGCGCCTTTCTGAATTCCGTATCTATTTACTGAGATTGAAATCAGCTACTAAGCAAGATGTCCTGAAACAGGTTGAGAAGAAAAAGCAAGACGATGCCCTGTCAGATTTGAGTGATCTACTGGGAGAGCTGAAAGGCATGGCCATCGACATGGGATCCGAAATTGATAAGTAAGACAATTGCACTCTCCATTCATTGTTTCTCTAATTGCACTTTCTCTCAAGTGATAGTTCTTGAACACTAGATTTTACTCCCTTAGCAAACCTTAACAGAACAAAGTGATGTTTTTACTGACAAATTTGACTTGGTAAATGTTGCAGGCATAACACGGCCCTGAATCACATGTATGATGATGTGGATGAGTTGAATTTCCGAATTAAAGGTGCTAATCAACGTGGGCGTCGTCTGCTTGGCAAATGATATTGATGCCTCAGATTCAGATACCAGTATAATGGGTGCATTCATCTGGGTTTAAGACAATTTTTTCATAGCTATATGATATAGTATACACTTGTTTTTGGCACAATATTAAGTCTGCTGTAGGGAGAAATTCTGATGCTACTCCATGGTATAAATCATTTTTTCCCTCCACAGTATATATATCTATGTTCAAATCTCCTTTCACTCTTGTTTATTCTCTCTGATCCTCCTCTCATGTGAGATTTTCACATGTGATCCTTAAACTAATGATATAAGATCGTCATGTGCAAATCTCATGAGAGTATCCATTATACAATTTGAGTTTAATTTTGATACATTGACATTGTCATTCAGTCACAACACTGTTTGTATGACTTTTCAAGTAGTGAAAGAGATAAACACAATCATAACTGACGTGGCAGCACATGATTGGATGATTGCAAAATATTATTCACTATCGGTGGATGATAATTAAATCCATATAATTTTTTTAAAAGGCTACGCCGTTGTGCAAAACTACAACACTTTGTTTTTTCTAGTCTCCTTGGCGGTTAGTTTTACCCCCAAAGACCAAAATTTCGCCCTTTCAATGAAAAACACATGCTATTAATTATCTAGCTCTCAGTCCTAATGGAAGAAACACTATTCAAAATTACATAATCCTATACTTTAGTTTGATTAAATTTGCGACTTGATTAATGACCAACTACAACTAGCATGCATAGGTTTTTCACATAGTCAACCAAATAAATCTTGATCAATAGCACTTATTTCATCTCAATGCTCAAACAGAAAAATCAATGGCGGTTTTATGATCAAACACCAAAATATACATTGCCTGTGTTTGGATGTGAATATCACATTTTATAAAGTAAATTTTAAAATGATAAATAAATGATTTGCCTGCAGTTTTTGTTTTGGTACTGGAAATGACTACAGCACGGTATCATGTGAAAGAATCTGAAGCAATAACAATAAATTATGTTTGTTCCTTAACAAATTATGGCAAAGGCCTTTTTCTTATAAATAAATTGCTCTGACTGAGAAAAACAATTGCTATTACATACAATAACAAACTGCAATGACTGAACTAAAAATGCCTTAATTAGTCCTAATTCCTAGTCTACAAGCCTCATCAATAAACCATATATTAAAATTTTCTGTGTCCAACAGCACAAGCTGGAGCATCAAAGTTGGGGTACACAATGAATGCAATGGATAAAGGAGCTATGTATATTGGAGAATGTACATTACTCTGTATTGGATTCAGTGTTGGGATTTCTCCATCTTTTGTTAACTCTAGTTGTTTACCATTTAGCATCATGGTTTTGCTTCTTAGGTAATCATCTTTTGGTGTTAGGTGGTACTCCTCCCTGAATGTGACATCTGAACCTTTTCTTCCAACCCAAGAAAATGCACTCTTGAGATGGCCATAGAATGACTTTTCCTTAAGGATATGTTTGGCATTTTCATTTCCTCCAATACTTACTGCCTCACGGTCATGAATTGTTAGTATGAAATTAGTCTTGTTGCTTAAGTTTATCACTAGAAACGTTACCCCGTCCTGTAGAACGAAATAAAGAATTTAATTTTAATGTACTGTAAGTGTGAATGCAGAATCGTTCCGTAAGGTAAAGGTGCACACTTACTCTGTCTTTTGAACAGTGAGCATAAGTTCGTAAATAAGGCGAAAAGACATCACTAGAAGCTGCAAGAACACTCTTCCCCATTAGCTGATTCCACAAAAGTGCACTGTTTCAGAAACAAAAACCAGAAACATAGGATTAGATATGTTAATCAATGATGTCTTGTAAAATATATCAAGTCTACAATAATGATTCAGATAAAAATAACTAATGTATCATAACTTGTTGAATTCATTTAACATTTTTTTTCCAATTAACACTTGCCTGTAGTAGTCAGGATTTGGAGTGAAAGTTGTGGTATTAAGAAGGCCATAGTTTCCTCCAATTAAAGTCTGTCTGCAATAAACCTTTGTGTTGTATTTGGATGCTATTCCAAGTTGATCCAAGTACCTACAAGATCATTCAAATTTCAGAACTAAGTTAACCTCAATTACTTTTATGGTTTAACTTCAATGTACTAACGGGGTAAACATTGTTTACACGATCATCTAATTAAATCCTCTCATTTGCATGATTTTTCAAGCAGTGAAGATGAAACTTTGCCACCTTGACTGATATGACAATATTTAATGGAATGATGGTCTGTGCATACAAATTAAACTCTAACGGTAAAGTTTTCTAATCCTTCCTTTGGCATTTAAGTGGAAGAAAAAATGATCATGGAAGAACCAAGGTTACCAAAAGCTATCAACAAATGTGTCAGAAATATCAGGGCCACCACTGTTGTATGCTCCACCGGCTTCTCCTACCCAAGCAGAAGCCCAAGGACCATGTTTTTGAATAGTGTCTGACATATTGCTGAAAAGTGATTCTATCTTGCTTAAGCGCCAAGGATCTAGAATCTTCATATCAAGTTGCTTATCACTACCTGAAAAAGAAGAAGGGAAATTAAAAGACAGTACCTATTCCCTCAATTACATGCCACTGATTTGTTTGAAATGTTACAGATGCATTTGGTTTCAGAAAATAATTGAGTTTTGTTTTCTGTTTTCAATGTGTTTCCTGTTTCAAAATTTATGAAAGAAATAAAGAAAAAAAAGATAAATAAAAAGTGAGTCATGTAGTTGTATCAGAAAATTGTAACTAGATAATAAAAATTGAAAACTGTTTTCTGAAACTAACCTGGGCCCAAATTATATATGTGATGAGTGAGGGCATTGATTACACCTGAACCTGAGACCTGAAGAAGCTTATCAAACCAATCCTTATCATAGAATCCTCCAGGTGCTATAAGTGAAGGTTTGAACTTAGAATTCTTGTACAATGTGTGAAGAATCTGTTTAAGCTTTATCAAGTCTTTCCCATACTGTGTTGCACCAACACTAGCACCAATACCCTTACCACTCAACTCATTACCTATAGCAGAAGCATAATGCAAGATTAAGAATTAAGGTCCAATTCAAATATAACACAAAGTTCTTCTATCTGTTGTCCTACCAAATTCCCATGAATCAATTTTGTATCCCTTTGAAATAGTGTAGTTTATTAAATCATAAGCATTTTTAGAGTCCCAATCTCCTCCCCAAGCAGTTTGACCAATCTTATGCCTCCCATGGAGTGCATTCAAACCAAATGTCACCATGGCCCTGCAAGTAACAGCAATGTTATTATTATGAATACAATGTCAAAAACGTTTGTCATGAATTTGTTATTTTTAGTTAGTTATGACATTGGTACAGAACTAAAGTACCTTAAAAGTTAACATGAGAGGATTTTTTTTCGAAGAAAACAACAATATCAGTGTTAAATTTCTCACCCTGTCTTATTGAAAAAATGGTTTAGCTCATCCCACCTTGTCATGTGTAAACACCCCTTTGAAAATCCAAACAATCCACTTTTCATCTTCTGAAATGGATGACAAGGGGATTTCAAATCCCCTACATCATACAACACTTGGTCTTCCAATGAACCTCCAACTCTTATCCTCAATGGCTTGAAAGCTACCAAGCAAACATTATGAAAATCATAACATCATCCAATCACAGTAATTAAGTTTCTAAACCTTATAAAAATGTACATAATGCAAATACACAGACCTTGGATAGCCTTGATAAGGTAAGGATGAGACAAGTCCTGAAAAAAAAACCAAATGCACATTAAATAATGACACAAAAACTCTGCTTTGTATAGAAAAGTGAACCAAAACAGTTACCAAGTTTATAACAGATGAATTTCCCCAAGGGCAATAGTTGTAGTCACACTTATCATGAGGCCACCAATCAATAGTAGCACAGATAAAGTTATCATCAGTCTGAGCTATTGCTTGAGCTCCATCTACTATAATGGAACCATGTTCAACATCTTGACTTAGAGTCAAAGAAAGCAGAGAAGCCAGAAAGAGAAACAACAAAGCTAGGTGGAATTCCATTATTTGTTGATTCAGTTGTAACATTTTCCAAACACAGTTGAACTTAGCCAAATATAAACTGCAGTACAAATAGATAACAAGTTAGAAACTTTTGATACACAAAATATTTAGATTACATATACACAATTTACAATTCTGGATTCATTTGAAAGTTCCAAGTTCAGGAAATTCAAATGCCGTGTGTTTCAAGTAAGGTTGAATAATTCATGTGGTCACATCATGATATGTTTCACTTTCAAGATATTATTTTTCTCCAATGTGGAAATTAGATGTTAAAGTCTAGTGAAGTTTCATAGTATGAAGTTCCAAAACGTGCTTGCAAGGTTAGAAAATACAATAATCTTTATCGTACAACAGAAATAAACCCAACAAGTATCCAACGTGTGATATACATGATGTGGGATGTGTGCTATACGTACGTATGCTATACAAATAGCACATATTATATATCATGTATAGCATACGTTGGATACTTGTTAGACGTATTTTTCTATTGTACGACAAGCATTATTGGTTAGAAAACAATACGTAATATCCAATTTTTTGGGAGTGGTCAAAACTCAGTGTTAGCAAGTAGCAACTGCAGATATCAGTGTGCCTAAATTGATTACTATGTGACATTGTAAGTCAGCAGTGGACCACTAGTATTAGTCATTAGGTAAGATCTACTAATGCACAAGTATAAAAACAGAAATATAGAAATAAGGACACAAAAAATTTTGTCATATATGAATGATTGTACAGGACACTAGTTTCTTTCTTATTTTAATAAATTGTGTCATTCTATCCAAATTCTTTTAGAAACAATAATGCTAAGTGAACCATGAAAAATCAGTCCATACAGTCAATGGGTCTATTTTGGCTTTGGTTTTTACCCAAATAATCATTGAGATTGTAATGGGTTGAGTAATTATGACCCAAAATCTCATTTATTGGCTGGTTGGGCTGATTTTATATTGTTCATTTAGCATCATTCTTTTAGAAATAAAGAAAATATACAAATTTTGTCTTATCTTTGTATATCTATTCTGCATAATTCACCAAACATAAATTTATAAAACTCGTGTTAAGTTTTAATTTTTAGTGCTCTGTATCAATAATAAAACTTACCACATTCACTTCTCAAAAAGATTAATTATTGTTGTTAACCATGAATTACCACCACAATCATACACAATTGATTGACTATGTAAATATTAGATGATATATATATATATATATATATATTAAAAAACAAAGGACAAATTTCATAAGATTGAATTGGGCCTTGCACAAAGTCAGAATTGTAATTATGGCCAGACATTATTTTGGGTCGCATTAATTAATCATGGTATGTTTTTTTAATTAATATACATAACATGTTTTGAGTCTTAATGATACACCAGATACTACCCGCACAACTTAGAATAGCAACAAAAATGATAAATGAAGTCGTCGAATTCAAACACTTAGTCAAAAACCCATAATTTACTTATTATATATATATATATATATATGCCCACAAGTAATTGTTTTTCACTTTTTATTTGACCCTATCCAATATGAAGTTAAACGAACGTCACCAGCAGTAATGAGATTCGTATATAAATAAAACAAATTGTTAATCGAAATAACAGACAACAGAGGAAAGACCCGATGAGTATTATTAGATATACTAGGAATATGATATGTACGATCAAAATTATATAATACTGATATAATAATTATATCCGTTAGATTGTATTAGTGAGTAAATCAATATTACAACCTATCGGCAGATTTGACTGTTGTATAAATATTGTAAAATTTTCATTGTACACATAACATTTGTGAACATTGTTATGAGTATTGCTAAAGGCACAAAAAAAAAACCAGTCAAAACAGCCAACAAATAGGGATTTTGGCCACAATCACCTAGCCCATTAAAAATATATTAAGGATTAAAAGTGCTATTTGGACCATAAAGTGTTAAATGAATTTTGTTAGCTATTTTGGCTGGTTTTTTGTTGTGCCCCAAACATTTATGGATTGTTTTATATACAACAAAAAAATCAATAAAAACAGTGTCAAATGATATCCGCAAATATTAACATATGAATTCAGAAACAAAGGACCAAACTTGAAGAAAACCAGAAACAGAAATCATAAGAAAACAAATAATATAAATGGTTTTGCCTTACCTCAAACCTTGGCTCAATTCAGCACCATCACCACCACTAATGACCAAACAGAAAGAAGCTAATAATCAAAAAGCGTGATCCTCCAATTAAGCTATCTAGCTAGGACGAAGCTTCCTTAAGAATTAAGAGCTAGATATGCACAAATTTTATGCATCATAGTAGACATTGATGAGAATAATAATAATGAAGAAGAAGGAAGAAGTAGGACATACATGGGAATTGACATGAATGATTGGTAGTTGAGATGGGTTGGATATGCCTGTCTTAGATGTGTCTTGTTCAAAGCTAGCTGCTTCACACACACACACATTCATTCAGAGACATAAACACAAACACATCATATGCAAAATAATAATAATATTAATATTAAGTAGGACAATACTGCTATATGTACAACCAATATATCATCCAACTAGCATCCAACTTTTAATATATGCTCGTCGGGCCCACTAACACACATTAATGTGAGAGTGTAACTTCTTTAGTTGGATTGACGTTATAATGAATATTAGTTATACGAGTAGCTTTTTTTTTGTAAGTAGGAGGAGGTTTCCTCATGAGGAAATTGCTATGCCTCCAATTACTTTTTTGTTTTCAAAATTTCAGTGTCTCTTATGTGTTGGAGTGGTTGAGGGTAAGTATCCTTCTAGACAAGGACAATAAGCGGTGCAAGCAACACTCAAATCTCACCCCTCCCTATTTTTTATTAATAATACTATATATACAACCAATATCGATCAATATAATTAATATAATAGAATATATTGTTATTGAACCTTTCATTTTCCTAAAAAATTATAGTCAATATCTTTATATGTATCATTTAATATGTTAGCTAATGGTAGGTTATATTTAATTATACAAGGATAATTTTTTATTCTAAATAGTTCATTTTTTTTTGTTGCAAAATGAACATGCATTTGTCAGAGTTTTCATTTTCCTATTTTATTTTACAGTCTCTATGTTTCCTAACATGTTCAAGATTATGTTATTGAACAATTCATTCTTAGGGTGAGACATTCTTATTGAACAATTCATTTATATTTATAAAGTAAAAAGGTGAAGACTTTACTACATGTAATTAATTTATGATATGTATATATTTGTACTTAGGGTTCGATTTTTGTTTGAGGTACAAAAAAACTTTAAAATTCTGGATGTGTCATACTCATTAAATTATCTATAAGCTAATAAAAGATTAATCACTATACTTGATGATATGATGAATACCTTAGTTATGAACAGAAAATAATAATATTTAAAAAAACAAAAAAGTAGTGAAAAAAATAATTAAGCTTGGTAATAAGATACTATTTGCTGAAATTGCAAGTCGTCTCAACCTTTTTGTCTTGCCTTGGTGGAGATGCTATACCTTGTTCCACCAGAACCATATATTCCTTAGAGCAATTCATAAGATTATATTATTATTTTCATGCATTGTTTGCTTCTGGTTTCAGGAAGAATGTTTTAGGTTTGGAATTGAAAATTGATTGATTAATAAACTCTAACACATAAGCAATGGGATTCGTTTTTCGTCCATTAAATTATATCAAAGGTGAAATATCATCAAAGTGTCAATTGACTATAGTTTAATTTGTTTATTAATATTTTGTACTACAAATAATGCATCGTATATATTAAAAGTTCAAACAAATTAATCATGCAAATTTAAATTACACTAGCTTTTACTATAAAATGTTACAATTAACGATTCCTCCACTAGCAGCACCCAATTCCTTTTTATAACACATTTTTCCAAAAATTAATCAAGAAAACGTCACATTTACTTCTCATTCTAAAGTTGATGAGCTATATTATAATGTGGAAAAATTACATCTTCTCTTTATTTTATTGATTTAAGTCAACGAGCAAAAGCTCCTAAATATGCTTCAACTTTTCTATATGCATAACAAAGTAAGATCATTTCATCTTGAAAAAATAAATAAGTTATTGTATTATGTGAATATCAATGTTATATGTACAATGAAAATCGTACAATACTTATATAACAATCATATTTACCGTTAAATTATATTAGTAAGTAAATTTATATTACAATTCAATGATGGATATGATTGTTATTACAATTAGTATTGTACAATAATTTTTATTGTACACATAATATTCATCTTATATGAATCATGTTTTTCATACTAACTCATAAAATATAAATTCTATTTTCTATAAAGTTCACACTATATTTTTTTTTAAATAGAGTATGAAAACCACATGAAATAATAATAATATAATTAGTAGCTAATTAAGTTCTTGAAATATCTAATTAGATGTTCAATTAATATACATAGAGATGATTTCATTAGCGTTAGATACCATCAACAATAGAAAAATTAGGAAGAATACTAATACAATATAAAAAGTTGTATAACACTTATACAACATCTCTATTTATCGTTTAAAAAAAATAGTCATAACTAGTTTTTGAAGAAAATCAAATGAAAAATTGTACCCAAAAAATGGGTTAGTTCTTCCTACCTTTTACACATTGGTGAAAGATAGGTAAAAGTTTGGTGTGGTTGGTTGACCTTACCTTATTTATATGTATTGCTTAATTAATTAAGGCAAACATCTTATGTGTTTTCAATAATGAATACAAGGTAAGACACTTCTATAAACACTTAATAATAAGCATAAAAATTGAAAACATATAATAATAGAAAAAAAAAAAGTAGGTCCCAATAAATTTTGGTTTGAATAAAATGTATTTACATCCTTTCAATTAAGTATATGGTTTTGAATTTGATCTCAAAACTTATGTGTATCAAAAAAATATTTTTAGAAAGCGTTAGGAACTTGTAATATTAGAAACCCGGATATGATTGGGTTGAAAAATCCCTAATTCATTATTATGTATGGGTTGGATGATGAGTTTGAAAATTTTCAACCCACACTTCTCATCTATCTTTTTTTTTTGTTTGGACAAAACAAAACTAAAGAAAAAATAATTTTAAAATGGATCACATCATCCTAAATCTTTTTAGGTCAAATAATAGTGATAATGTCCAAATATATATATAAAAATGTCTCAAATATATCATATACTTCCTATATATTAATGTCTCAAATATAAAAAAAAATGACTGCAAAATTGCATGACAGCATTTTTTTTTTTGGAAATTATCATCCTTAAACATATTTTCACTGCAATTTTGATTATATTGGTCAAATTAATTTATTTTATTATCATATATTTAAAATATTTTTTGTGATTATATATAGAGTTTAATTTTGATACACTGACAATATAAAAATATTTGACACTGTAATCCAATCAAAACTCTTCGTTTGTATGACTTTTTAAGTATTGAGAAGAGAAAACATAATCATGACTAATGTGGCAGCACATGATTGGATGATTGTGTAAAAAAATTGTTAATGAAAATTAAATCTTTATATATATATATATATATATATATATATATATATATATGGGACATATCAAGTGAGAGAGATGAGAGTGGGAGGAATAAACCTGGACTATTGGATCTTACTTGAATGGTCAAGATTAGAACATAGAGTCATGTGACTTATTTAAGTGGTATGTGACTTTTTAAAATCTTTTAATCTTGACCATTCATGGATGATTTTATGGTCAAAATTTACTCCTCTCACTCTCATATAACTTTAACATTCTCACCGGATACATCCACATATATATATATATATATATATATATATATATATATATATATATATTGTTAAAATGTCTCAAAGTAATTTATTTTTTGTGATTATATTTTAACTCAATCTAATTACTCACCATGTGAATCATAATTAAAATCCTTTATCTAAACTTAATCTAATTACTTACTTAATTTGTTGTAAAAATCTCACTCAAAGTGGGAAAGAACAAACCACAAATAAAATCTGCACTACAATAATCCATCAAAAGAAAAAAGAAAGAAATAAAAAGAAAGAAAGAAAGAGAAAGAAAGAAAGAAGAACATCAAGACCAAAATGCTTTGCATGCTGTTCCTATAAAATCTCATTCCCTCCCAAACAAGCCTCTTCCTTCTCTCTTTTCCCAAATCATCTTCTAAACCCTAAAAATAGTACCTTCAAATTCCACTGTTTACCACTCACTATCTTCACTTCATTTTTCTTTCATCCCAAAGTTCGTCTTTTTCCACTCCCAATTCCCGCGGAGTTTGCATTTTTCTTTCCATCCTCTTATTTGGGGGTTTTAATTTCTTTTCCAATTGGAGCTGCTATTTCGTGGAAGTCTGAATAGAATTTATACATTGTGTTTAATTTTGCTTCGGAAACCGTTTCAAATTGATCCAATGATCACCAATTTCAGTTGCGTAATGTTTTGGCATTCATATGGGAGGAGTTTTGATGCAACATTAAATTCTTTAACGTAAATTTCAATAATTGCATTGATCATTTTTGCTGATGGAGGATAACAGTGATGTAGTAGATGATCAGAACTCAGGATGGTTCCAAGTCAAAAAGGTTTTTGCTGTTTTTTTTTTTTCCTTTCAATTTGCTTTATTTTTTTCTCCCTACAGTGTAGCTACATTGTGTTATGAATTTTTTATTTGCAGTTGTTTTATTGTGTTGTTTTTCCTTTTCCCAAAAGTGTGATATACACTTTATAAGTGATAAAGTGAAGGTAGTGAAAGGAAAGATGCATGCTTTGTTTTGTACACTAGTTATTCATTCACTATGGACCCTATTTCTTAATTGCTTCAAGCTTGATTGTGTTAATTGCTATAAATTTATAGTCTTTGTTTGAGGTTGGTTTATACTTGTCTTGGGTTTTACTGCTTTTGTTATGTTTACTACAGCTTTTGCAGTCCTTTACTGGTAATTTTTATCCAGGATAGGTTTTATTGTGTTCATCTTCAGCTATATTAGAGTCTTGCATCAAAGATTAATTCCTTTTCTGTGTGGCTTGTTATACAAGTGCTACTACTTGGTCTAATTATGATTTTTCCTTCTTTTTCAGAAGCACAGAAATACTTCAAAGTTTTCTTTGCAGAGCTGGGTGGGAGGGCTTTCAGGGAATAATGATTCTAACCCTATGGGCGCTCAGTGTTCCATGAGTAAAAATGGTGACAATGCACATAGCAAGCAGAAAACTCATCTTTCGAGGTCAGGAGAGAATGTTTTACGGAACCCTGTCCCTGAGAGTATTACCAGTTCTCCTTCAGTGTCAAATGAAGGCACAAAATGCCTTAATACATGTGAGGATAGGCATAATAATGAAAACCAGAAGTCAGCTCCACTGCTTACTATGGATTCTCAAGGTACACTTGAAGAACTAAGGAAAGTACCCCACACTGAAAAGCCTGACATAGGCCAGAAAACCAGATGGGGTGATTTAGAAGAGGGAGGCTTCACACAGCCACATGAAAACTTTATTGCGGTCGGAATCAAGTTTGGTAGTATTGGAGATGATAGCTTGCTTAGCTGTAGAAAGCCGGAGAATATTCCTGATTTGTTTCCTCGTGATTCTAATCATGCCCAAGAGAAAGACTTGACGCGAACTACTATTGATGCAGAGATCGTTTCTCATCAGGTCCCTTCTTCGAGATGCAAGGATGAACTGTTGGGAGAGAATGGTAAAGACAGTAAGAACATATCTTTGGAAGATTTAAAAAATCAAGAAATGAATGGGGAAAAAATTGACCCAGCAGGTGATATATTATATAGTGACAAGAAAAATGATGAAGTCAATAAAACAGAAAATGATAGAGGCGTTAACAATGATATCTTGCCAACGACAGATGCTGTGGTGGTTGAAAATCAACCACATGCTAATGTCAATGTACTAAGTGATATCAAAATTTTGGAAGAGCCAAAACAAAATTGCAGCTCAAGCAAAACAGTTTCTACCAAGGATACTGAGTCACAAGTTCCTGAAAGTGGACCTGATATTGTAGGTGATTGTTCAGCTTCTGTAGAAGAGGCTAGGGGTCCACAGGATGGTAATGCAGAAAATCTCGTTTCAAGCTCTCATAATTTGAGTGCTCCTGAAGAAGGGGATTCAAATGAAAGCAAAGAAAGATTCAGGCAGAGGCTTTGGTGTTTCCTATTTGAGAATCTTAATAGGTCTGTAGATGAACTTTATCTTCTTTGTGAACTTGAATGTGACTTGGAGCAAATGAAAGAGGCAATTCTTGTTCTCGAGGAGGCTGCATCTGATTTTAAAGAGCTAATCACTAGAGTTGAGGAATTTGAAAATGTCAAAAAGACTTCTCAAATAGTTGATGAAGTTCCTGTCATCTTGAAGAGTGATCATCGCAGGCCACATGCTCTCTCATGGGAGGTATGCTTGTTGACACATGATTCCTAATAGTCTGCTTCCTTCTATTGTTCAGGTTGATATTTTCTAATTGTTATTTCAAGATACTACAGTGAGCCTTGCATATGTTGTATATATTGTGCCTGTCAGCTGTAGGCCCTCTGATGAAGAGCAATAAGTTATTTACTGATATAAAACTCAATATTTTCTGAAACGCAATGTCTCCATTTTCTCTTGTATTCTGATAAGCAAATGTCTGGTGACCTGATAGGCCTTGAAATTCTTAGGAAGAATAAACTATAAAGATAATATCATTGATTGCATTCTTATGAGTACTGCCTAAGAAATCTGTACCATATGGCACTCTTATGCTTCAGATGATCAGTTGCCCGTTTCTAATTCTAGGTCCGACGGATGACAACATCACCACATAGGGCAGATATACTATCTTCGTCTCTTGAGGCTTTTAGAAAGATTCAACAAGAGCGTGCTAGGTTGCAATCAGGTATTAACACAGAAAATTCCACTTCTAAATGTTTGACTTCTGAATCTGGTGGCAAGCTGGAAAAATCTAGTACCAGTGATGGAACACACAAGGCCAAAGATTCAGTGACAAGGCCGAAAAAGCATATTAAATCTTCAGATGCTAAACAGGGGGGTCTGAATGAAAAAAGGCATAACATTGAAGGGGGAAAACCCTGTGACATCACAGCGCAAAGTGAATGTAACCCACCAGAAAGAATATTAACTTTGGAATCTAAATTACCTCCCTCGGAAAATTCTGCTTCTTTTGCCACCATCAAGAATAAAAGAGATCAGCTTGGATGTGCAGTTGACAAGCCACTTTCTAAAAAAGATAAAATGCCAACAGAAGTAGTTAATGAAAAAAACCCCAGATCAACAGATAACCCTAGGAGGCAAATACCTCTACCTGAAAAAGATAAGGAAAAGAGGAATATTGCACAGGCAAAATCCATGAATGCTTGGAAGGAGAAGAGGAACTGGGAGGACATACTTTCATCTCCATTTCGTGTTTCTTCCCGCATGTCATATTCTCCAAGCATCAGCAGGAGAAGTGCTGAACGTGTACGTACCCTGCATGATAAACTAATGTCTCCTGAGAAAAAGAAGAAAACTGCTTCAGATTTGAAAAAGGAGGCAGAAGAAAAGCATGCTCGTGCTATGAGAATCAGAAGTGAGTTTGAGAATGAGAGAGTCCAAAAGCTTCAACGTACATCGCAAAAATTAAATCGTGTAAGCGAGTGGCATGCTGTTCGTCATATGAAGTTACGAGAGGGCATGCATGCCCGTCATCAACGCAGTGAATCTCGTCACGAAGCTTTTCTAGCTCAGGTGGCGAAGAGAGCTGGTGATGAAAGTAGCAAGGTAAATGAGGTTCGGTTTATTACATCCTTAAATGAAGAAAATAAAAAATTGATATTGCGTCAGAAGCTTCAAGAGTCAGAGATGAGGAGAGCTGAAAAACTTCAGGTGATAAAATCTAAGCAGAAGGAGGATTTGGCAAGGGAAGAAGCTGTCCTAGAGCGCCGAAAACTCATTGAGGCTGAAAAGTTACAGCGTCTTGCTGAGATACAGCGGAAAAAGGAGGAAGCCCAAGTCAGAAGGGAAGAGGAAAGAAAAGCTTCTAGTGCAGCACGGGAAGCAAGAGCTATTGAACAGCTTCGAAGGAAGGAAGAAAGAGCCAAAGCGCAACAAGAGGAAGCTGAACTTTTGGCCCAGAAATTAGCAGAGAGACTCATTGAAAGTGAACAACGCCGTAAGATGTACCTGGAGCAAATTCGGGAGAGAGCAAATTTGAGGGATCAATCATCCCCCTTGTTGCGTCGATCATTAAATAAAGAGGGGCAAGGTAGAACTACATCTACAAATGGCAGTGATGATTCTCAAACAAACATTGTCTCTGGCCTATCTAGTCTTGGAATTGGAAATATCACATTGCAACACACAATGAAGAGAAGAATTAAGAGAATTCGCCAAAGGCTTATGGCTTTGAAGTATGAGTTTCTTGAGCCTCCTCTTGGTGGTGAAAGTAGTAGCATTGGATATAGAGTAGCAGTGGGTGCTGCCAGGGCAAAAGTTGGTCGGTGGCTTCAAGAACTTCAAAGACTTAGGCAAGCAAGAAAAGAAGGTGCCACAAGTATTGGGCTAATCATCTCTGAAATGATCAAGGTATTTTTTTTTTCTTTTATCTATTGAAAATTATGTCTTCCCTATTTATGGATTCAGAATATTTTTTCCTTCCTGTTTCAAAGTTATGTACTCTGCTCTGTCTGATAAAACTTTATATGCTTTGGTTTTTTGTGTACACCTTGAAATATGAATGTTGTGCTAGCTGAAATTTCACTCTTTGGAGAGTTCTTGTTCAGTTAGTGGATAAATATTTGTCTGGAAAAATTACCTACTTCTAGCTAATGTTTCTGGTCAATAGCAAGCTTCACTATATCTTTATGTCATTGATGCATTCATATGTTATTTGATGCTGTCAGAAATTGGAGATCAATAACTTCTGCTGACAACCATCCAACCAACTCCTTGTTTCTGGCTAGATGTTGAACTTAGTTCTCTTTTCTAGGACATATTTACTCTTTACATCTCATTGTTGCCCCTTCATTTGGAGAGCTTCTAGTGTACTTTTAATTGTTCAATTCCTACAATGAATTTTTTGCTTGTTCTTATTTTTATTTATTTATTTATTTATAGTATTTGGAGGGAAAAGATCCTGAGCTACAGGCATCTCGTCAAGCTGGACTTCTTGATTTTATTGCTTCTGCCCTGCCTGCTTCTCATACATCAAAACCTGAAGCTTGCCAGGTTACTTTGCACTTGTTGAAACTTCTGAGAGTAGTGCTATCTGCACCTGCAAATAGAAGTTATTTCATTGCCCAGAATCTTTTGCCCCCAATCATCCCTATGCTGTCAGCAGCTCTCGAGAACTATATCAAGATTGCAGCATCTTTAAGTATCCCTGGTAACTCCAGTTTGCCATCAAATAAAGCTACGGTTGAGAACTTCGAATCAATTTCTGAAATATTAAATAACTTTTTGTGGATTGTTACTGCAATTTTTGGCCACATAAGTTCAGAAGAAAGACAATTTCAGATGCGGGATGGCTTGCTAGAGTTACTAGTTTCCTATCAAGTGATTCATCGGTTAAGAGATCTTTTTGCACTTCATGATAGGCCTCAGATGGAAGGTTTAGCTTTTCCTGCTCCAATTCTCTTAAGCGTGCATCTTTTGGTGGTTTTGACTTCTAGACCTGGAACAATGAGTCATATTGACTGGGAATCTTCTCCGGCGGTTATGGAGCAGGAAATTGGCAGTGAAGGGACTAAGTTTGCAGACCCTGCTCATTCTGTTGTGAGCAACTCTTGGGGAGATTACAGTCCCTTGTCTGTGATTAATAGCAACTCAGTTATGCATTTACCCGATGTTCCTGAGGACAGACCATTAGATGAGATGACAGTGAACACCAGCGATGAACCTGCACCTATTAAAAAGGATTCTGAATTGGAGCATGATAATTCTGTTGAACTGAAAAATGATGATATGCTGAAGGTAGATGATGAATCAAAGAAAAATCAGAGTGGGGATATTGGTAATTCTTCTGTTCACCAGAAGGATGAAAAACAAGCAGAGGTAATTGTTACAGCATTGAAGAATGAAAAAGTATCATCCTTGGCCCAGCCACTGGCATTTCTTCTTTCAGCTGTTTCTGAAACAGGACTTGTTAGTCTCCCTTCTCTTTTGACTGCTGTTCTACTGCAGGCAAACAATAGATCATCCTCTGAACAGGTTATTTTTTCTGCAACCTGCAAATTCATTCATACAAGTTTTTAATAATTTATGTTGAAGTTCTTCACTGTGAAAACTCGGTAGATTTTCTGATATTGCCATGATCCCTATAGCTTTTATTTTATTTTTTTTTATGTCTAGGTTGACTAACTTCATTTTCCTGTAGGCCTCATTTATCCTTCCTTCTAATTTTGAAGAGGTGGCAACAGGAGTATTGAAGGTGCTGAACAATGTGGCTCTTTTGGATCTTGTATTTTTGCAGCAAATGCTGGTTAGTTTTCTGATTGCCTTATAATAATATTCTCTTTTGAAGATAGCTTCATCTTAAAGAATGCTTAGGTATTTACTTTAGTATGGTAAGATTTCTATTCTTTTCTTTCTATTTCTCCGTTTCCTTTTTCTTGCTGATTGTGCTGTTTCACTACAGGCTAGGCCAGATCTGAAAATGGAAATTTTCCATTTAATGAGCTTTCTACTTTCGCATTGCGCCAGCAGGTGGAAAGCTCCTAATGATCAGGTAAATCACTAGCAACCCAAAGATTTGAGTGAATAGGATTTTTTATTTTATTTTTTTCACTTCAATGGTCTTAACTGATGAATAACTTAACTTGGCCTTGGTAACCCTAACTATTGCACCTTCTAAAACAAAATATCTTTGACCTCACATTTAGTTTTTGATGGAGAGTAGAAAACATGGGCAGGCTATACTAACCTCTCGAGATTTGATAAAGTTAGACTTATCTCCCCTCTAGTGTCTTGCATTACATTAATTTTCTTTACTTTGAAGTTTTATTTGACAAATTCCTCCTTCTTTTTTTTTCTCTCATTTTTAGTTGCATTCTTTTATGCCTATGATGAATGTCGTGGAGGTTTCTATAGTTCAAATTAATTGAATGTCTAATCTGTGTTGTTCTTCAGGTTGGTTCACTAATGCTTGAATCTCTATCACTGCTGGGTCACTTTGCATTGTTTCATCCTGGAAATCAAGCTGTCCTTCGATGGGGAAAGAGTCCTACCATCCTCCATAAGGTATGTGGATATTTAAGAAATTAAGAATTTTGAGTTTATTTGTTCAATTTTATAAGATAACCTAATGTTCAGCCGTAATACAGGTATGCGACCTGCCCTTTGTTTTCTTCAGTGACCCGGACCTGATGCCAATCTTGGCTGGCACATTAGTTTCCGCATGTTACGGGTGCGAGCAGAACAAGTTTGTTGTCCAACAAGAACTGAGCGTTGACATGCTACTTTCCTTGCTCAGATCATGCCGAAATGCTTCTACTGCATGTCAACTGAGTTCAACCCTAGACAATTCCCCAACAGATGATTCTATTGAATCTAATCCATCAGGTACTGAATCCAGAAAGCCTCAAGTGGACAATCCGACAAAACATAGTCGTTCCAACGGCAAAGGCACTCGATCATCATTGGTAAAGAGTGGTGCTTCAGGAAATAGCATCAAAACTGGCAGGACAAGGAGCCTAAGGGATGCCAAAGCAACCAAGAATTCTGAAGAAGCAGCTACCAAGCACAATTCAGAGACCTCACCTATAATGTTGCACTGTAGATTTCCTCACAGCTTCATTGACAAAGTAGAGCAATTCTTTTCAGCAGAAACTGTCAATGGAGATGATGAAATCTGAGTTTAAACATCATAAACTCATTTTTGATGGACAACTCTTAAGGATCTTCATTCATGCCTAACTGAAGATGTTTCTTCAAAAATACTTCAAGCTGCCACATGAAGATAAAAAGCTGACTTAGCTCTGAAGATTAACTTTCCTGAGTTATATACACCAAAGCTCTTTTCTTTATCACTTAATGCCGAAAATATTGAACCCTTTGGGTTTGGGAAATATACGTAGTACAGGTTGAGCATTTTTGTAATATATAATAGGGAAAAAAAAGGGCTTGTGACAATAGCTATCAATATCATATCAGTATATCACTATCTACCATAATTGTATTTAATACGATGGTGTGGAAGTATGATAGTTCCAACCATCAATGTTTTGTATTACGGACTCCAAACCTAATTTTTGAATTTATATTACTATTACCATATGAATATAAATGAATTTTACAATACATACTATCTGAAGAAATTTTACAATATTAAGGATTGTACAATTCTTTAGTACAAGATAAATCCATGGCTGAGCCAGCCTGTAAACGTGCCATTATACCCTTCCACATTGAGGGAATAAGGAATAGCAGAAATTTTATGGGTTAAGTTTGTGTTCTGAACCCTAATCAACCTAGCATGCAAGCAAACAGATATATTGCTAACAAGTTGACAATAGAGGTTTATGTGCATGTGACTGTAGTTTTCAGAGAATGGAGAAAAAAGATCCTTTGCATCTTTTGGAAACTGCTTATAACACCTTTTTAGCTTTGCTTGTCTGCATGTTGTTCTGCTTTATTTCTCTTAGTTCATCTTCACACAATCAAAGAGGTTGAGAAAATCTGAAGTTCAGGCTTTGAATCTTTTAACAGATATCAATTTCAAAGAATGGAAAATAGGCTCCACCAAAGAAGGTACTTGTTGTGGCTTCCTAAATGTATCTTCTAATGCCATTTTCTTATTTGATATCCTTTTTGTTTTTCTGTTTAGCCATGTCACTAATTGTTAATGATAAAAAACAAAATTACTGGTCTTTCTATTCTAGAGTGTCATTCTCTGAGCCAAAATCACCAAAACATGATGTTTCAACTGGCAGTAGAGATGCCAATGCTTGGAACTGGCTACAGAGGACTGCTTTTCATGATGAGGATATAAGAGATGATGAGCATGCAACTTCAGTTGCAGCTGCAGCATTTGCCATTCATTCTCTGGATGAAGCGGAATCGCGTAATCTGCAAAAGATAAGAGAGGCTCCCAAATCTTCAAGGACTCAAACTATGAGAAGAAAAGGGGATAGCTTATCTAGGCAACCGAATTATGGTAACTAAAAACATGGAAAAGATATAGCATAACAAATTTATCTATGTTCAATTTTCATAACTATCTGCTACTAAGAATTGTTCTTATATATGTACCAGGGGAAACTTCAATGAAAAAGTCATTTGGACAAGACCCTAGGACAAAGGAAAATGCTTTTCCTGTTAGACATCCAAGTGTTATATCCTCTCCAAAACCTCTATCCTCAGCACTAGCATCAGGGTCTCAAAGGCAAAAAGGGAATCCAATACAACACAAAAATGTCAAAACCAGATCAGAAAGTTGGGAAAAAACCCAGTTAGAAAAGATTCAAAAAAGGTAAGGTACTTAAGTTTGATTTTTTGCTTTCTATAACATGTTAACTAATACATCTGGATTTAGTTTCTTCTAATGCAAGAAAAATTTTCAGGTATGAGAAGATAAAGTACAAAATTCTTTCTTGGGAGTGTGTGAAAAAGATTCAGGCCAAACTCCAAACAGAAAGGAAAAAGGTTTGTCTAAATTTTATTTTTGTTTTTTGAAATTTGTGTACATAACCTTATTGCTTATGGAACTACAGAGAGCATTGAAGAAGAAAAGAGCAATGGCAATGCAAAGTTACAGGAATAAGATGGAAAGGGTAGATATGATAGCTCAAGGAGCCAGAGCAAAATTGGAAGACAGAAGAAGAAAACAAGAGTGTGAGGCCAGAGAAAAAGCAAACAAAATCAGAAAAAATGGCAAGGTTCCAGTGAAATGTTTATGCTTCAATTGCTAACAGAATCAAGCTTTGGATACCAAGATGCTGATCCTGGAATCAGAACAGAAAGTAAATATGATATAATGTTGATTCAAACTATATCTTGTATAGCATGGTTTCATAAAATCCAACTACAACATACATAAGATTGATTTTACACAGATGCGATGTCATTAAAATTATATTTGATGCTCACATAGTTGTTAACTGTTATTACATCACAGGTGTTCAAATTTCATGTTTAATGTTATGATAGCCTACTCCATATGTTCTGGTTGTAAGGCATGTATAAATCGAATAAAAATGCTCATATTTATAAGCGTCTATAAAATTATTCTCTCGATATAACCGTCGAGTAAGACGGATTTTTCCCTGCAACCGGTGCCTAAGAATTTAGGTTCAATAATGAGTGTGCCAAGTGCGATCAAGTGTCATAAACAAATACACAATCTATGATGGCATGCAAAGTTATGATTAAAATCACCACTTACACAACAATTTTCTAGTACATTTGCCAACTTGACAATGTTAATAATTGTTGGATGATTCTTGAATGATTTATCAATCCAAAATTCTAATGGTGACAGCATAAGAGGAAGGTATACATATGTGGATAATCAAAAACAAAAAAAGAAAAAGAAGAAAACCTGTATCAGCAATGACTAACAGGTCACATAACAGTGAAATCCTCTCAGCAGTCACCAAATCTTGATGACATCAAAAGGGAACACAGGAAACAATATTAACAATCTGAGCTTAACAAATCCAATTGCATAATTTTCAAAAAGCTCATGACCAAGCTCAACTTTCAAAGCCACACATTCATTCTTGAATGTTTTGAACATGCTGCAGACTTGAGGCTAACTCAACAAGCTGTGCTTACTTCCGAGGCTATGGCGGCCTCTCGTGAAGAATCAAGAGATATGACGGTTTCAAATGCGCCGACAAGAGCCTTGACCTTGCTCTTTCTCAGCTCAGCAAGCATGCTTGCAGTCTCTTCAATCACATTATTATACAATCTTGGGTTTACTTTCTTCTCTTCCACCACTTCTGCATCTTGGCGCCTCAAAACCACTGTCTCATCTGATCCTGCTCTTGAAGCATCATCTGTTTTGCTTCTGTTTCCACCAACCTTTTTCCCATCAATGATTCTCTTCTTACCTCCTTCCCCAATTTGGTATCTTGACAGAGACTTTTCTGATTTGCTAGTTGAAACACTTGACACACTAGCATCATCTTCTCTACTTGCTGCAATGCCCCTTCTCCCTAAACCATTTATATCTCTTTGGACATCATCATCACCAAGAGGGCATGTCGGCCTCAGCCCGAACTGGAGGCTCCTTATAAGGTTACTGATCTGAGGCTGAATTTCCATCACTTTTCCCCTCCTAAATGTCAGCTTCTGAGGTGGAGTAACTTTATTTGCTGCTCCAACTGTTGTGCTCATTCTTGGCTTGACTTTATAGCCTCCAATCTTCACTCTTTCACCTGAACTACTGCTTCCTGTTCTGCTGGAATTAGAAGAAGAACCACCATTTTGATTTCCATAGGAAGAGATAGATGATAAAGAGGACATTGATGGTGATCTTGAAACAATAACTGGTTTCTTATTGCCTTGGCTTAAAGAGGATAAAGGAGCGACCGATGTACTTGACCGTGTTCCATATCCAGCATGTCTAAGGCCCTTCCTTGTTGATGAAGAAACCCCATAATTCCCAGTGTTCTTTCTGGTCCTCTTCAAGCTTTTGTTCCTTGATGGTGATGAAGACAAATTACTTTCATCACAAGGTGGAATAGGTTCAATGACATGCAAAGTTTTCTTCACTATATGTTTTGAAGACAAGGTTCTGCTTTTTGGCATTGATTTTTCCTTGTCTGCAGTTAAAGATTGCCTTGTCTGTTTGATACTATTTGCAGTTTGCTTTATGCTGCTTGAACCAAAAGCACTTTTGCTTTTAACTGTCTTTCTTTCTGTCTGGTTTTTTGAAGATACCTTCACATTATGTTCAATGGAAGCATCTGTTTCTTCAAAAGGTTGTGAAATTTTGACTGAATTGTATGCTTTTTTTTCATGTATTACTTCCTTTATATCAACATGACTATTGAGATCTCTGATTCTTGAAGTTGGACAAGGCTTTGAAATTCTTCCTGATTTCTTCATCCCTGCAGAAGAAGCTACATTCTCTTTCTGAGCTTTGCTTTCCCTGTCCCTTGTGTAAGTGGTAACCTTTCTCTTTGCTTTCCATGGTTTAGCTTCAGTATCAGCAGCATTTTGGTGGCCATGTTTACACAAATCATGGCAGGAACTCCTCGGTTCGCTACGATAACGAGACGAAATCTTATGGATATCTTTGATGATTGTTAGTCTCTCAACAGAATATGCTTCCTCATCATCATCTTCATAGTCAATTTTATCCGATTCGACCGGTTTATCAGTACCTTCCTCTGCCATTACTGATCAAAGTTGAAGCTACTAGTTCAGATCAAAACCCCTTCATCAATATATAAGAATCTATTAAGTGATGCAGAAGCAAGTTTGAGGGAATGATGATGATGCAAGTCAAATCAGCTTCTAATATTCATAAAACTATACTTTGTATTATTTTGAATGACATAGAAAACAAATCAACTAGCAGAATTAAAATATGGACATTAAGACTCTTTAATCCTAATTAAATTACCCGAAGATAGTGGTATCTGTCAGCTTATTTTGTAAGATCTGTTTGCTCCAAGACTAGGTTAAAAATATTATATATTAGCTCTACTCATAATGCCATGAGATAGATGATATCCTTAGGCTACGTTTGGTGATAGAAATAAGCCGTATTTATTTCATTCTGGTCAATTTTATGTCTCTTCCATCTCGACCTTTTAGGAGTACAAATTTTATGTCTTGTTCCTATCACCAAACATTTTGCTGCTATATTTCTATCTCTGTATTTTTTTTCTGTACATCTCACCAAACAAAGCATTAAACCACTGTTCAACTTCAACATTGATTACTGGCTTTGTTCATTTAATTCCATACAAGCTCATGATTTTTCTTTTTTTTTTTCTTTTTAAAATTTTTTGCAGCATATAAGTATGTGAAATATGATACACAGATTACAAAAAGCTCTGGTTTCAATTAATATTATATATATACCAACTCTAACTTTGATTTGAAGATAAAAAGAAAAAATCAGATTCCAAAACAAAAACAAAACAAGTGAACATAAGGGATAGAGAAGAAATTAAATGAGAGGAAAACAAATATCAAATTCATATGATTATGATTATATTATCAGATCATATTCAGAATTCAGAGAAAAGAACAAATCAATCAACCCCTTGAAACAACCCCATGATATTCAACATATCAATCATTTCATCACAAACCCTTTAATTAATAAAACCACATGGTACAATTTTGTAGAACAATGACAGAAAAAAAAGACATGCATGAAGAAGAAAAGAGAGAAGGATATAAGGAAGATGGTACCTTTGATTTATATGGAAAGGCATGCATGCATGAATCCAAGAAAGAAAAATGAAGGCCAACACAAAAAAATATATATATGAGTCTGAAAAATGGATGCAAACTCAAGAGAAAAAGAGGGGTTGCAACCAAAAGCGCGTTTGGTTGGCAGCAAAAGCAATAAACAAAATCTTCCAAATGAAGAAAAAAAGACAGACAAACAGAGAGAAACAGAGTCTCCATCATCACGGTTTTACACTCTGTATGTCAACCATGCAACATACATCATTACATACACATTTTGTTATTAGCTCACGTGCTCAACATTTCAAACATGCACCTATTAGGTTCAACTCTTTCTTATATTATCTTTCTTTTTGTTGCACGGTATTGGAATTTTGTTCCGATTAATCGATTATTTGGATTGTATGTATGAGAATAACAGGTAAGGCTCTTACGAGATTTTTCCATATGCATGACTCGAATACAAGACCTTTATTAAGAGACAAAGAGTCGTTTACCACTCGTGTCGACTCTCGTCCGTTAAGCTTTTTATGGTCTATCTAAAATGAAGACTATATACTTCAAATTATGATATTTCATAATTTTTTCATTGAGTATAAAACTAAAGACTATAGGCTTTGATAAATGGAATTAGATGATTTTTTTTTTTTTACAAATAATAGAAATTAAAGACTACATAATACAAAATGTGATATTTCACAATTTTTTTAGATAGACCACAAAAAAGACTATAGATTTTAAACTATGGAATTACATAATTTTTATACTCATATTAGAAATTGAAGGCTATATACTTCAAATTATGATATTTCAAAAAAAATTCATGAAGTATAAAACTAAAGACTATAGGCTTTGAAAAATGAATTAGATGATTTTTTTAACATATAGTATGAATTGAAGACTATATACTATAAAATGTGAGATTTCATAAATTTTTTGATTGACCATAAAGAAAGACTATAGACTTTAAACTATGAAATTACATGATTTTTATACACATTAGAAATTGAAGGCTATATACTTCAAATTATGATAATACATAATTTTTTCTTGGAGTATAAAACTAAAGACTTTAGGCTTTGAAAAATGAATTAGATGATTTTTTTAATATATAATATAAATTGAAGATTATATACTATAAAATATGATATTTCATAGTTTTTTAAAGGTACCAATAAAAATAGACTATAGACTTTAAATTGTAGAATTACATGATTTTTTTTACACATTTTAGAATTTGAAGGTAAAATATATACTTCAAATTTAACAATACATAATTTTTACATGGAGGTATAAAACTAAAGATTATAGGATTTGAAAAATGAATCTGATGATTTTTTTTTAATAAATAGCATAAATTGAAGAGTATATACTATAAAATATGACATTTCACAATTTTTTAGATAGACCATAAAATAAAAACTATAGACTTTAAACTATTAAATTACAAGATTTTTATACACATATTAGAAATTGAAGACTATATATTTGAAATTATGATAATACATAATTTTTTCATATAGCATAAAACTAAGGACTATAGGATTTGAAAAATTAATTAGATGATTTTTTTTAACATATAGTATAAATTGAAGACTATATACTATAAAATGTGATATTTCACAATTTTTTAGATAGACCATAAATAAAGACTATAGACTTTAAACTGCGAAATTACATGATTTTTTTTACACATTTTAGAAATTGAAGGCTATATACTTCAAATTATGATATTACATAATTTTTTTATAGAGTAGAAACTAAAGACTATAGGTTTTAAAAAATGAATTAGATGATTTTTTTAATATATAATATAAATTGAAGACTATGTAGTATAAAATGTGAGATTTCATGATTTTTGTAGAGAGACCATAAAACAAAGACTATAGACTTTACACTATTGAATTACATGAGTTTTTACACATTTTAGAAATTGAAGGTAATATACTTCAATTACGATATTACATAATTTTTTCATGGAGTATAAAACTAAGACTATAGGCTTTCAAAAATGAATTAGATGAATTTTTTAACATATGGTATAAATTGAAGACTATATATTACTAAATGTGATATTTCATAGTTTCTTAGATAGATCATAAAATAAAGACTATAGACTTTACACTATGAAATTACAAAAATTTTATATACATATTAGAAATTGAAGGCTACTTCAAATTATGATAACAGATAATTTTTTCATGGAGTATAAAACTAAAGACTATAGGCTTTGAAAAATGAATTAGATGATTTTTTTAACATATAGTATAAATTAAAGACTATATACTATAAAATGTGATATTTCACATATTTTTATATAGACCATAAAAAAATACTATAGAATGCAAACTATGAAATTAAAAGATTTTTATACACATATTAGAAATTGAAGGTTATTTACTTCAAATTATGATAATACATAATTTTTTCTTGGAGTATTAACCTAAAGACTATAGGCTTTGAAAAATGAATTAAATTATTTTTTTAATATATAATAAAAATTGAAGACTATATACTATAAAATATTAGATTTCACAATTTTTTTAAAAGGACCATTAAAAAAAGACTATAGAGTTTAAATTGTTGAATTATGTGATTTTTTTTACACATTTTAGAAATTGAAGGCTATATACTTCAAATTATGATAATACATAATTTTTTCATGGAGTATAAAACTAAATATTATAGACTTTGAAAAATTAATCTGATGATTTTTTTAATATATAGTATAAATTGAAAACTATATACTATAAAATATGACATTTCACAATTTTTTAGATAGATCATAAAAAAAAGACTATAGACTTTAAACTATGGAATTACATGATTTTTATACACATATTAGAAATTGAAAACTATATACTTCAAATTATGATATTACATAATTTTTTCATGGAGTATAAAACTAAAGACTATAGACTTTGAAAAATGAATTAGATGATTTTTTTAACTTATAGTATAAATTGAAGACTATATACTATAAAATGTGATATTTCACAGTTTTTTAGATAGATAATAAAATAAAGACTATAGGCTTATGATAATACATAATTTTTTCATGGAGTATAAAACTTAAGATTACAGGCTTTGAAAAAATGGAATTAGATGATTTTTTTTACATGTAGTAGAAATTGTAGACTATATACTATAAAATGTGAGATTTCACAATTTTTTAGATAGACCATAAAAAAAAAATAATATAGACTTTAAACTATAGAATTTAACGATATTTTTACACATATAAGAAATTGAAGCCTATATACTTCAAATTATAATATTACATAATTTTTTTCATAAAGTATAAAACTAAAGACTATAGGCTTTTAAAAATGGAATTTGATGATTTTTTTTTCATATAGACATATAGTAGAAATTAAAGGCTAAATTCTTTAAAATGTGAGGTTTCACTACTTTTTTAGATACACTAAAAAATACTATAAACATTAAATTAAGAATTTACTGTTGGTCGAGTGGCCTCTAATATACTCAAGAGGGGGGTGAATTGAGTAGAAATGACAATTAAAAACTTTTCGAACTCCTTTTATTTGTTGATGGATAATGTGATAATGTAGTATAAAATGTATATGATATATGCGAAAATAATAAGAGTAAGGGAAGAGAAAACTGACACAAAAGATTTATACTGGTTCGGCCACAACCTTGTGCCTACATCCAGTTCCAAGTCTCTCACTTGGATAGTCCACTATAATCTTCACCAAGATTACAACACTTGATTGTTCCAAAGGGATACCTCACCCTTCCAATCAAGCAATCTCAAACCAAAGTGATTATCACCCAATCACTTTATTTCAATCTTACAATTTGTGAAGAAAAAGAAATCTCTCTTACAATAACTCTCTCAAAGAGTGAATATACAATTTGATAACACAATCCTATTATCTCAAAATGAATAGAAAGAATTAGACCACATGAGATTAGAAAAAGTGAGAGAAAAAGGTTAAAACACTTTTATAACATGTCTCTCATTATTCTCATTGTTTGGAATTAGAAACTATTGGTATTTATAGAGTTTCAACCATTGCATGCATGAACCAATGTGACTCTTCAAATAAAACCAATTTAACACTTTGTAATTGATTACACCTCTTGCTATCAAGACTCTTGTAATTAATTACATCATGTCTTTTCATTCAAATTTGAAATCTTTAAGAGTCAAAATAATTTCCAAACATATTAAAATAATTATCTAATATTTCAAAACTTATCAAGGATATTTTCCAACACGTTTTAACGTATAGTTTTGAAACTTTAATTATTTTCATGAAATCATTTAATAAAATCATTTTGAAAACCTATTTCATAAAAATTGTGGTCATTCATTTTATTTATCTTGAGATGTACATAATTGAATCTAAATGACCTTACTAATTGATCTTCAAAAATATCTTCAATATCTTCGAGATCAATCCAAATATCCATCATGTGACTTGATTACTTTGCTTTCCAAGATAACGACATTTAATCCCTTTTTGACATTATCAAAACCTGTGACTTTAAACACACATACAACCACAGTCTCCCCCTTTTTGATGATGTCAAAAACTCATCTTGAAGGAGGGTTAGAGCATATAATAAACAACGAAAAGAGATACTCCCCCTTAGTGATTGCATCTTAAATATAGGCTTTTGAAAAAGATGTCATTGTTCAAAGTAATCATAATCATAATAAAACTTTATTTATCTCCCCCTAAAGATAATAATTCTAACACTCATGTATATTTCTCCCCCTTTTTGACATAATCAAAAAGAATAACATAGGAGATAATATCGAATGTTAATAGAGTAACATTATAATCACAAAATATCAACCAAGCAAAAGAATCATCATAAGAGAACATAATAATATCATAAACACAATCCAAGAACCAAGCATAAATGGACAATTTTAATGTCCAACTAATTTATCATGATAACATAAGCAAAATCCAAATAGACAATATCACCATCATAATCAAGCATAAACCAAAAGCATTAACCAAAATAACCAAAGACATGTCATCATCAAAGCATAATCCAACCGAAATAAGTAATATCCGAACATAAATATCCACATATCCCAAATATAAGAAGTAATAGAAGAGTCCAAAATGCTAAGTCTAAAGTAAGATAAATCTAATAAAGTCCTAATACCAAAGTAAGCATAAATATAAGACTAAATACAAGCAATTCTAAACACAAGATCCGAGATACTATATACATAACCAGAAATAATACAAGCAAAACAAATAAAGACTAGAAAGCGACATCATCATCGGCAGGATCATCGTCAGGAGTGGAAAAGGAAGGAGGTACACGCACAACAGTCCTCAGATCAGCAATGTTGTGCTCCACTTGAGAAATTCTAGTACCAATATCAACCACATCACGATCCACACGGTCGAAACGCTCTGTGGTGTAAAGGCGCAAGTTACGAATCTCATCAAGTACATCTTGAATAGAAGGAGGCTGAGGAGACGAGTCAGAAGCAGAAGGCGGAGAAGGAGGAAGCCAACCCGACTTAAGGAACCATTCACCATTGAGATTCATAGCCCATCCCATCTTTAAAATGTGAGGTTTCACTACTTTTTTAGATACACTAAAAAATACTATAAACATTAAATTAAGAATTTACATGATTGTTTTATATATAGTAGAAATGTAAGGTTATATACTTTTAATTATGATATTATATAATTTTTTGATGGAGTATAAAACTAAAGACCATAGTCTTTGAGATATTGAATTAAATGAATTTTTAAACATATAGTATAAATTGAAGGTTTTATATTTTAAAATATGAGATTTCACAATTTTTTAGATACTCAAAATCAATCATCATATACAATAATCCAACTTTTTAAAATTATTAATCTAAGTTTTAATATTATATATTAATCCAACATTTTTAAAGTTAGATTAATATATATGGTGGCTTATTTGTAGTGTACAAGTAGCATTATTCTATGATAAAATATATCTTAACTCTTTTTTAATTGAGATTCATTAATTATTTTTGAATTAGTATGCTTATTTTAAAATGGACAATTAGAAAATAATGAGAGGTAGTATTATCTATAGTGCAATTATCTAGTCTATCTTAAAATCAACGAAACCCCACCAAACTCCAAACCAAAAAATACGATTATACAAATATCCCATGTATAATCAATTTCATGAATTGAAGTCAATCCAAAAAGTAAATAAAAAATAAAAAATCCCTATAAAAGCAACTATCACCAAGAGCTAATAACGTAACTCATAATCAAGTGCTTTGATTTGAAAAAAAAATGTATGGTGTGAAGACACTTTATCTAATTGTAGGGACATGATCCTTTTTCACTTTTTAACTTAATTTTATATCATTTTCCTTTCTTTCTTTTATGTAAATATTATTTGCCCTTTTATATGTTCTATTGATAGCAAAAAATTGCATGATATTTTCAAGAACAGTTTTGAAATCATCAACATGCACCTATAACTATATAGTAGCTTTGTTTTTTTAAAGAAATGTTACGTGTACAATGAAAATTGTACAATACTTGTACAACAATCATATTTATCGTTGGATTGCATTAGTTTGTAAATCCATATTACAATCTAACGGTGAATGGATATTATTTCTAACAAACTAATTGGAGAAAAAAGCTATTCCATCTCCTTGATGGAGGGAGAGGATAGATTCCATTGAATCAAAATCCAAGAAACAACCAAGATACACATTTCAGTGTTCATTTGTTCTTTTCTCTATCCTATACTATATAGTTACCACTTACCATACTCATATTATTATTGTATATATATATATGAAGACATTTACAATACCATCCCTTTAGATCACAAAAAACTTCATCCAGAAAAGTCCACGAAGTTGGTCTTAGGAATCAGCTATGTACTTGGTTCAAAATAAACCTGGGAGTAGTGGTGGGAACTCTCTGTCCCCTTCTCTTCTTGCATGCCTTTCCCCAACTTATTAGGCACCTTTTCTCAGTGCTCAACCCAGTGATACTAGTTAGCTGTTTCAAGTTCAAGTTCAAGTCTGTGTTGTTAGAAGAATTTGAAGTGCATGATCTTTTCCTCCCCCGAGTTGGCGCGTTTTTACCTGCACTTCTCAGAGAAGCCGTCTCGAAAGGACTACTAGCAGCTACAAGACCTCCTATGATCTGAAGATCCTCGGTCACCTCATTCCTTGACAGTGAAGCAAGGCTAGGTAGGATTTCGCTTTGAAAGTCCTTCCGCCACCTTCCTCTGTTCACCCGGCCTTTCCTTGGCTGAACCGGTGGTGTTGATCCATCACCCGCTTCTTGAGTTTGGCTGATACTCTTACAGCAACAATCTGAGACCTTCGTCTCGGTCAAATTTAAGGTCATGAACTCAAAGTAATCCATGTCATCCGGAAAAAACTCCTCAAGATTGTTAGTCTCATTCTCTGGATGATCTGCTGCGGCGGAAGCAATTCCAGCAAACCAGTGAAGAGGATTACTCGCAGAAGATACAGATGATGAACAAGTTGTCATGTGGAGACCATTATGGGCCACAAATCCTGATATAGAAACCAAAGCCTCTGCAGCAACTCTGAATTGCTCCACTTGCACTTCTGGATCCTCTTGCCCTGCCAATTGAAAGGGAATCTCGAGCTGGTTTTCATCAGATTCGCCTCTGGGTGGAGAGCATTCCTTGTTTTCTGGGCTTGTTGGTGCCTGGAAATCAACATCCGTCGACATATTCTCATCCTCAATCATGCATGAATTTAGGTCAATTATGCCAGCCATGGATTTATGTTTCTTCTGCTCATTCTTCATCGTAAGCTCAGCAGCAGTGATCTGTTTACCTGAGTTAGTCATGTCAATGCAAGGTGACTTTACATCAGATACACCTGCTTTCTCAGTTTCTTCAATCCTTTGATTTTGCGGTTGGTTCTGGAAGACTTCATAGGAGAAGATATGACAAGGTTGCAGATCAGATGAAATTTGAGGCTTTTCATTACAGTGAAGCGCAAGATTCTTCTCTTTACTCACGTCACTCTCCTCAGTCTTCTTTGCAAGGACAGATTCAACTTGGATTGAGATTTTACTTTCTTCACTGGGTATTCCTTTGCATACAGGCTTCTCTTTAAGCCAAGGAAACCTCCTAATTGAATCCTGAAATTTATTTTCTTCAATGCTTTGAAATTCTGTTGTATCTAAACAGTCAGCAGGTATAATATTCAGGTTTAGGTTCTTGGGAGTCCAAACATCTTTTGAACCCTTAAGATTCGTCTTAAGCTCATGACTATCTGATGAACCATGGTTGTCATTGCTGTTTGGATCGTTAGTACTAATTGACGGAAGATCCGACAGCTTGGACCTGCTGCAAAAGCTGCCGTTCAGAAGAAAGTTTTGGCTGCCAAAATTAGAGCTGGATTTACCACTCATACCCTGATAAAAATCATCCCGAGTGAGCCCAGAAATTTGCATTGATGATTTAGAACTTTGACCAAATGAAGCAGAAGTGCTAAAAAATGGGCTTGCATGAACTGCAATCGTGCTTGGGCCACAGTCAGATACAGGTGTTTTCCATAACTCTGCTGGTGAAATCCCAGACCTTATCAAACCATCCCCAGAAACAAGCAGAGATTGAGCACGTGCGTGCGATGCACTGCTTGGTCCAAGCAAGCAATTACTAGTGAAACCTTGAGTCTGTGCAGAGCTATCACCACTAGTAAATTTCCCTTCTATCCAAGGTTGGCTAACATGATGTGATGAACGAAAAGAATCCAATGAACCAATAGCTTGCCCTGAAAAATGAAGGATTAAACATGTAACCAAGGTTATAATTGGTAACGTATATGAACGGACTATATTAGCAGTCGATAAATCTGAAGTTATAGAGAGTATAATAAAAACTTGAGTACAATCTTAGAGACAAGTTCTCACTAGCAATATTACCTCTGGACAAAAGTGGATTATCCGAGCAAGCTTCAAGACTCTTGTTCAAATTCCGAACGACGTCATGGGGAAAAGTCTGAGAGCCCAATTTCGTTTTCCTCGACAGATCATTAAAGGGAGAGTTCCTATGATGGGTAGGGCCCCCCAAATCATATGACTTTGAAGGTGCTTCTTCAGGCTTAAAGTGTACATTCAAGCCAGCTAAACCATTAGAATTAATTCCATATGGTTTCGAAGATCCATTTAAAGTATAAGCTGATAAGCAGGGCACTTCAGAAACCGTTTCATTTTCCATGCATTGACCCTCGTCACTATCAATGTACTCATCAGCAGGAAGCTGAAGATCCAATATTTTCTTACCAATTTTTCTGTAAGTGGACTCCAATGGTCTCGAATCTTTTAAAGGTTCATTGATTACAGTTGGAGCAGGAGAAGAGCATATTTGCCTGCTCTTTTCTTGTGCAGAAGCCGGTGGCAACTGAATACCTTCAGCAATTAAAAGAGACGATTGACCAGTTGACCAGGGCAAGTTTGGCGAGCAACAAATCTTTTGGGTATTTTTTGATGACAAAGAGGAACCTGACCATGATGCCTCCAACTTTAAGTTATGTTTATACAATTCATTCCTTTTAACTTCTTCCATTAATTCCCTCTGTTTGTGATAGATGCGGTGGAGCTCATGAATCTGAAGACCAATGCAGAGTTCAGATCAGAGACATAAAACATTGTTCAGAATTTGAATAATTTCCAAGAATACTGAAAAACATATGCAACAAGGGATAGTAATAAAAAAGAACTAATGATAATAATGGATTTAAAAAATGAACTAGACAGAAGACAGAGAGAGAGAATATAATCTAAAAATAGAAATAATGAAGTTAACATACTTGGTCCCTGAATACGGCTTCATGCCGGAGTATTGTCTGTTTCAGAAGTTCCTTGTTGTAGCCCAAGAGGTTAGAAGGTGATGACACTTGCAAGGAACCAATGTGGTGGCGGTCATTCTTTAATTCACTAATAACATTAGACGAGGTCCATGTGCTGCCTTCGGATTCAAAGATGGGATCCCTTGAATAATATACCGGAAAATAGCCATTGCATTGCACATTTGCACCCATTCCCAATAATGCCATAAACAATAATGTAGTGGTTTCAATTAAACAAGATATAGCATGGCACTCTCAGTTACAAAGGAAGGAAAACCTGCAGCAAAACCAGAATATGAGTTTTTTTATGAAAATTAAATGAAAAATTACAAGATCTTCAGCTAATAACTGAAGTAATTTTTCTAGACAAGTAGATAACTAATCTTATACCCAAAATATAGAAACTATATTCAACTACATCATCCAACAGTTAAATTAAGTAATTAACCAAAACAATTGCAACACAGCATGCTTCCAGATGGCATTAAATCGACGTAACGGAATAGCAATTAAGCTTCCCGGCAAAGAAGAAACACATTGGCGAAACAGAATGCAAATCAATATATACGTTAATGAATTCCTTGTCAAAGTTTCCCTAATTATTTTACAATTTAATATCGTAACTCATTAGGCACACACGTGGTAAAAAGTTTAACATAGAATTGATACTGCATACTTGGAGATCACGAGATGACATCACCTATACAGCCCTCCCCAAGCCCCACCAAAAGATAAAACAAAAATTGACGAGCTTCAATGAATTTGAAGTAAGGACAAGGAAAGCCGCCACAGCTGCCGTGGATCGGCACATCCAAGTACAATAGAGCTAATAGAAATGTCATTCGAAATTATTCGTACGCATTTCATATTGATAATACTATGCAGTGTGCACAAACAACTGAAGTTAAATTCTGCATATCATTGTGATAACAAGCGTTTATAATAGGAGATCATTCAAGAACCCTCTTTATTAACACAGATGTCTGAGGAAAGATGAGACTTATTAGTTAAGGTACATATCAAAAAAATGCTTTTGCCACATAACAGTCACCAGCATTTTCAGTACACTAATAATAGCACCAAGTATCTACTTCAGAGCACACATTATCTCCAACCTACGACAAAATTTAACTCCAAATTAATGCTCACAAGTACCATAAAAACATGACATGAGAGTTGTAGTTTACACCAGGTTTAGAAAAAGTAGCCACATCACAAATTACAAAATTGGGGACTGATGAAAAAGAGAAAGAGGAAGGACACAGAATTGGATATGGATATGGGTAAAAAGTAAAAACCTCCACACGCAAATTAGAATCAGATGCTCAATACACAATAGCATCAAACCAAATCCATCACAATAATCAAGCCAATGGAAGGTAAAAACCAAAACAAAATTGTAATAGGAGCAAAATTAAGAAAAGGACTAGGAAACATGTTTTTCCCAGAAACTGAAAGAAGTTCTCAATCAAAAACCATTTCACACTCCAAAAAAATACTTTATCTGTGCCAAAAAAAAAGGTAAAACAAACAAAAGCCAGATACATTCATCACTGATACCAAACAAATCGTAGCATACCTTCCAAAATTATATAGAAACACTGAAAAAAAACAAACAAGCTGAGCTAAAAAAAATCACTAAGAGACAACAAAATCAATGAACCATAGAAATTAGAAACAAAATTTCTAAAATATAAAATAGTAATAATAATAAACAATAATTAAAAAAAATTAGGAAAATGTTGTACATGCATGACATGAAGAGAAACTAATTAGAGTATCATTATTATACTCACCAGACGAAGGAAAACAGAGAGTGCACTTCATTGTTGGTGGACACTTGCTACTATGTTGCAGAGAAAGAACAAAACCAGAAGAAGAAGAAGGAAGGCATTAAGATGGAACAAGAGAAACAGAGCGACCCAGAAGAGCTCAGAGATCAAAAAGAGATTTTTTTGAGGTTTGGGAAGAAACCATGAAAAGCAGATAAAATGGGGATTTGGATCTGCAGTGCTGGGCCATTCTCTCAGTGAAGATTTCAGAGAGAGAAACCCAAAAAAATAGAAAGAGAGAGAGAGAATGAGAATGAGAAAGATCCCAAAAATGAAATCCACGGAACCAAACGAAACTTACATGAGAAGGGACATTAAAGTTGTCAACATCTTCGTCTCTTTCTTATTTATGTTTGTTTTCTTTAGTTTTTGTTTGGATTTTTTCTCTATGCTGTACATGATAAAGAAAATGTATATAGTAAGACTATAAAATCTTTATATATTTTGTTTGTATAATTTTTTAAGTAGTATGAAAGAGAAAATAAAATAAAATCATATGACTGACGTAACGATACATGATTAAAAGATTACGTAAAAAAATGATTATATATATATATGTCTAATCTATGAATTTGGTCACACCCTCTAGATTCTCTCCACTATCCTTGCCTTAAATTAATTTTATTAAACATAATTAGTAGTATTAATAATGTTGTTAACTTAAGTTTCACAGCTAATAAGGTTGTGAAAATTCAAAACCGGACAAGGGTACTTCACATTCATTCTACATCCCCTCTGTTACTGCAACAAGAATAATCAGAACCAAAATAAGTCTTTTTTTAATGATCAAGATAAATGATTATTTTAATAAAACTTTCAATATACTCACAAATATTTTATTCAGCTTTAAATTGAATATAGATCCTTCCAATAATAAATAAAATATTTAAGAAAAGAAAAATAGTAAAGATAAAATAACTTTCTATTTTTTTCAAACTACCTTGATCTTTCCAAATTAATATTTTAATAATTGGTTTGTTGCATCTTCTGTTACTTTTTTTCTGGGATTTTTTTATTAGTTGCTATGAGTGTTACAGTCTGAAAGTAGGGTCCACCCCATCCTGTTTTTGAAGCATCCAATATCCATAGCATGCAAATTTTGTGGACTTCAACTCTGGCAATAACATAAATAACCCTATACTTCACCATTATTACAATCACACCCTTTTGTAGATAAATAATGTAAATGATCAGATAAAATAAGGTATTAATTTTTAATTACTTATTTGCCCTCATAGAATTAGCTAGCTCAGGAAGCATATAACTAATGGAAGGTGAGACATTACAATCAACAAAAAATTCATGAGTAATGCAAGCTAAAACATCACTGTTTTGGGAGTTAATTTAGTGTCATCAAGGCTAAAACATGATTATTTGACCAAAATCAAGCTAAAATATCACTGTTTTCTCATGAGTTCATCCAAGTCTTATCATTCCTTATATGTATAACATAGTAACATGTTAGATTTTATATATGTTGGACCCTGGAGGTTAAACCAGATCAATCATTTTTGGTTTTGAAAATAATGACTTATTCAAAACGTATTTTGAAAAAAACTAACTCCCTATAATAGATTCATAAGTAAGGATTCTAGTTCCATAATCTAATCTCACTTTGCATCAATAATACTGTGCTTTGGATTTTTTTTCTTTTTCTTTTTCTCCTTGTAATGAAGAACTTTTTAAAATATTAATTAAAGTCTATCTTGACAAGTCACAATGGGTATTTACGTAATTTTGGGAAAGTTCTGATTATCCATTAGAATTTGATATAACTGATAGCAGCCTTTTGCCATACATTCGATGATTAAGGTTTATTCAATAATTAATAATTAAATAATTAGAAGTTAAAATCAAATAAAGTACTATGAAACCAAAGCAACACAACTTCAATTTCTTTCATATATCTGAAATATAAATTATTATTATAAAAATATTATATATATATAGTTTTTTTGTTGAGTAACGTCCTGTATTATTAATTAAACATAGATTGATAAATATAGGTGTTTTAAAACAATTATTATGAAAAAATAATTTATTTTGTACTTAGGAGGGAAGTCTATTATTTTAATTATATATAATCAAATGATTGTTCAACTATGTATAAAAGATTACTCTCTGTATATAATACATCAATGCTAAATATTTAATTTAATTAATTCATAGACTTATAAAATGAATAAGTTCAACATATTTACATTTATATAATGAAGCTTACTAGTATATACTATTTTTATTCAACAACATTCGTTAAATATTGAAGGAGTAATATAATAATCACTCACATGGTGTATAGAACTATAAATATCCTACAATAGGAAATGAAAGAAAATATATAGAGAATGTGATATGATTAGACATGTGATGCCCATGCTAAAGTTATCTCTAATACTTTTTATCAAACCCACTTTTTCTCCATCCATGATCAGATTCTTTGCCATCAATATTTGCTTTCCAATCAGAAAACATGAGAAGCGTTTCTTGTGATTTCCTTTTCCTTTTCCTTTCAAAATCGTACACATCTTCTTCTTTATATATTTTGGTTTCTCTCAATTTTCCCTAGTTATGTTTTGACATACATATATGCTTGATATTAAAATATCGTGTTTGTCGTGGGATCATATCATATTACAACAATACTTGTCGTCGTACAACATAAATATCTTCAACTAGGATCCCAACGTATGCTATACATAATATGAAATGTGCACTATATGTATAACACACATACGTATAGAACACATTCCATATTATATATAGCATATGTTGGATACTAATTGAACGTATTTATGTTGTACGATTTGACGCTATTTGATGTAATGGGAGCAATAAAGAGAGGAGGAAAATATGGCAATGTGTATGCTACGGCTTTATGGGCCTTGAGCCCAAGAAGCTTGAGACATGATTTTGTTATTGGGCTAATCTAGGGTTTACATTTTCTTAAATTCATGGATTCCAACAAAGGTTTTATTACTTTATACACCAAAAATAGATACAAAAGTTGTTAACCGTTATCTCCTAGGAGTTAATATAGCAGGATGAGTTATTAGGTTACTTAATAATAATAATTAAGACTTTAATATTGGTTATTGGTATGATGAATAATTGGGTGAGTAATGAAGTCATAAATGCAATTAATTAGTTTCTGGAAGGAAGCAAGTTTAGTGTAAAAAGTGCCGCATTTGAACATCTTACTCAATTTAGTGCATGGTGCTTCAAAGTTTAGAAAGGAGTTTATTAGCAAAATGTTACATGTACAACGAAAATTGTATAATATTTGTACAACAATAATCTCTATCGTTGGATTGTATAAGTTGGGAAGAAAAAATTTGATCCATATTACAATCCAACGGCAGATATGAATTATATACAAGTATTGTACAATTTTTATTGTACATGTAGCATTTCTCGTTTTATTATTATATTTTTTTATAATAATGATATTTTTACATATTCTTTTTTTTCTCCAAGTGCTCCTTACTACCATCAGTACCATGGCTCCAATTGAAAGCATTATGCAGATATCACAAAGAAACATTAGGTGATACACAACACAACAATCTAACATTTACCTATCATCACCAACTATAGCAATGAGTGATGCAGTAATCAGCAATCAGTATGTGATGTACAATTTGAATGATTTTGTAGAGGTATGTCCCTAATTTGCACCAGAAAAGACAAAAAAGTAAATACATTGTTTGTTCTTTTGGTAAAAGGAACTAACTCTCATTTGACATGAATAATGGATTGAAATGTTTTTAGTACTCATCAAAAGAGAAAACAGAATCAAAATCACAACTTGAAGAAGAAGTATATATAACACAACAAAATTGAGTAACTTTCTATAACATAATGAATGAAGTTTCTGTATACAATACAAGAATCAACTATGCATGACATTTTTCATCTATGTGAGTAAAACTATATTACATCTTAAAAACTATGAACAATTTTCCCCCCACAAAAAAATTGAATCTCTCTTAAAACACAAATGACTAAACATATTGTCCATAACTTGTATCTCCCTTGGGATTGTATACCCTAACTAGCATAGCCAGAACCTCCTTCATGTTAGGCCTATCATGGGGTGCCTCAGCAGTGCACTTCACCCCAATTCTAAGCAGTTCACCCATCTCCTCTGCCCCACCAACCAGCCCGGAACCCATCAACAAAACCGGCGTCGACCGACCTAACCCGTGATGATGATGATGATGATGTCTTCCATGTCCCATAACTCGCTTGCCCCATTCAACCAAGCACTCTTCCCCTCCATCCACTGCTCTCCTCCCAGTAGCCAGCTCCATAGCCAGCACCCCAAAGCTATAAACATCTCCTTTCGTCGTGGCCTGCCATGTCTGTCCATATTCAGGTGCAACATAACCAACTGTTCCAGCAATCATTGTGCTAACATGGCTATCCCCAGCATCAACAACTCGAGCAAGGCCGAAATCTGTAACCTTGGCCTTACCTTCCTTGTCAAGCAAGACATTGCTAGCCTTAACATCTCTATGCACAACAGGAGGGTAGCATTCATGGTGCAAATAGACTAGTGCCCTGGCAACATCAAGTGCAACTTCCAGCCTCCTCTTCCATGTCAATCGCGCTCTATCGGTAACTAGATCCTCCAAGCTTCCACCTTCTATGTACTCATAAACCAGTATCTTCTCTGAACCATTTAAGCACCAGCCATAGAGTGTGACAAGGTTTGGGTGAGGCCAACCGAAACCATGGCCACTTAGAACTTCCATTTCTGCCTTGAACTCCTTCTCACCCTCAAGTCCTTCCCTTTGTAGCTTCTTCACTGCCAATTCTCTGCCATCTGGGAACACTCCTTTGTACACTGTACCAAACCCACCTTTCCCTATGATTCTGTCCTCTGAGAAGCTCCTTGTTGCTTTCAAAATGTCATCATGTGTAAATGCTGTCTTGTTCAACCAGATTACCTTAACCGTGTCCGACAACCATGGAGATGATCCTGAGCTGCTAGAATCATGCCACTGTTTTGTAAAATTTGATGTATCCCTTAGTAGGTATCTTGGTTCCTCTGATGGTGTTTTTGCCAATGCCCAGATTATAAAAGAGAGAAGGCCAAATACCAAGAAAGCCAGAGTTATAGCTACAAATATCAGAAACACGGATAATTTTGATGTCTTCTTGTGGTCTTTGTGCAAGGTCATGTTCTTGTCATCTGTCATGTTATAAATGAACTTGGGAAGAATCAAAAGAGGGTCACCTAAGTATGAATCTCTCTCAAATGTAACGAATTGCCCGGTCGATGGGACTACTCCGGAAATAAAGGGATTGTATGAGATGTTGAACTTGTTAAGCTCAGCCAAGTTGTTCAAACTTGTGGGGAATGACCCAGAGAAGTTATTGTAGGACAAATCCAGATTCATGAGGCATTTCAAGTTGCCAACTTCTAATGGAATTTCACCTGAAAACTTGTTATTTGTCATGTTCAAGACCACAAGTGGCATGCTTCCCATCTCTGGAGGGAATTTCCCAGACAAGTTGTTGAATCCCAGGTGCAGCATACTGAAGTTGACCATTGTCCCAATCTCTGAGGGAATTTCACCATTCAGATTGTTCCCACTAAGCTGAACATACCCGGATATCTGTGGCGTTCGAAGCGAGGACCCCGGTGCACAAAAGGGGAAAAGGCCATATCCTTTGAGCAATTTGTCCCAGAGTCCTCTGCAGTTCTTCCTTGTTAAGATGCTATACACAAAGCTGAATGGAGGGTAATCTGCAGGTATCCATCTCTTCATTGCTAGGCATTCACCAGAGCCGGCGATGATTCGATCATGTTTCCTATTCAACTCAAATGTTTTCATGGCATTCCTTCCAATTTTGGACAGTTCAGGAGGCAAATTCCCAGAGAGCTTATTGTTGGCAAGGTTCAACCACAACAAGCTTGAGCAGTTTCCCAACTCTGGGGGTATTTCTCCACTCAATGAATTACCTGCAAGCATTAACCATAACAAAGAACTCAAGTTTCCAATGCTTGGTGGGATTGGTCCACTCAAATTGTTGAAGCCAAGGTCAAGCGCTTGCAGGCCAGACATGTTTCCGAATTCGGGTGGAATAGGACCACTGAACTGGTTATAGGACATCATCAAGAACTCAAGACTCGGCATTCTAGAGATCTCAACAGGCAATGGACCTGAAAAGTTGTTGAAGCTCAAGTCTAACCGCGAAATGTTAGGCAATGCAAGAATCCCAGAGGATATCAGTCCCCCAGTGTAATGATTTGAGTGTAGCAGAAGAAAGATCACATTCTTGAATCTCCCAAATATCTCTTGTATCTCCCCACCAAATCGGTTCCGGCTCAAATCCAAGAACACCAAGTTGGTCAAGTTCAAGAGGGACTCAGGGATGTTTCTTGAGAAGCTGTTGTTCCCCAAGTACAGCCCTTGGAGGCCAGAAATGGATCCTATCTCAGCAGGAATATCACCACTGAAATTGTTGCTAGAAAGGTTCAGCATTGTTAAGTTCTTGCAATTGGCAACACCATTAGGTGCATCACCAACAAATCCATTCTGTGAAAGGTCTAGTTCCACAAGATTACAATTCAATGGAAAAGCCTCTGAAGGAATAGTCCCAACAAGGTGATTCTCAGCAACAGAAAACTCTTTCAACCTTGCAAACCCCATCCACATCCCTCCACTCAGATTATTTGTGCTCAAATCCAAGTACTGCAACAAGGGACACTGATCAAAGCAATTCTCAATCCCCCCAGTTAAGTTATTACCTGACACATTCAGAGTAACCAAGTTCTCACAAATGGCAGGGAAATTCCACCCAAGCTCCCCATGAATCCTGTTCACAGATAAATCCAGGGTCTGTAAGCTTTTCAAGCCAGTCAAATTTAGCTTCCCAGCAAGAATATTGTGTGAGAGGTTGAGATGAACAAGCTTCTGGGTCTGCCTCAGATCCTCAGGAATCTCACCAAAGAGTGTGTTCTGAGAGAGATCAAGGTGTGTGAGCTCAGTGAGGTGGGAGAAGTTCTGGAAAATCTCACCTGTGATATCACTTCCTGAGAGGTCTATTCTAACCACCCTATTGGTGGTGCCATTTATGAGGGTGCACCATATTCCTTGCCATTCACAAGGACTTGTGCTTCTGTTCCAATACACATACCTTCCTTGGTCCTCAAGAGTTTTGTTGTCAAGGTATGATTTCAGCTGCAAGAGAACTTCTTTATCAGTCTCCAAAGAATCCCCAGAAACAGCTGAACCTATGACAGTAAAAAAAAACATATAAAAACATAACCTTGGTTAACCAACAACCTCGAAAACAGAACAGATTATAATAATTTATGCAGCAAGAGTTTGAAAAAAAAAAGGTTCTTTTTTTCTTCCCAGCATCAACCAAATGAATTGTTCAATAAATAAAAAGAAAAGGAGGGATTTTGGGTTGGTACCTGAAAGAAGGATTAAGAAAAAGAGTAATAGGAAGCCACAGGAATACTCTGTTTCCTGCTCTGACATCTATATATGTTGTTGTAACTTCCTTATTTTCCTTCCCTGCTTCTTCTTCTTCTTCTTCTATTGTGATGCTACTTGTTTTTTCTTTATTGAGGAAGACTCATGTGTTGATGATTCCGAGAAATAAAGAATAAAGAATGAATGTGAAGGAAAAGGGGTTAATGGGTTGAAGAAGTTGAAACCATTGGGGGGGGGGTGTTGTTTGTAATGCAGCAGTACTTGCAGGTACAGAAAAATGGAGGAGCTACTGGAAGCAGCAGCTTGGAAAATGATGCTTAATTTCCATGTATTTTCCTCTTTCCTTTTTTGATAACAATAAATTAGAAATGAATGAATGAATTGTTGATGGTTGCTATGATAATTATGACAAAAAGGGTTGCTTGCTTGATGTTGGTCGTTAATGAATGAATATAGAATAGTAATAGTCTAATGAAGAGAAAATTAAGATGGAGAAATTATTTTTGTTCAATTGGAGCCTTACATAATAATGGAAATTCTTGCTACAGAATAAAAAATTACACAAAGTAACCAATAAATAGTGCGCAATATATAATAAATAATATATAATATATATATTATATATTATGTATAATATATATGATATATTATGCACTACATATATCATATGTGGTAATATCATCTTTTTTAATAACATGTGACATATATTGTGTATAATTTATAGTATATGTTACGCATATTATATAATATATATTATGTATATGATTTTAGTTGTTTTGAGTATTTTTTTCATTGTGCATATAACAATCTATCTTCGATCATCTTCATGTAATGAGTTCTTTTTATCATATATTTTTTAAGTTTTATGTGGATTTTAATCATTTAAAAGTAAAATACATGATATGATTATGATAAAAATTCAAAAGTAGGCATGAGCATAAATGAATTTGTGCATGGAAGAATGAAGTGAGGGTCACGGGGTGCCGCCTTTGCTGACCACTCGGGGAGAGGGTATGCCTTGATCGCAAGGGTTTGGATTTGACTCTAAAACATACACCAACACGTTTTTTACTAATTCTTTTCTTTTTTAATTGTTTTTTGGGTTGAAGTTGGGTAGGTTTTGTGTATGGTTAGACCGAATAATATTATACTAATATTTAAAGTTTGATATATCTATTAAGAATAATAATAAAAAATTAAAAAATTTAAATGAAGATCATATTATAAATCAAGTTTTAAAAATGAAAAATTAGATATCGACACAGCTTAGAAAATTACATATTTATAATAATTTTGTTTGAGACCAAAGGGTTCAAGTGGGAAGAAAATGGCTTGGGATATGGCCAAATGGGTCTGCATGCTTCTTTTTGTGAGTTTCGTGGAAAATTTGGAAACCTTTTACGGCGCCGAGGATTTATGACATTGATAGACAAGGAATTACTATATGCTCAGAAAAATTATTATTGGATACTCCTATCTTTTTTTTTTTTTTTTTTAGTAAATACCCAAATCAGTTCCTGAATTTTTTTAGAGTGTCCACATCCGTCACTAAACAAATTTTATTAGTCCCGCAGTCCTTGAACTTTCATTCCGTGAGACAAATCCGTCCCTCCGTTAAGTGTTCCCGTTAGTGGCTGACGGATTTGTCTTACGTGGACGGTTAACTTTGCCACCTTGCAGTTAATCGCCACGTCATTAATGAAAATCTTTTTGAGGACAAATCAGTCCTTATTGCTAACCTTCATCCTTCACTCATCACTCTTCCTCCATTAACACACACCTTTTCCAGTTTCACCACCCATCTTTCACCCACAAAACCACTATTGTTGTACGACCATTGTTCTTCCCTTTGCAGCTATTTTGGAGACTATATATCATCACCACACAAAAGATTTCTCTTGCTCAAATCCACATACCCCTTTGTTGCCCCTCTATTGCCTCTTGTGTTGTAAGTTGATGAAGAGAGACAAGGGTAATGATAAGAAAAATGGTCATTACAGTAAGTAGATGAAGAAAATATTTTAATAAAAAAAAACTATGGAGAAAATAAAAATAAAAAAACTCTAACTTTTGTGAGATTGTGATGACTAGTCTTAATATTAGATTGCAGCAGAGAGAAAAATATTGAAGAAGAAATATCTATTAAATTATCTTCTTTACTATTTTAATTTGTCTTTAATAAAATAAAAAAAAGATTTAATTTTCTTTCTTCATCAGCTCCAAATTTAACAGCTCAAAGTGAAAAATTCAATGAATCCTTTTTATATATAACAACAAAATAAAATTAATGAGTAATACTGCTCAAAAAGAGTAGAAAAGAAAGTGACTTTAAACAAAAATAATAAATTAGATCAAGAAGAAGAAGAATGAATTGTTTTTTTTCTCTATTGTGATGTGAATAGACCTAGAGAGAGTGTGTACAACAATGGTGTTGTACTTTGAGGATTGGTGGTAAGGTGTTGAAGAGATATGTTAATGGAGGAGGAGTGATGGGTGGAGGATGAAGGTTAGGGACAAGGACTGATATGTCCTCTACAAGATTTTTACTAATGATGTGGCACTTAACTGCAAGGTGGCAAAGTTAACACTCCACATAGGACAAATCTGTTAGCCACTAACGGGAACACTTAACGGATGGACGAATTTGTCTCACAGAATGTAAGTTCAGGGACTGCGGGACTAATAAAATTTGTTTAGGGACGAATGTGGACACTCGAAAAAAATTCAGGGACAGATTTGAGTATTTACTCTTTAATTTATGCTATGGTTAGAGGAAAATTGTTTTTTAAATGAGAAATATACATAATTTATAAGTTTAATTATAGTGTATATAAAATTTTTCATAATATCAAACAATCATAATTATCATTTTATAAATTTTTTAATTAGTAGGAGATTGAATTAAAGATTTTTATTAAATTATTAATATATTAAAAAAATAGAGAAGTGAGAGAGACAAAATTCAACTAGGCTTGAAGAATAGGACAATGGCTTCGTGGCTGTGTGTTGAGCAAGAGGATTAAGACAAGTCAAGGCCATTTATAATAATTTCATATGATTGACATACGTATTTTATGCCCTTGCGATATTACAAAACAACCTACTAAAAACTAGATCATTGCAATAATTTTAAACGAAAATTATTAAAAATAATATTGAGTACTTTCTGTTATACTAATACGGACAGATCGCACAAAATAGATAAAACAAAACTAAAAGACCAGCAGATATAATATTTCATTCGTATTAAGTTTCATAAAGATAAATAAGGTAGCATTTGTTTTTGTACTGTACACTGCAAAAATATATATACAGAATAATACAATATAATAAAATTTATGTATTTTATTTTAGTGTATATAGAATTAATTTATATATGTATTTTTTATGTTTATTTTAGAAGACAATACATATAATTATAGTAAAAGTTCAAATCACCTCTAAATTAAAACACTACCCAAAAATTGAAAGGTAAATTTGGATAAAACTTTTATTAAAATTTTTGTATCTATATATATATTTTGTGTATCTATTCTGAGTGTGAAAATACACAAAAAATTTGTACAATACAGACTATTTTATATATGTACATCCTAAATAAATATTATACAAATAATTTGTATTATATTTTATATATTGTACTGTCTAAATAAACACTAAATAATTGTGTAATCTATTAGTATTTGACTATTAATTCTCATACTTTCACATAGTGTAAATGGACACAATAAGTTTCCGTATGGTCTAGAGTTTATCATATATGAGTTTAGCTCCAATAAAAATTAAAAAAATAATAAAAAATCATCATTAAAAATTAATAACTATCTTTTGTAATTTAATATATTTTTCTCAATTTTTATTAGTGAATGCATAGGAATTAATCTATTTTTATATCTCTTTTTATTTTTATTTTTATTTTGAGTTCATATGTTAAGTGGAGAGAAATTGATAAGAATATAAATTTCTAGCTCGCCCGTGTGGTCTAAGAAATCATTGCTTTCAAACTGATTAAATAAAACGTCATTTTCGGAATCACGTTTCAAAACGTTAATTAAATTCAATTTTGACAAAGTAGCCATCGTTTGAACAAAGACCAGTTTCCTAATCAATGGTTGGTGGGTAACGACACACACGTGCCGGCCTCCGTCACATTCTTTGATTTTTTATTTCGCTTTACGCCAAAGTTTATTTATCCAATAATATAATATTCTTTTTGAAGATTTAATTATATATATATATATATATATATATGAAATTATGAATGATGTTCTTGCCTCACCGATAAGTGGCCGACCTCTGAATATGGTTAGTATGGTTAATTGATCTTTGTGTTTGAGCTCCAAACTTTCTTCAAACACGTATCTGAAAGGATACTCCGACACTCAAGTTATGACTAAAAAAGTAATTAGTAAGTACTAATCAGTTAATATAGAGATTTTTTATCACAATTATTCAATCAACTAAAATTAACTTCTTAAAAGAATTTTTTTTGGATCAAAAGGTTATTACAAATTCACTCATTGATTAGCTTTCCATTGTTCACAATGTAATTTTTCTATATATTTAGGGAAAAAATTATAGGCAGAGTCAAAGTACATACGTTACTAATTAGTATTTGTAAAGTGATTTAATTATTTGTTAATTGCTAGGTATTGTGTAATCTTTTAAATTTGCATTAGATTATACTCTTCAAAAAAGTTTATGATATGGACGTGCAAGCCATTTCCCAAAGATACTCATGATGATGATAATGTGTTTTTTTTTTTTTTTTTTGTGTGTTGGACTTTATATTATATATTTATTAGCTTATTTTTATTAATGTGATGGAACATTAGCATTATTAATTATTATAGCTAAAAGCCTAAAAAGATTACATCATGTTACATATATGTGAATCAATCGATTTTTGGCCGTATAGTAAACCTAACTCACTTAAACAAAAGAGAAAGGAAATATATATATATATATATATATATATATATAAAAGATCAATTTCATACGTAATAAGAATAATAATAATAATAACTACATCATAGTCAACTCTGCATGGGTGTTTTATCTTTTACTTGCTTGTATCGATATTTCAAGAAAAATTCAAATTATGGTACTAATCACTCACTATTTTTATAAATAATAAAAAATAATTTGGGAGGCTGCCACAAGTGGAAATCTAAGCAAGGTGTTATAGTCCTATACTTAATTAGTTGATATAAAAAATCTTATTAGTTAATTCTTGTACTAATTTTAATTTATTATTTTTCTTTTATAATTTAGTTTCATAAAACATTGCACGCAAGCAACCAACATATATACCTTCCACTACTCGACTTGTGATAATTTATAAAAAAGTTCAATTAGTTTTTTGTTACATAATCAATTTTGTCCTCATCGTGATCAAAGAATTTTCTAGGTTTTGCCTCATCAAAACCACAAGATAAGTATCGATTAATTGACCACATAATATAGATGTGATATGTGTTGCGGCATTCCTAAACACTAACCCTATATATGATAATTATCTTAAAATTTTAATCATGGTAACTAATTAACAGCCGTAGTGATTCAACTACTATATCACAAACAAGTGATAGCAAAATATGATTCGTAGGCTTCGATCGATCCAAGCAGGTCAACTATTATGTGCCTAATTAATCCAACTTTAGAACCAAACCACGAGCTTTACATATATGAGCACCTTGTCGGGCACGAATCAAATCGCATTTTATTTTTAAATTTTTTTTATAGAGATGGATAAAAAAATAACATTAAAGATATAGAGGTAAAAAAAATAGAAGTGGTTATATTTTATATTTATTTATTTTTGTAATTTTTTTTAATTCTAGAATTGAAAAAATAACTACCTAAATAAGTGTGGACACCAAAATAGTTATTTTTCAATTCTCTTTAGTTTTTAATTCCCTATATATAACACACGTTTGATAATTGTTGATGATATTCCTGATATATAACAAACATTATATCTTTTCAAATTTGACGTTAGATTGCTACTTGGTGCATCCTCTTGTTTTAATTTTACAATATTGGTGGGCTCACGTGCACAATTTAGACCAATTGCATGCTCTGAAAAAATTCATAGATGCCCTATTGCCTTATATTATTGAACATACATAATTATTCCTATCTTAGCCTCACACGTGTATTGTAACATTTGATGAATTATGCATATATTGAAGTATTGATGACCTTGAAGACCTTGAAGATAGATGAAACAAAATTGAGTACACCCCACTTGATTAATTTTAACCATTTTAATCTCCTCCAATGTTCTGAAAATGGGACCAAATATGGCTGCTCCAATAATGAATTGAATCACAAATAGGACCATAATTTAATCCAAGTGAGGTTAAAATGGAAATTTTTAAATTCTGTGAAAAATCAAATAAATTGGTAAAAAATGGTAAGCTAGCAGTCAAAAATTGGTCAACTAATAATAACATAAATTAAATACTATTAAACCTTTAAATTTATTAAATATTCTATATTTTGAGTTTCAAATAATATTTTTAATATATATTAATTTTTTAAACATATAATTTATCATAAGTATATATGTTTATAGATAAATATTTATTTTATTGTAGCAAAATAAATTTCTAATTGAATCGATTAAACCTCCAAATCTCTTAATTTCTCCTTCGGTCTAGTTTATTATAATTTTCATAACTTTATTTTTCCTCCTAACATGTACTAGTCTTTTTAATTTACCTTTTTAAACCAATCATATAGACAAAATGATGTTCAGGGCAAGGGAGTTTAAAAAGAATATATATATATATATATATTAAGTATTTGCAAACATATAGCAATATATATATATAGAGAGAGAGAAAGAGTTTTGCTGAAAAGTGCAAGGTTACTTTAAATTAAAAGATTTAAATTTTTAAGGTTAACTTATTGTATAAAAAATATAAAAACATTTTTTTAAGATAAATTTTTTATTTTTACTATCTTAATAAGTGCTTTTAAAGTATTTGTTAAAAAAATTCATATATATATATATATATATATATATAGGTTTGTTGTTTTTAGAAATTGACTAGATGAATGCAAAAATTGAACAAGGGTTGGTCTTCCTTTTAGAAATCGACCAGCACACGGTTATGGAAATTGAGAGGAATACTTTGCTTTTCTCCTGTCAAATTGGGACCAATGACTATTACTTAGATTACAAGTTGTGTGCTATGACTTCCTAAAAATAACAATTATCATATTTAATTAAGGACTTTCTTTAAGGAGGGCAAGACAAAATATTGCATTCACTGCACCAATTATAGTGTGAAGGAGCACCATTGATCTTGCAATAATTATGTTATATTTCATATAAGACTCATCTTCTAAAAGTGTTAATTTAGTTATATGATATAAAATATATTCGCGTGATGATCATGATGATAAGAATTTCTCTATTTATAATGATTTTATGAATACTCTAGAAAGAAAATTGAGTTTTTTTATGTAAATAAATTAAAAAAATATTTTATTGATGTAAATAGATCTTTTACAGATTAATTATGTGTATAAATCGTTAGTTTTTTTTTTGTATAATTTACTATTCGAATTGTAAATAGAGAGAAATTTTTTGAAACGGAATTATTTACGATTCAAATCGTAAACAAAAAGAAGAATTTTGTGCTAATACGATTTTCGATTTAAATTATAAATGCAATAAAATATGAAAACAAATACCTTAAGACTGTGATGACTCAATTGATTTGATTATTTTGCTTTAGATGAAAAGGTCCAAGATTCAAACCTTAGATATGTTACTACTATTATTATTTTTTTCTTTTCATGTCACTTTTTAGATTAATTATCCTCACTTTTCTGAGTATTTTCAATTTTCCCGGCTTCAATTTCACATTCATTGGGCCATAATTGTAGCTTGTAAAAGATGGTTGAGACCCACAAAGCACATTCAGGGTAACCTTAGTTAGTAGACCCCAAAAAGTTCTTTTTATCATCATTCAGGCCTAAGGATACAAAACTAATTCTAATCATAATTCAAATTCAAACCAGAAACCAAAATTATTTACAAGTAATCAAATATATATAGGCAGTAGTAAGATATCATGATTCATCCATAACTTCAGAAACATACATGTTTGTACTGTCTGTTCCTTAGATACAAAAACAACAAATAAATAAAACTGAATTGTAAATGACTCCTATATAGAGTGATGAACCAAATCATACCATTGAACAGACTTTTATTGTTATTGTTACAACTTCAAATTCAGAACCTTCCCTAATGGTTGTTGCATCCTAGGTGTTCCATTTGATGAGGAAGGACTAATTGTTTTAGGTGTTGATTCCTCCTTAAGTGCACATAATGCAGCTTTTCTTCTCTGCCTATGTTCCCTATGTCTTGCAATTTTTTCTTCCAATTCTGATTTAGCCTTCTCTGCTATCTCAGCTCTGCTTATAGCCTGTTCTGCTCGTGCCCTTAGCTCGGCGATCTTCGCCGACGCATTCTCCACCTCCTTTTTCATCAATGCTAACTCTGATGATGCAGATTCTCTAACCAGATACTTGTAGTCTTCATAACAGATTGTGATTTGGTCATTTTTATTCTCATTATTTCTCTCTTCACTACATCTTTGAGAAGCTTCTATGTCGCGCGACGCGTATCCATTAATGTAAACCAACCTTTGCTCCTGAATCTGAGATTTCAGCAATGCTATCTCCACTTGTGCTTCAATATCTCTATCCTTATTCATGTTCAATTCTAATTTTGCCTTTTGTAACTCAACCCTTAGTGATTCTGTTGTAGCATTCAATTCATTTGTTTCTTCTTTTGCACTCATAAGCTCTTGCTTTAGCTTGTTCAATTCCAATTCTAGTGTCTCAATAAGTGTAGACTGATCCATGATCTTCCTTTCCTTATTGAAACCAGAATCCTCAGATAAAACAGAATCAACTTGTGTAGACTTATCAATTACTTGGCTTTGTAATCTCTTAAGCCCTTCAATTGCACCAAGTTTTAACTTATGAATCACTTCATGAAGCTCCTCATTCTGTTCCTTTTCAATCTCCAATTCCTTCTTCAACTCTTTCAAATCTGATAATGCCTTTAATTCCGAATCTCTAGCAGCAACAAGTTCTGTTTCCTTGTTAAGAATTTCCCTCTGTGTGGCCTTCAACTCACTAAGAACATGTGAGAGCTGGTCCCTCACTTTTGTAGATTCCATGTTCTGCTCTGCCATCTCTTTGATCATGGATTCGACATCGGCTTTTCGAGCTTTCCATTCGTTACACTCATCCATGTTCTTGTTTCTCTCAAGATCAGACTTTTTGAGAAGTGTGGACAACTCATGAATCTTCTTATGGTTCTGTTCTAGCTTCAGAAGAGCTTGCATGTGAGCTGCATGTTTTACTTCCAACTGTACCTTGCAGTTTGCCAATTCCTTTCTCAAATCCTCAATCTCTTTCTCACATGCACGTTGCTAAACAAATTGAGCAAAATCATTGCAACAAAAATCATCAATTCGATTATATTAATCTCTAATTAGCAATAACACATGAGATATGTTAATAATTGAATGTCAAAACTCAAATAATAATGATATCGATCGTGATACTGTCGGGGTTTCAAGCATGAGAGGTGATATCCCACGTTGGATTTTATTCATTCATAAATCTCTATAGAGTCGTAAATCAAATTTCAACTACCTACTTTAACCTTCTAATAAAGTAAGATATAGTGATAATACAAGAAATGCTTCTTTTGTATACTTTAAAATAAGTCTCTATCAACTATCAAATGTTATAATTCAATATTTGAAAGTTATTAATTTAACTTTTAATATAATATATTTATTTAACATTTTAAAAGTTTGATTATTAGTTTTAAAAAGTTGAATTATTACATATGCTGACTGATGATAACTATTTTGTGATGTACATATAATATTACTATGATAATATATACCATTTATGTACATATTAGTAATTTCAAATTCAAAAGTAATTTTAACTATAGTCACTTTTGAGACAGAGATTTTAAATATAAATAATGTTAGTATTAACTCAATTTTAATTAAGATCAATTCTGATCAAATCAATTAAGACATGTTCATTTGTAAAACCTAAAATACTAACTTTTATTTTAATTCCCTTTTTCTATTTTAGCTCAATCCAGTTATTTTATTGGGCCCGGGCCCATTACTATTTGCGTACCACCGACGCAGCTATTTGATGATATTTATCTCTAATCAGAGATCCAACGGTGGGAAATCCCTAACCAAGAACAATACGAATTGTTTTAACCAAAAAAAAAAAAGAAGAAAAAAACGAAACCCTAGAAATGGTGGCGAAGCAGGAATCATAATATAAGAGAGATTCACACTGATTCATATCTGTCATCTCAGTCTCCCTCACTCACTCACACTCTCAATTGACTCGTGACTCAGTGAGTTTGGATATGTCGGACGAGGAGCACCATTTCGAGTCAAAGGCTGATGCTGGAGCCTCCAAGACCTACCCTCAGCAAGCCGGTACCATCCGCAAGAACGGTTACATCGTCATCAAGGCTCGTCCCTGCAAGGTTTTCTTCCCGATTCCCAAATTTCTCGCTATTTCTTAATCATACTTATATGTATGTGTGCATTTTTTAATTGTTTTAGGTTATTGGTCATATTGCTTAATTAATTCATTCGATTTTGTTGTTTTAGATCTAGTCTGTGTGCTGCTTCGTTGTTTTTTAGCTGATTTGATTATATAAATTGGGATTGATTTGTCATTCATCTGAAATTATTTATTGTTTCCTGTTTTTGATGTACTGTGGGCTGGATTGGTTGCTTTTCTTTTTAAGTTTATTTTGAATCTGCGTGCAGGTTGTTGAAGTTTCAACTTCGAAGACCGGTAAGCACGGTCACGCTAAGTGTCACTTTGTTGGAATTGATATCTTCACTGCAAAGAAGCTCGAAGATATTGTTCCCTCCTCTCACAACTGTGATGTATGATGCTATGCCTTAATTTAATTCATTATAGTTTTGATTTTACTTTGATTCATTGTAGATAGATTAGATCCTCCTATAATACTTTTGATATCTTGTTTTTCTTCTTTGTTAGGTTCCACATGTGAATCGTACTGACTACCAGCTCATTGATATCTCTGAGGACGGATTTGTAAGTTGCTTTTCACTTTTTTTCAGTTTTCATTCATTGACTCATTATTGTTGTTAATAGTAGTAATGATAATCTTGCTTTTGTGCTCTTAATCTGTGCTAATTTGTTGTTATTACTAAATGATGTTTTAGGTGAGTCTTCTTACTGAAAATGGGAGCACCAAGGATGATCTCAGGCTTCCTACTGATGAGTCTCTCCTTTCTCAGGTTTGTATAACCTCAAATTCTTCTTTTGGGTTCTCGATTTGCAGACTGCAATTACTTCCATGGTTATAATTTGGTACTTATGTAATATCGATTGATTCTTGTATGCAGATAAAGGATGGATTTGCTGAGGGTAAGGACCTTGTTGTCTCTGTCATGTCTGCAATGGGTGAGGAGCAGATTTGTGCCCTCAAGGATATTGGGCCAAAGAACTAGGGTTTCCTCCATTGCAGTGGAGAGAGGTTGTTGTTTTCATTTAAGCAAAAGAAGATATTTTTGTAAGCCTTTTTCTTTTTAAAATTTTTAAGATAGTGTTTTGATCAAGACCCTGGGGCTTATAAATTCCTCTAGTCAGAACTAGTCTTACCAATGTTGTTCATGGATCATGTGGTGGTGGTGATAGGAAACTATATCACATTTTTATTATGTTTTTTCTCTGTTGTCCTGTGACTTTCTTATAAAGGAGGAGCAGTTTATTATGACAAGTTATCCCTTTTCTTTTTCCTCCATTGTGTGAAGTTATCTTTATTTTGGTTGCAATGATGTGAAACTTGCATACTAATTTGATAGTTTGGAATCTTTCTGTGAACTGTTGTTATGGCTTAGAAGTTAGAACTAAGACCAAACACCATATCGAACATGGCAAGTAATTTAATTATGATCATAATTTATTTTATTTGGGGTATTATTAATTTAGGGATTTGGAAAATTTTGGAGGGTTTTTATAAAATAAGTGATGAGGACTATTTTGAGTTAAAAACATTAGAGTGAGAGACTTAAATGAGTTATTTACATTGTACTATACACGTCATTTGTCACATCAGTACTTAATTGTACATATCAGTATTGTACTATACACGTCATTTGCCACATCTGTACTTTATTGTACACATCAGTACTTAACAATACACGTCATTTGCCACATCTATACTTTATTGTACACATAAGTACTTAACAATACACGTCATCACTTACTTAATAGAGTTATAACAGAGACTTAATTTGACTCACGGAATGTAAAGTGGAGGATTAATTTGAATAAAAAATAAAGTGAAGGATTAAATTGAAATGAAGTGGGGGATTAATTTGAGGCTTAGCTCTTTGTTATTTGTTCCTGGTTTGCTTATGATGTTTTGACTGTTTTTCTTGAAAAATGCGATTTTGCTAAGTATTTCCGGTTAAAAAGGTCCATTATATTATAGAAGTATAACTGAAGATAGAGCTAAATACTAGTGCAAAACAAAATGTAATATCAACTTTTTGAATTGATTTGATTACTGTGTTGGACAATCAGTGTTTCTACATGGTAGCTAGCAGGAAATTATGGACAGTGTAGGCTTTTATTGTGATTAGGATCAATTAGATTGGTTTAGATATTAGTGAGTATAAACACTTTTACCATTCAATCAATTCTACAGTCATCACTTTCCTTGAGTTTTATCTAATGTTGGGACTGATACCATGAAGTTCAACAGATAGAGAATAACATAACTGGTGAAAAATAATATATTAGGCATGTTTGATTTCATAAATCAGTTCTCAGACCTGTCTGTTTGGGGACACACCAGAGAAAAAGTGAAAACTGGAAATGGAGATTGAAAATTGTATTTTGTTTAATCTCTATGTTGTATCAAATACTTGAAGCATCAAATATTTGTAACTTGTAACAGAAACAGTTCAAGACAGCTATAAAGCTTATTACCTTGTTTCTCCTTGCAGGTTGATATTTCTGATCATCAGCTTTATCTCCAAATAAGTAGATGGCATTCTGGACAGGTTCAATCGGTTTAGTATCAATCTCACCCATTATGATTTTTCTAGCCTATTATGATGATATATATGTCCACCTCAAAAAACCTGAACACAAGAAAAAAAAATACATAGAAATTGATATTAATTAAGATATTAAAAATTGATATTAATTAAGATATTAACAAAAAACTATACATAACACGTAATGTGTGTCATACGTACGTGGATTATTGGTAACTGCTTAACAGAGTTGACCAACAAAACAATTAGATAAAAAAAGATACCTGTAGTGTACCATATATTGGGGGAGAAGAAATTAAAGCAGGGATATATAGGATGAAGAAAGACAAGAAAATGTTCGAACGTTAATTCGGATGGTGGTGTTGTTATATTATAGTTAGTTGTGTATTACGGATAATACGAGGGTATGAGGATTGTCGTGGAGCATGGAATATGCAAAGGCCGGGTAAGAATAATCCGTGGTTTGGTTCTTTTCCATAGGAACTTACGAGGAAAAGAAAAATGTTGTAGCACAAAGGGAACACAATAATACAATAGTAGCAATATAATGGATTTTTTTCTTTGATTTTCTATGTAATGGGAATTATACTCATCCAAATCCATTTCTTCCCATCATAATTCTGTTTGTGTATGCATGCTCGAGTTGCAATGACTCGTATCTATAAATTGATTACTTTTTAACAATTTAATTTTGATGCACTGATAGTATAAAGATATTTTATACTGTCATCCAATCGAAACATTGTATGACTTTTCAGGTAGTGGGAGAGAGAAAATAGAATCATAACTGACGTGACAATACATGATTGGATAACCGTATAAAAATAAATCTCGATCAACCATCAAATATTATAATCCAATATTTTAAAGTTATTAATTCAATTTTTAATACAATAAACTTATTCAATATTTTAAAAGTTTGATTAATAGTTTTAAAAAGTTAAATTATTACATATGGTGACTGATCGTGATTATTTTAAGATGTACATATAGTATTACTACGATAATATATGCCATTTATGTACATATTAGTAATTTCAAAAGTAATTTTAATTATAGTCACTTTTGAGACAAAGTTTTTAAATATAAATAATGTTAGTATTAACTCAATTTTAATTAAGATCAATTATGATAAAATCAAGTTAGATACGTTCATTTGTAAAACCTAAAATACTAACTTTTATTTTAAGAGTTTAATTTTGATATACTGATAGTATAAAATATTTTTCACTGTCATCAAATTGAAATGCTCCGTATAATTTTTTATGTAGTAAGAGAGAAAAAATACAGTTATAGCTAACGTGTCAGCACATAATTAGATAACTGTATAAAATAATAGTACATGGATGAATTTTTTTTTATAGATGAAAATTAAATTCTTATTTTAATTCCCTTTTTCTATTTTAGCTCAATCCAGTTATTATATTGGGCCAAAGCCCATTACTATTTGCGTACGACCGACGCAGCTATTTGATGATATTTATCTCTAATCAGAGATCCAACGGTGAGTGGCTTAATGAATCCAACGGTGGAAAATCCCTAACCAAGATCAATACGAATTGTTTTTACCAAAAAAAAAAAAAGAAAAAAACGAAACCCTAGAAATGGTGGCGAAGCAGGAATCATAATATAAGAGAGATTCACACTGATCCATATCTATCATCTCAGTCTCGCTCACTCACTCACTCACACTCTCAATTGACTCGTGACTCAGTGAGTTTGGATATGTCGGACGAGGAGCACCATTTCGAGTCAAAGGCTGATGCTGGAGCCTCCAAGACCTACCCTCAGCAAGCCGGTACCATCCGCAAGAACGGTTACATCGTCATCAAGGCTCGTCCCTGCAAGGTTTTCTTCTCGATTCCCAAATTTCTCGTTATTTCTTAATCATACATATATGTATTGTTTTAGGTTATTGGTGATATTACTTAATTAATTCATTCGATTTTGCTTTTTTAGATCTAGTCTGTGTGCTGCTTCGTTGTTTTTTAGCTGATTTGGTTATATAAATTGGGATTGATTTGTTATTCATCTGAAATTATTTATCGTTTCCTGTTTTTGATGTACTGTGTGCTCGATCGGTTGCTTTTTTTTTTTTTAGCTTATTTTGAATCTGTGTGCAGGTTGTTGAAGTTTCAACTTCGAAGACCGGTAAGCACGGTCACGCTAAGTGTCACTTTGTTGGAATTGATATCTTCACTGGAAAGAAACTCGAAGATATTGTTCCCTCCTCTCACAACTGTGATGTATGATGCTATGCCTTAACTTAATTCATTATAGTTATGATTTTACTTTGATTCATTGTAGATAGATTAGATACTCCTATAATACTTTTGATATGTTCTTTTTCTTCTCTGTTAGGTTCCACATGTGAATCGTACTGACTACCAGCTCATTGATATCTCTGAGGATGGATTTGTAAGTTGCTTTTCACTTTTATTTTTTCAGTTTTCATTTGATTGACTTATTCTTGTTGTTATTAGTAGTAATGATAATCTTGATTTTGTGCTCTTAATCTGTGCTAATTTGTTGTTATTACTAAATGATGTTTTAGGTGAGTCTTCTTACTGAAAATGGGAGCACCAAGGATGATCTCAGGCTTCCTACTGATGAGTCTCTCCTTTCTCAGGTTTGTATAACCTCAAATTCTTCTTTCGGGTATTCGATTCGCAGACTGCAATTACTTCCATGGTTATAATTTGGTACTTATGTAATATGGATTGGTTGTGTTGTATGCAGATAAAGGATGGATTTGCTGAGGGTAAGGACCTTGTTGTCTCTGTCATGTCTGCAATGGGTGAGGAGCAGATTTGTGCCCTCAAGGATATTGGGCCAAAGAACTAGGGTTTCTTCCATTGCAGTGGAGAGAGTTTGTTGTTTTCATTTAAGCAAAAGAAGATATTTTTGTAAGCCCTTTTCTTTTTAAATTTTTAAAATAGCGTTTTGATCGAGACCCTGGGGCTTATAAATTCCTCTAGTCAGAACTAGTCTTATCAATGTTGTTCATGGATCATGTGGTGGTGGTGGTGATAGGAGACTATATCACATTTTTATTATGTTTTTTTCTCTGTTGTCCTGTGACTTTCTTATAAAGGAGGAGCAGTTTATTATGACAAGTTATCCCTTTTCTTTTTTTCTCTATTTTACTGCTATTGTGTGAAGTTATCTTTATTTTGGTTGCAATGATTGAACCTTGCATACTAATTTGATAATTTGGAATCTTTCTGTGAACTGTTGTTATGGCTTAGAAGTTAGAACTAAGACCAAACACCATATCGACCATGGCAAGTAATTTGATTTCTCAAAATTGAGTTTCATTTTCTTATCATAATTTTAAAAAGTTCTACAACTTTAAACTGTGTTTAATTTTAAGTAGTGGAAGAAGAAAAACTATCATGGTTGTGATATGTAATTGCAATTGCACAGCTAAATGTTTGCGTAAAAAAATTAATGAATCGAGTTTAAATCGTAATCACTATGTTTTTAACAAAATTTCAAGTTCGGTTTTTGTCCAAAACTATTCAGGGGACAAATTAATCTCAATACAAGTCTTTTTGTGGTCTTTGATTTTCGAAAGAGAACTTGTTACATTAAGCTTTTAAGTTTTAAGTGACACATCATTTATCTTTTTCATCAAATGTTCAACATAACATAACATTACCACATTTTGTTCTACTTTTTCATCAACCATGTCTCTGCATTCTTAAACCTTCCACATTTTCAAGCTTAATTTTTACTCATATCAAGCAAACATAACCTTGTCTACGAAAGAATTAAATTGTGTCTTGTTCATTTTGATTAGATATCAAAATGGTTTTTCTTTCTTACTCTTTTTCTTTTTTCTTCACAAAAATTTAGTTACCTCAATGTTGCATGTCACTTCTTTTGAGTTTCTTTGATCTGAATTACTATTATACTACCTTCAGTTCTTTTTTAAATGTCTTTTTTAAATTATACATGTTAATTTAGATAATTATTATATTTTATTAAAAATTAAATATTAGAATTGAAATGATAAAAATACTCTTGTAATAAAATTTTCATTTTCCAAAGAAAGAGTAGATTTTTTGTTTTCCCAAATCCACAAAGAGAAACTCCACCCTGCTAAACCAATCTTAATCAGCTACTACTCATTCATTCATTCATATGCTCTTCTTTTTTTCATTCTCTCCAACTTTTTCATCTATCAGAATCAGACAGAGAAGAGAGTGAGGAGGGAAATAAATAATGAGCTTCTTCTCGCCCCATCGCTCTCGCGGCGGCAACGGAAATAGCGATAGCGACGGCGGCGAAAGCAGACCAAGATTCTTCGACGCAAAGACGAAGAGCATGTGTTGGGCAAAAGCTGATATAGTTCCTGGCCGCCACCCTGAGAGGTGGCGCAAAGACGCCGCCGGCAACATTGTCTGCAAGCGTTTCTTCAACTGCCTCGGTTGCCTCTGCTACGAGTACGACCACATCGTTCCCTTCTCCAAAGGTTCAATTTTTCTCTGACCCTTTTCGCTTCCATTTCATAACAAGCCTTTAATTTCTTCTGGGTCGCTCTGTATTTTTGTTATTTGTTCCTGGTTTGATTATGATGTTTTGACTGTTTTCCTTGAAAAATGCGGTTTTGTTAAATATTTCCGGTTAAAAGGTCCATTATATTGTAGAAGTATAAGTATAACTGAAGATAGAGCTAAATACTAGTGAAAAACAAAATGTAATATCAACTTTTTGAATTGGTTTGATTACTGTGTTGGACAATCAGTGTTCTACATTGTAACTAACTAGCAGGAAATTATGGACAGTGTAGGCTTCTATTGTGATTAGGATCAGTTAGATTGGTTTAGATATTAGTGAGTATAAACACTTTTACCATTCAATCAATTCTACAGTCATCACTTTCCTTGAGTCTTATCTGATGTTGGGACTGATACCATGAAGTTCAACAGATAAAGAATAACATAACTGGTGAAAAATAATATACTGGGCATGTTTGATTTCATAAATCAGCTCTCAGACCTGCCTGTTTCAGGACACACCAGAGAAAAGTGAAAACTGGAAATGGAGATTGAAAATTGTATTCTATAATTTTTAGTTTTTACCGATTCTTTGACAAAATCCTAATAAATAGGAAACTATCCGAAACAAGAAATAAAAACTGGGGAGTTTCAAGTTTTTGTTAATGATGGATACTATACATACCATACAGACTGATATTTGGTAATTTGAAAATTAATTCATTTGACATTATGAGGTTGTGTTTTAGGTGGTGAATCCACTGAAGATAATTGTCAAATACTTCAGTCAAGAGTGAACAGATTCAAATCAAACAAATCCGAGGTTGATGCAAAACAACTGAAAGGCTATTCTTGTGAGGTTACTTTTACCGGTAATGTGTGCTTCTCTGTTTGTCTTTCTTTGGATTGATCTTGTGATGCATTTTACATATGCTTGGCTTTAGGGAGGCTTTATTCAACCCAGGTCATCAATGGGGGACAAATTGTTAGTATCTTTCAGTTACGAAAATTTCAAAATTTCTGCTCCAACCCTAGCCCATCCTCTCCTAATAAGATTAGAACCTGAAGCCTCGTAGTAGGAGAGAGAACTATAATCCAGAATGTGGTATATAGCTGTTGTAGTTTATTTCTCTTGCAGTATTTTACGAATAGTTTTGATTGATATCTTTCTTGCTCTGGATTTATTGAATTCTTTACAAACTCATGTGCTTCAATTTTAGGTTCAGATGCTTTCACTTGCATACTAGAAGTACTATATGCGAAAATGGTCCTTGATGGACCTATTTTCAGAATAGGAATATATGTTGACATAGATCCATTGCGTCATTTTAATTACTTTCATTAAGGAGAATTGAGGGCAATGAATCTCCTTTATTCTTTTTTTTCTTTTCTTTTCTTTTCTGTATAGCATTATTCTTCATTGTGTCTAGTTATATAAACTCCATTGCAAAACTTAGAATCATGTTAGAATTGACTTGTGTGTATCTCCTACACAATTTATTTTAGACATAATTTTGTGCAAGGAAGGTGTGACAGTGCTCAATTTGTCATGTTTCTTGATTCATGCTTAAAAATTTTCCTTTAATCTTTGAACAATTAGCAGATAAGGAGCTCGACATAATCGAGATGGCTGTTTATGGTGATGTAATCCGACCAGGAAACGAGTGTCGTTGCAGAACTGTTGCCGAAATGCTTGGAAAATACAAGTCAAAAGACAGCACAAATGCATGCAAATTGCCATAAGAGGATGAATCTTGGATGTGGCAAACAAATTTTCAAGATTCATGTATTCAAAGCAGAAGCTTAACATTTTATCATTGGTCATGTTTGAGGAACATCTACATGATCTGTTAAACACAATTGTAGGAAACATTAACCAATAGTGTTACCATTTCCAACTTGTTAAAGCTTAAGGTCAATCAAATGGTTTGTGCAAACTTGCTCATAGAATAGATTGAAGAGGTTGCACTTCAGCTGCATAATACAAATTTATGTAATAGTTGAATAATCTATTTTGAGTTGAAGTAATGATATTTTAACATCATTTTGTGATTTTGTCTTACTCTTTTTGTAAAATTGAGAACTCAGCATTCATTTTTATTAGTTTACTCTTATTTTGTTTTTGTTTTCTCAAAAAAGAAATCAAACTAAATGCCTCCTCGTAAGATCTTGTCATCTTGATAGTCCATAAGCAATGCCAAAGGCTGCTGTTTGGTTATCTATGAAAGTGACAAATATGGAAACATAACCGTGTTTGTATCTCACTTACTTATAAGGACAAAGATAAAAATTTAAAAATAAATAGATATTTTTTACCATTGTAGGACGTCTCTAGAGAGACCACCATCGAATACAAATATTATTGTAAAAATATTTTTATCTTTCATCTCGGACTCCTCATTTTAATTACATCGAAGTACAGAAAATGAAGTAAATTTCTGGTTTAGAGATGAAATTTTTTTATAATTTCATCGTTATCTTTTTAAATAAAAGAGATACAAGATAAATCGTTTTCGTATTTCTGTCCATTACGATATTCAAATGTAGTCAAAGTGGTACAGAAAATTTAAGCTAAAGATGTCAATTATAATGCTTCTTGTTTTTGTTTTATGCCAATATATATTAATAGTATTAGTTCCTTGAACTTGTGTTTAGCAATTTGTTTAGGTCAACTACTACTATAGTGCAACTAATTTGGACTACAACCCTTCTTTTTACGAGGATTAGGGCTATAACCATCATAGAAAACAATATAATCATATGAGATGAAATAAAAAACCCTTATCCACTCCTTACAATTGCATGTTTTTGTTATGTTTCAATAACTAAATTAGCACTTAACAAAAAGGAACTAAGATTAACTACCTAAGTTAATCCTCTCATATTCTAATATACCTGCTTTATTCTAAAGACTGCATTTATGGGAAGGAAAAATAACTGTAAATGTTTCATCATCTAAAATTATGAGAGGAATGTTTTCTATTTTTTATCATTAAAAATCAAATAATCATATAATTTTGTTATTGTTTTATGGTTTCCCTAGTAGTCTAGTGTTTATGAATGCCTATTTTACAAACAAATATCATATATGTAGGTTTCAACTAAGTCATTGCTGAGAAAAGAGTGAATATTTGCACCAACTAAACCACAGATATAAAGCAAATAAATACATTATTCTTTGATCCCCACTTGTGTTTAGTGTAGCTGGTTGACAAAATTTGTGAAGGTGACATCTTGTGACCAACCTTTGACCTACCACAACCACCACCTTTTGTTCTTCATTTGATTACCCTTTATTATTCCTTTTAATTACTACTGCTGTTTTTGTGTCCTTTTGCATTTTTGTGGAGTAGAAGGATCAAATGAAATTGAAACAACTAATCAGAAGATTCAATTCACATGTCTTTTTATTTATCTTTTCAACACCACAATTAATCACTTGTTTCTTTTGGATTTTAGTGTACATTACTCTATCATTTGGTTTATTTTTCTTACCTCAATTTTCCCCTTAATTAAGCATTGATTTTACAATAATAAATGGTATAATAGCCGGTAAAAAATGAAAAAATAGTCAAACTAGTTGATGAGCTCATTTAACAACTTTTTGATCAAAAAAACTCTTTTTAAAAATCTAACTTCTAGTAATTTTGACTGATTTTTCATTGTATAAATAGTAATGCTCCTGATTTTATTAGTATGATCTTGATTAGATGCCGTGTAATTTAAAACACACCATATAATTAATACATAAATTCCCCCCAATGCCTCTATAGTCTATAGCACTAATAGCTTTTGTCATCATTATGGATTCAACTTTGTCAATATGTTTCAAACTTTCAATTCTGCATAAAAAACACTACCACAAAACAATAAATGCATAAAAAAATTGTGACTTTTTTGTTTTTTGTTTTCCCTACCGGTAAATAGCAGGCACCATCATGCTTTTTCTTATAATTAGTTTGAAACTTTTATTTATGAAGTACTGGTGCAATGTTGTAAAAGATGCCTGTTCTCTGCTTTGCTTTTACTACTTTTCATTGTTTTGTTTGTTAGTTTAATTTTGATCAAATCAAAACACTATGTTTATATGATTTTTTAAGTAGTGAAAGAGAAAAATATAATCATGAATGATATGACAACACATAATTTGATGACTGTATAAAAAATTTGTACACGATCAGTAGATAAAAATTAAATCCTTTGTTTTTACACTTCCCAAATTAAAATGTAGTTTTACAATGATTTTCCTTTCATCTATAGATTTACTAATTAGATTATGTGTATGATTGCTTCTAAGTGCTCTCCCATGCTTTGAGTGTGATCTTGGTTAGATATATCATAGATCACAAGAGACACGAGGCAGCAATTATGGATTATCACAGTATATATCAGTCAGTGCTGACACAGAACACCACATGTAGAACAAGTGAAAAAGTTTTTACAAGTTTATAATATTCCTCTTTTCCTCCAATTCTAGCACTCCATTTATTCATGAAATTCAATTGTTGTTTATGGTTCTGATTTTATAGTTGAAACTTAAAGATCAATTGTTATAACTTAACACACAAAAGGTACTAATACATCTCAGATACTCTTAATCATGCCTTCTAAAGGTATAGATTTTTTTCCCTCTTAATTCCAACCATAAAAATCTTAATCTCTGAGCTTTATTTTCTACCAAAAGACAGTATCCAAGGACAAAATTATTAGAACACTTTAATTAGCATAACCGCACTGTCTGCACAAACCATTTTTTAGGTGTATGTAACAGCAAAGACTTAAAAAAGCAGGAAAATTCATTCACTTATTTTATTACTTTATCCTTACTATGCTCTAGGATTCCATAAGACCCTATAAAACTATGGGAATTACTTCTGAACCCTTTAGATATGAGTACCTTATTAAATTTAACAGAGGTGATTTAATCGTAAGTTTAATGAATATTAACATTTTAAATTAGTGAAACACGTGATAACTTTTTACAATGTGTTTGGTTACTTTTTATTTGGCTTCCCAATGCAACAATTGGGAATTCCAAGAATGAGAAGTCACAAAAACTTGAGTTGTCAAAAATTAATTTTGAAGGATAAACAAACAGACTCCTAGTCATAAGTTAACTAAAACGTATTAATATCTTTAAATTTTGTGGGGTACCAAAAAAATATATGTATTAACAATTGTGAATATAATTGTTGGAGCATTAAGACCCCCTATCTTTTTCCCACAAAGAAAAAAAGAAAGAAAAAGATATATAGTGGGGCTACACTAACACTACACAAAACTTTTCTCATCTCTTATAGGTTACAAGAAAAGAGAAAACAACATACTGAAAATAAGGTGGGCATATTAATAAGGAGGCAGGGTTAAGGCATCACAATCATTCATCATGCACCTTCTTTCACTCGAGTGAACAATGAATACACACCATGCCTAATCATTCCTAAAGTGTTTTAATTATTTATTATTTTTTCCAAATAAGCCACTCATTGTACAAATTTCCTTAATGTATTAGCAAAAAGAATCATTAATTAAAACTCAAGTTTACTTCTTGTCTTAATTCAGTAAAGTGCTTATCTTCTGTACCAACAAACAAATACTCAAAAGTTTTGGTCATTAGCAGATAGTACCACCTAAATTTGTCAATCATATCACATGTATATGGAGATTTGGTGTTTAACAGTTTTATCTTATAATCAAAATGAAATAGGAAGTTTTGGGGCTAATTTCATCATTAATATAAGGCTGCATTTGTGAAAAGTATATATATATAAGAACATAAATACAAGAATAGAAATACAGTAAAATAAGTTTGGTGTTATATATGACATAACAAAAAGATTGTATTACTACTCCTAAAAAACTATGATAAGAAGTAACACAAAATTGATCCAAAAAAGATAAAAATCACTATCTTGTACATTAATTTAGATATAACACATTACATATGATACATAGCACATGTTGGATACTATTTGGATATAGTTCTTTTGTACATATACTATTATCGTTTAATTTAAACATAATACAATAAGTAATATTTTAGTGTATTTATCTTTGTTATTTTCATATTTATGTCTTATTATTTTCTGCAGATATCAGCAAACACAATCCTAAAAAATGGTCCCAATATAATGCACATGTTAGCCATACCCTATCAGCATTCTCTCTGTATCCACTCAGAAATGTGTAACATTCCAAAGCTTTATCTCTACGAAAGTGAGAACTGAGGTCAATGTCAAGATTTGGGATAAGAAAATATAGACAACATTATAAATTTATATATATTTTTTCTGTGTCAAACCATGAAGAATTGTAATGAGGATAGATGTGCTTGCCCCATTACTATTTCAACCTTTCATAATCAAATCCAATAAAGCGTGGACTATAAGCCTACAAAAAGATAGTGAAATGTGAAAGTAAAGATGAAAAAGTCAGTGATGGGAGAACTATGAACACAGTAAAAGAAAACAAACTTTTTATTTTATTATTATTATTATTATTATTATTATTATTATTTCATTGCCCTGTCCCCACATAGATGCAGTGCATGAAGTATGAACAAAGAAGAATCCTATTTGTACATAACAATCCACCAATTTTTCACCCATTCAAAAGTTGTCAACTTTTATAAAAATGTTGGCAAGTTGCCAACATATTCATAAAAGTTACCAACTTTTTGAATGGGTAGAAAATGGATGGATGAGTATTTTGGTATCTACAAGTAGGATTTTTATGAACAAAATATAACACCTTAAAATCTTGAATTCTAAGAAAGTGGAAAATTTTGGCTAGTAGAAACAATGACCCAATACCCATTTACCAGTGCTGATTCATACAATATAATACAATACCATCCAAATGAGAAATTTGATAACTTTACGAGAAAATCTCAATCTCTCTGTGTCGATAAATTACGTTCAAAACAGAATTCTTACTTCATCTAATAGTAGATAATAGTAGATACGAAACCGTTAAAAGATAGAAATATTCTTCTTAGTGGAATGATATCTCACATATTATGACCTCACATCACATCAAAACATAACACACGCGCCTCTTCAATCCAAATCCAATCTCATGCAGTTAGTTTTAGAACTTTGCTTAGCAGAGTAGTATCATACAGTACAAACCAAACCAACCTATAATTAATACAGCAAAAAACAAAACCAGGGGAGGAAAGAAACAGAGCACAGCATAAAAACCAAAACCAAAACCAAAAAAACAGAGTCTTGCATTATCGTTCATTTCATTGTCATCCAAAAGGCAAAAGTGAACAACAAAAATATTTCATCTTTCCGCTGATTTCGGCGCTCTGTTTCTGTGAGCCTCATTAAGATACTATCACCCCGCAATTCCCGCAACAAAGGCATAGCCAAAAAGGAAAGGGAGGGAAACCAAAGTTCAGTGTCCGTGTTCTTGTTACGTTGCTTCATTCATTCATGGCATTGAAAAAACCAGACCCATTTTCCCTCGTGCTCTTAAACAGTTCCTAACACTCACTCTCACACTCTGTTCTTCACAAATGAACTAACTTTACCTCAAAAACTGACCAGCTCGATCTGTTTTCGTTGTTGGTGAGTGATGGGGTGTGTGGTGGTGAAGCAGGGGGTGTCGGTGACGCCGGCGGGGGAGAACTCAGGCGAGTCGGATAGGAACAGGAGGAAGAAGGGTGAGTCGATAACGGGAGCGAGTCGGAGCGAGTTGGGTGAGTCAGGGAGGGCGAGTTCGAACGGTGGTGGTGGAGGGAGCGAGTCGCTGAGCTTCAGGCTGGTGGGGAACCTGCAGAAGTACGTGGAAGGGGAGCAGGCGGCGGCGGGATGGCCTGCTTGGCTCAGCGCCGTCGCGTCGGAAGCCATTCAGGGGTGGGTGCCACTCCGAGCTGATGCTTTTGAGAAGCTTGAGAAGGTTGATGAATTCTGCATTTTTTTTTTGTTAATTTTTATTGCTAGTCTTATGATTGAAAAAATGTTATTTGTGCACGATGTTTGTGGAATATCGTGCTCATGATTTCGTATCAGCTATTAGATGAAATATGAGATATGAGTTGGCATTGTGTCTCATGAATACTTCTTTATTATTTGATTACGTGATTGGCATTGAGCATTAGCTGCATTATTCCCCAATTTGTTAGGTAGTGATTGTTTTCATTAACTATGAGGAGTAGAGTCAAAGGCGTCACGAAGTACAATAAGGTCCGGTTAGTCTATGGTTTGAACAAAAAGTAAGAATTTTGTGTGTCTGGACCACATTATCAAGAGTCTACTAAATTTCAACTTTGCTGGTTTTGAGTTGGGTTGGTCTATTGAAATGAGAATTTAATTTGAAGCTAATGACTTGCAGTTAATTACATTGGAAAAATCTCACTTGCATATCGTGTAGAAATATAAGACTACTATAGATGGAGGACTAGATTGCTGATTAAGTTTAAGAATCAATAATAGGATGCTGATTTTGGTTCTGCTTTATGTGTTTGAATAGATAGGGCAGGGTACATATAGCAGTGTTTTCAGAGCTAGGGAGCTTGAGACTGGGAGGATAGTGGCTCTAAAGAAGGTGAGGTTTGACAATTTTGAGCCGGAAAGTGTCCGGTTTATGGCGCGAGAAATAATGATTCTTAGAAGGCTTGATCATCCAAACATCATTAAATTGGAGGGCTTGATCACTTCCAGATTGTCTTGCAGCATCTACCTTGTGTTTGAGTACATGCAGCATGATATCACAGGCCTATTGTCTAGACCTGAAATCATGTTCAGTGAATCACAGGTATGTGTTTTAGCTTCTGTTGTGAAGAATGTTGCAAGTTTTATTTGTAGTGATGCAAATGCTTTTGTTGTTGTGCAGATTAAATGCTACATGAAACAGCTGTTATCTGGTCTTGAGCATTGTCACTCGCGGGGCGTAATGCACCGAGACATCAAGGGATCAAATCTTCTGGTGAATGATGAAGGGATACTGAAGGTGGCGGATTTTGGATTGGCGAATTTCTCCAATTTGGGGAACAAGCAGCCTCTTACCAGCCGTGTTGTCACCTTGTGGTACCGTCCGCCGGAACTCTTACTTGGCTCGACAAATTATGGTCCATCTGTGGATCTCTGGAGTGTTGGTTGTGTATTTGCAGAGCTTCTTATTGGGAAGCCTATACTTCAGGGAAGAACTGAGGTAGTAACCTTTTCAACAAGTATGGACTTTTTCTTTCTCCTTTCCCATTTAATGTAATCTAAGCACATGTCATGCAGTCATGCTTACAACCTGATTTCAGCTTTGTTCATTGATTATGCAATGTTACAACATCTAAGTTCCATTATAAATTTCAGAGTTGATTCCTTTTACTTGCATCCGAAAATCGAACTGTGTAGAAGATTTGGTCCAATATTTGTTGCAGGAAGTTTTGTGGCAATCCATAAATGGTTGCATTTGATATTGATGCTATGTATCTTGTGTGGTGAGTTGTTGAGACATCTTATTGGATGATATAGACTCTTTTTTCTTATGAAGGTTGAACAATTGCACAAAATCTTCAAGCTTTGTGGCTCACCACCTGATGAATACTGGAAAAAGACCAAACTTCCTCATGCAACTTTGTTCAAGCCACAACAACCATATGATAGTTGCCTTCAAGAGACATTCAAAGATTTGCCTGCAACTAGTGTAAATCTGCTGCAGACCCTTCTCTCCGTCGAACCGAGCAAACGTGGGACTGCCGCATCTGCTCTCACATCAGAGGTTGGTTAACTCAGCCTTTAATCTTGCTTTTTGTAGCAACTTTGTTAAATCCTATATATGAACCAATCTTTTTTAACTTTTCCTTTCTCCATTAAGCCATTTGAAGCATTGATTTTGGAGTATGCTAGCCTTTTTCTGATAATAACAATATTCATACCACTTTCAGTATTTCAAAACAAAACCTTATGCATGTGATCCATCAAGCATGCCAATATACCCGCCTAGCAAGGAGATTGATGCAAAACACCATGAGGAGTCAAAAAGGTGAAAATCATCTTCCTCACTCTCTATTTCAATGTTACAATTATTGGTTTCCTGAAATCATACATGGTATGATGAACTACCAGGAAAAAGATCAGCGGGCGAGCTTGTGGACCGGAAACAAGAAAACCATCAAGAAAGCCATTAGCACTCAGTAAATTAGCCCCAGCTGAGGTTTATCTTGCTCTCTTTCTTCTTATGTGGCATGCACATTTGTGCAGCAATGATATTGTAATACTAACATCTTATTCTTCTATTATAGGATTTGACATGCCAAACTCATAATTCCCAAAAGCCAAAGTTGGATGATAGCTCTATCCAAGTCCTTAAAGAAGAGGACACTAGCATTGGTGAGGATGCACCAAAGGTACCTAGTGATGAACCTGAAGATGCTTCTCATATGAAGAGTGCATCCAAAGCAGATATTCCCTTTCCTGGACCATTACAAGTTTCAAAATCGAGCGGCTTCGCATGGGCGAAAAGGCGTAAAGATGACACTTTAATGAGATCACATTGTCGATCAATTTCAAGAGGGAACCTATTCAACTCATTAGAGAGTTCTACAATAAATTCAAGGAATAATTCTGAGTCAAGAAACCATGAAAACAAGGAATTATGTGGGAGCCGCAGCAACTCTAGGGGCCATGACCTACTTGAAATATCTAAGCTTGTAATGCAGAACCAATGGAGTAGGTTTGATCGTCCCGACTCATTCGATACTTCTGATGAGTACCATTCACAAGAACTATCTATGGCGCTTTATCGCAGAGAAGATTCATTGTCCAAGAGAAGTAACCAGGTAAACTTTGTAAGTTTTCCAGCTTCTTTGTGGCAATAGTTTAATCAGTTTCATAGTTTGCTTTTGTCAACATCGGGGTTTGAATCCCTAAGCACTTGGTTAGAAGACTCTGATATCATATTATGAAATCATTTAACCTAAAAACTTAAACAGTTAGGATAAGAGACTCGTTTAATGGTTTATGCTCTAATACATCCTAGCCTAGATAGGAGTCTTACTCATTTCCCTTCTTATAGAGTTCTCAGGATCAAGGAGACAAGGTTGAATTCTCAGGACCCTTAATATCTCAAATGCACACAGTTGATGAGATCTTGGAGAGACATGAGCGGCACATAAGGCGAACTGTCAGAAGATCATGGTTTCAGAAAGGTATAACACAAAATATCAAAGCTGATGATAGTGATAGCTACCATAAGAAGAATCAACAATTGGTTTTGTTAATTGTTAAACTCTAAAACAGAGAATTTGTTTATAACATGTGGTAGGTGGATTGCAGGTAAGAAGAATGGGAAATAAAGTGACTGCATGATATTTTTACACATGAAAGATATATATATATAGAGAGAGACCTTCAACCTAGAGATCAAAATGATTTATACAAGTTTCTTGCAAGAGGGTTTAAAATAATCTCGGGACGGCCACCTTTACTGAGATACATCCTAGTACTCACCCTTATTTTCTTCCCTATCTTCTTCTCCATTATCCAAGGACACACACACTGCTGAGGGAGCAACAAATGAATGAATATCAAAGAAACAGGATCCAGCAGTATGAGTTTATACATAGAAACTCCTTGTTTGGAGAAATATTAAGTGCAGGGGAAAAAGAAAATTTTGACCAAGAATTCTCTATTTTTGGTCAATTATAATGATAATAGGTGAAATTTATTTCTGTATGATCTAAACTTCCTCCTCCCACTTCTTATTACTAATCCTAATACCATTTTTTCACTGTATTTTTAGGCTTCAAAGGAATCAGACACAGTAATTTCTTTATGAAAATATATACTAACACGCCATTACACCATACCTTAGATAATTTAAAAAAAAAAAAAACTTATTCTAATCACAAAGAAAAACCATGCATGTTCACAAGTAACTACTAAGCTGGTTCACTGGCTGTTAGAATATGTGCAAAATGTTATATATATTATATAATTGGTATATTTTCATATATTTATCTAACTAAATTTGATTTAACACGTTCAACGAATGACTCATCAATTGAATCATTGTCCTATTTATCCAGTGATATGACTGAGTCGATTACCAGTCCGATTTTCGATTGTGATAATTAGGCATAAAATACACAAATTTTGTTTTGAGAAACAAATTTTCTATTAGATCTTTGTAATTAAACACATTATGTTTGTATTCTATCGTGTAAACATTATTTTTTTATGGGTTTCCCCTTAGGTATCTGTCGGCCGGTAGCTGACAACTAATCTCTACTTTCGACCCCTTTCGGTGGGTAGGGAATTGACCACAAGATTTTTCGCATACATGTCGCTCAAGGATCGAATCCGGGATATGATGCTTAAACAGTCCAAGTAAACGTTGTTATCATGAATACATTATTAAACCAGTCTATCTGTCTCTCTGAGTTGGGCATCCTCAATGTATTTTATGGACTTGGGCTTAGACTAGCCCTTACTATTTGCAGTAAAAATGAATGCATGTGTGCATAAAAAAAAATAAGGTGGAAAAAAATGATGATGCGCATGATACCAATAATGTACAAGGAGAAGGAATTGGTTCCAAATTTGTCATTGTCAATCAAAATTAGCAGTTAGCATGCTAATGTCAGTGAAAGAGTACACACCGAATTGGACAAAACATACATAACTAATGATCTATTATTGTTACTATTATCTTACAAATCTTTCCATATTACTAAATGGAATAAAAAGTACACATGTGTTTATGTCTTGAAATCTTAAAATTTACAAAATTTATTTTATTTAACACATAGGAGGAAATATCATTTTATGACAGGACATATATAAGATATTAGTATACTATTTTTCTTTATTTTGGAACAAAAATAACAGTAGTATATATTTGATTAGATAAAGGCAGAAGATGGGAATGATTATGTTCTGTTTTCTTTTCTTCTAATGTAGTTTGTCAGTTTTAAAAGAGAAGGGCATCAGCACTATAATGATGAAAGTGAAAGAGGGACCAGTGCTCATTTATCTTAATCATAATTCAATGTATAATGCATGCTCACTGCCACTTATAAAAAAGAAATAAAGAAAGAGGGGCCTTAGTACCATACCGATTGGTTCTGGTTTTTAAAGCCTAAATTTGATTTTTCTTCATTGTTCCCTTCTTGCTATCTCGAGAATAGGTTCTTGTATATATAATTATTTTCACATTTCATTCGTTAATAAATAGTATTACTTTTGACTGACTTGAATGTGAGAATGTCGATGACCCCTTTCGGATACACGTACTCATCATCTATGTCTAGAGAGACTCAGAGGCTTACTAATGACCGAATCATCGGCTCGAGACATCAGTCAGGTCTATAAATAGTGTTACCTTTGGCTGACTTGAGTGTCGGAGACCCCTTTCAGGTACACGAACTCATCACCTATGTCAAGAGGGACTCGGAGGCTCACTAATGACCAGATCATTGGCTCGAGACATCAGTCAGGTGCTCAAGCAGGCGTGTCATTTAGATAGAATGTAAACTCATTTAAAGATGACTCATATTTCATTCAACATTGAATAAAATTTCAGTCGATATAGAGGTAAAAAAAACGTACAAAAATAATTTCTCCCATTAAAAAACGAAACAAAATATCCATAACAATATAAACAAGTTTATAAGTTTAATTAATTAAAACTAAAATGAGATGTATTACACATCATTTAAGGGAGACTAAAGTGAAAAGTCTACCAAAAACAAATTAAGGGAGACTGAATTAAGGTCTAGTTAATACTATCTAGTTAGTCTAGGGAAAAAAGAGCATAACATATATAGCATAATCTTTCATTAAAACTCCATAGTGGTTTATGAAGTCTCCATTGTATGGATTGATCAGTTTCCTTTTTCCTCTCATTTCAGAATATATTTTTTTAATATTGTAATATAATTAACCTCTAACGCAAATAAATAATGGTGAAATTAGTGACAATAGTTAAAAAAAAAACTAAGAATTGAATCGAATATCACTGTTTCATATCTATCTCTCTTTCTCTCTAGTTGGCTTCTACCCTAGATAAAAAGACACATGCATTTTTATACTTTTTATTATATATCCTTATTATTATTTTTATTATTATTGATAAACATTTGAATCACTACTCACTAGAGAGTCCATATATATTATTATTGATAAACATTTCTATATGATTGGACCACAACCTGAGTCCATTGTACCCAACTTGATGTCTCGTACCATAACTCAATCAATCAAACACAAAGATAATAATAAAGAGATTGCAAAAAAAGGGATCATTTGCTTTCACGTGGAAGGTTTTCCACCAATATATGAAAATGTGAAAAAAATAATAATCTATTGCTTATATAAAAAATTTTATTAAAAGTTGATTATTTTTTTACTCTTAAAATAAAACTAATCAATTAAAAATAAATTAAGTAAGTCATAAAAGTGATAATATCTCTAAATATAAAGCACTATAATTTTCTCTCTACCTCTAAGTCTTCTATGTTATTTTTATTTACTATTTATCTTACTTTTTACCATATTTATGAAAAAAATGAAAAGATAAAAAATATTACTCGATAGAAAAAAATAAAGATTGTACACTTTGTAATTAGAGATTACTCATTTTTTATACAATATAAAATTGAAGGTTATATACTTTAAAATATAATATAATATAACTACTTTTTCAAAAAGTATAAAACTAAAGACAATAATTTTTAAAATATTAATTTTTTAGGATTTAGTATACAAAAGTAGAAATTAAATGTTATATAGTTTAAGAACGTGAGATTTTACTATTTTTTAGAAATATTATAAAAATAAAGATTGTACTCTATGTAATTGAAAATTACTCATTTTTATACAATATAAGATTATATATTATTTTAAAATTTGATAAAATATAAAAGGAGTATAAGGTGAAAGACTATGATCTTTGAAATATTAAACTTTAAAATTTTTTTACATAAAATAAAAATTAAAGACTATATATTTTAAAATATCATATTACACTATTTTTTAGATACAATATAAAAATAAAAACCCTGAAATCAAGTGGATGCTTGCTTGACAATATAATATATATGATCATAGATGAAAATTTTTTTAAAAATGAAGGGACTATTATTTTTTCAGCTCCCTCCGTTGTTCATAACACAATAAAAATTCATAACCTTTTTTTATAACCTTTGTGAATCTAGAAGAATCTACTCTGCTGCATATGTATAGATACTCCCATGATCATGTGGTGAGCTGAGTTGCAGAGAGTGGTCACAATTATTTTGTGGACCCCACTTGCCATCCATTATCTAAATCCAACCGTTGATTTTGTTGGCATATTCCAGCGTTGACTAAAGATGCGATCACATCGCATAAAGTTTTAGTTACCTCTGAATTCTGATGCCTGACTACAATAATAATGGAAATATATAGTACATATATATGATCAGAATTTGTTTACTATTGAAGATTAATTTTTATGCACTAATTAATAGTAAAGAGTTATTTTATTGTCAATCAATAAAAATTGAGAAAAATGTTAAATTATGGTGAGAAATTTTTAATAATAGTTTATCAACTTTTTTAATTGTTATATTTTAATATATAGTGTAAAATTACATGGTCGGTGTATACAAATTAATTAAATCATTACTATATATATATGTGTGTGATATCATGATGATTTTAACATATAATAAGAAGTGTTTTAAGACCATATGTTTCACTCATTAAAAAACTTAGACACATTTTTTTGACCATTTGATCAGAAGTGGTGTTTACTATTATATATGTTTTTCTATTGGAAATTAACTCATGTTTAATATAATAAAATCTCTTGTTGTTGTTATTATTAATACATATATGATTCTCCATATTGTTCATATATACAAATTAACCTACCTAGTACTTGAAAGTCTTATTTATTTATATTTTTTTAATATAAATATGTATGTCTAAGAAAACTTGCCAAGAAGATCGAAGATACTATATATATTGTACTAACATAAATTAATGTGGAGATATTTAAAAGAAGATGAGCAAATATTCATTTATTTTGACCCTTGATAGATGAATTGAATGTAGTTATTTTTTGTTTTCATCCTCGAAATTAAAAAATTATTTAAATTTTACCATTAAAAGTAGAAATATATATTATTTTTCAAGTTAATCATTAGAAAAGATCATACAAACTAATTTAATTAAAATTCTAAAAAGTCTAATTTAAATAAATTAATTTCTTTTTAATTTTAGATATACATTAAAATAAAATATGTATACAATTTAAAAGCTAAAATGAATACTTAATTACTTCTCTCTCTGTAATTAAAAGGTGGGTGATTGTAGTTAGGGTTTTTATTTATTGTTTATTTAGTGGCTTTCTTATTCCCTAATGCACGACACCTATAGCAATACGCCTGCATGATTGCAAAATACGACTTCATAGTGTTTTACACCCCTACACGTGTGGGATGTATTTATTTGCTTAAAAAAAAGTGAGGTAATAATATTATTTAAGACTTAATTAAAAGTTATAACTATAATATGCATGAATAGATTTATGAATAATGTTGTGGGGCATGATTTATGTCCCATAGATTTTTTATTTTTTCATTAAAGTATATATAAGTGTATAAATTTTGTTCCATTATATTATTAAATTTGTCCCCACACTATAAAAATTCAAAAAAATATCAACTTATATTTATATATATTAGCGATCCAATATTTTTGCCCCCACTATTAACATTTTATGGATCCGTCACTAAAATATGTTATAAAATTTTTATTTGATATAATATTACATATAGAATTTATTATAAATTCGAGTCTATATTACCATCTTCTATTTAAAATACTTTATGTCAAAGTAAATATTCTTCATCAAGTATAATTTTGCTAAATCAGAATGAAAAGTGATGAAAAGTAAAAATAAAATAAAATAAACTCTTCAGAAAAGATCCATCATGTTCATTATTTGTAATTAGTATAGCATTTATTTTGATGACTACAGTTATGTAGAATGATTGGAACTGACTCATCTAATCCGAAATAGGAAAGTGAAAGGACAACGAAAGATTGATAGAACTAATAAAACTCCAAAAGAAGAAAAAACAAGAAGAAAAATATGTAATTTGTCGAACCTTTGTATTTGACAAGGACTAAAAATATCTAGTATTTACAATAATAAAAATAAAATCAATTATTTCTTTTTGGAGAATTTAAAAAATTAGAGAATTTTTTTATAAATAAAAACTATAAAATCCAACGATAAATATCGCATCAATGTTATACATATTAAACACTATCTTCAAAATATCATAAAATAGAAGATATATTTGCCTACGTACTTTAATTTGCTTGTAAACAAATATAAAAAATTAAAATAGGAGCTTAAATAATATATATATAGTCACATATATAGTTTCATATATATACTAAGTATAGTTGATCCTTAATTCATGCATTGGGAACTATAAAACCAAAAGCTAGGCACACATTGGAGGCGTGTCTGTTTATACTTGGATATATATAATATGCATGTTCATTAATAATGTATGCATCAATGTTATTTATCTGCACTTTATTTATATATATATATCATTTTGAAATATTGAAATATTATTATTTATTTATGAGTAATGTTATATAGACATCCTGAATAATATTTATAAAATATTTATCATGATCAATGATAGAATAAAAAAATTGAAATTAAAATATAGTAAAAAAGTCACGTCAAAACTAAAGAATAGAGAAACTATATGTCAATATAAAATATGAAAAATAAATATTAAAATAGTATTTGTGTCTTTTTATTTAATTTAGTTTAACTTGGTAGCATAAAGCCCTAAGCCCCCACATAGGATCACGCAGCGATTGATGCCTTAATTACTTATAGCAAGTTCATGAGAGATTCTATCTATATACTATATCCGCTCTATTACCCCACCATATAATATATATATATATATAGTTTTTTTTTATTTACTTTGTTCTTTAATTTGCCGTGTGATGTATGTATAAAATAAATGTATAACTAACTGATCATAATTTACTCTGGGTAAATCTAGCTAGTTTAATTACTTTCACTGCTATATATATATATATCTACTACCAAAAGGGTAAAACCAAATTATGGTTAATAATTATATTACCCAATTGGATTTTGCTGTATATATGTAAGTGCCATTATTGGACACTACCGTTATGTGGTCCTTTAAGTACCATGCTACAAGTCACGTGTGCTAACCACTTCACTCTTATTGCCCCCAAATTCATTCCAACGGCTTCAAGACAAATTAAAGATTAAAAAAAAAAGATAGAAATTAAACTGACACAAAGCAAGACATATACAAATAACGGTTATAGTAATTTTGCTGAAATGTTGATTGTACCAAATACGTTCAACTATATAGTATTCAATGTGTTATACATAATACGTAATGTGTGTCATATATATGTTTTATACATTTAACATACATTGCATATTATGTATAGTACATGTTGGATATTAGTTGGACGTATTTATGAGAAACATTATTGAAAGTAATGTAGGTTTTGGGGGCCATAAAATTGATTAAACAATAATTATTCTTGTGCATGGACATGTCTAAGTGGAAATTTTGAATTTGGTATGCAATGTGTAAACTTTATGTGTTTTGTATTTTAATTATCATTATCAAACTATATATTGTTGAGAGGATAAGAGAGTGATGAAGTGAAGAAAAGTTGAAGTTGATTGGTATTTGTCGATTATGAATGAGCAAGCTAGCTAGCATGTCCTATGTCTCTTATCCATTAGAAGTGAATTTGAGATGCTTATGCTATTATGTTAGGGAAAAGAGTTGCATCTTTTGGACCCAAATTAAAAGCTTCTATTCTAGACTTTTCTGGATTTGCCTAACCTAAACGACAATAATATACTATTATTTAATTTCTATCTTCGTCCTTTTCTTTTTCTTTTATCAATAGATACAAAATTGATATTTTAACTTCAATGATTGAATATATACCTGTTACTGGACTTTACGACCTTGGGCCCTTAGGCCTTTTTACCCCCTGGGCCATAAATCATGAGGTCCTGGATCCGCTCTTTCAAGTCGTGGAGACCCGATAAGGATAAGCACATTGTCACGTCTCCCCCCACGACCGGAAGCACGACTCACGAAACCGGGTAGATCGCTTGGAGTCGTGGGAGTAAGGGAGTCGTTATCCTAGATAGAAGCAGAAGTCATTATCCCTATAAAAAGGAAAGCCGGGTACACTGCGAAGGTAAGCAAACTTTTCCCCTCATTCTACACACTCTTTCTGACTTGAGCGTCGGAGTGTCCTCGCAGGTACCCACTCCCGCCTTGGTGAAGGAAGCAAGCTAGTGACCCGGAGTTTGGAAAGTAAGGACCTCCCGGCTATACCTTCGTAACAATACCAAATGTATATTCACTTTTATACCATTAAATATGGTGATATTTCTTACTTAATATATTTTTTAATAATATTCAATTATATAAATTTAGATGTGTATTTGAAACATTTATAATAGATATTTAAATAACATTCTTGTCAATAGATATATCTATACTACAGTAAACAAAAATATTATGGAACAAGTGAAGAATTATTATCATTCTTCACGGTATATACATAAAGTAACGTTTGTTTTAGTGACTCTGGAGTCAGAGTTAAAGGAGTCATGAAATCAATGTCACAGGAGTCAGAGTCACAGTGATTCCGAACACGTCCTCACATATTTGTGCCTTCCTACCAATGTGAATAAAATTGGAGTGAACAAAAAATTGACAGTTTTGTTCACTGGATCAATGTGACTCTGTTCACTGAGTCACTATGTCGACCCTCGCACCAAATACATGACAGAGTCAGTTTTTCACTGACTCCCTGACTTTGACCCAAGAGTCAGAAAAAACAAAGGCAAGTCTTATACTCCCACTAAATTTCTAATATTTATTCAAAAATATATATTATTCATATTATATTATTTTACTTGTCTCTATATCATAAAAATTTTAAAAATAATATATTATACTTATAAATATTAGTGATGTAACATCTATCTTTATCTTCGATCTCTGCTAAAATTTTCTTGATACATCACTGTATATAAACCCTCTTCTATTCAAAAACTAGGTAGCTTAATTGATTTATATTTTATATACGTACTTACCAAACATTTTGTTTCAATATAATCATAGGATGTTATAGTACTTCTAATATTTAACCACTAAAGAAAGAGGGGAAAATCATACACTACTATTTAGGAAATTTCCTTTCATACTTTACCTTGTTGATCTCAATATAACGCTTTATTTATCCTTTTTTTCTCCTCAATCATCACTTGTAAATGAAAAATTCATAAATAGTCCATGCACTTAATATAAATTAATATCCTTACATTGAGATGACATATAGGGATAAAAGTAAACAGTGTTCTTTTTATTAAAAGTACGAAAAGGTTTAAATCTTAAAAATGCTAATTAGAAAAGTATCATTATGTCATTTTCTTGATTTTATATTCAAAAAAGCGTATAAATACCATTTCCCCCCTTCAAGTATTCATTATTAAAAAGAGTGATTTTTTTTTCTCGCATCAGAAAGCAAACAGCACAAAATTTAATAAAAATATTTAATGTATAATAAAAAAATATCTAATACTCATCTATAATATTCATCATTATCATTAAAATTTAAGAAAAAAATCATATTAATATTTAATAATAAAGAAGAATGTTGGATAATTTTTTATTGTATAACTAATATTGCTCTAGACTCTAAATATGCACTTTTTGTTATGTTTATTATGTGGTTTAACATACATATATAACTTAAAGATTATTCATAAGCTCCACTTATTTTCCATAAAAATGGCCAATAAAAACCTAATGGAATAAGCAAAGTGCAAGTTTTAGAAAAATTAAGAATCATATACACTGCATATTTTGTTTTGGTTAATAAGCAACTAAAATGCGTATGAACTATGAACTAGAGAGAGGGAGCAAAATTAATTTTTCCCTACAAAAGATTTTTATACTATAATCATATTTTAAAATTATTTTCTAAAACATTTTTTTACATGTTTTTTGGTCAAAGATAAGAGATTGATTACTAATAAAGTGATAGATACATTATTGGCTTATTAATCAAGTTATATACTTTAACAATTATGCCTTACAAAAACCAAAACTTTTGTGAATTGTTATACTTTCAATCAACTATTGCTTCATTTTATTTCTTCACAACATTATATATTTTTCCCACACTAAGGAAAAAGCAAATTTGTGCCATTTATTCCTTTTTCATTACCGATTAATTTCTAATAGGATTTAATTTTCGTAGACTTAAAATGTATCATTATTTTACACAATTGTCCAATCATTATTTTACAAAATTTGTCACGTTAGCTATGATTGTGTTTTCTAATTCTCACTACCTCAAAAGTCATATAAACAGAACATTTTGATTGGACGACCGTGTAAAATACCTTTACACTGTAAATGTATCAAAATTAAACTCTTTCTAATATTTTATTTATTATATCTTATTAACTAAAATATTAACTGAATTAAAAGATTAAGAGAAGATGAGAAAAGAAAAAAAAAAAAAAGAGTAGTAGTAGTAGTAGTGAAGAATAAGAATACGAAATAGTAGGTAGAAGAAGTACTAGATTTTAGAGATACGTAGACGTAGATGCCACGTAGACCCAAAATATGTTGAATGTTGTCGCTGCAGACACAAAAACAGAGAGAAAAAGAAAGATAAAGAGAAGAAAAGACCCAATTCACCTTCTTCTTCTTCTTCTTCTCCATCTTCTTCTTCTTATTCTCTCTTCAATTTCAATGTTCGACTCCATTTGAGAGAAAGACAGGTTCACCTTTCATCCAGTTCTTTTCTCCTTTTCAGTCCACTACGCTTCTTTCTCTTTCTCTCTCTCTCTCTCTCTATCTTCATCCATTTCACATTTTCCCAATAAAGCAATTATAAAAAAAGTTCCCCCTTTTTTGAATTTCCATTACCTCTCTACTTCTACTTCACTTCAAATCCTCCTCTTACCATTTTAACTTTCACTTATTATTATTATTGTTGTTGTTGTTGTTGTATTTTTTTTCACCTCTTTTTGAAATTTCAATTATTTGACTAAAGTCTTGTTTGTTCAGCTTTTTTATTTGGATCAACTTTCATCACCCAACTTGTGCTCTTGCTCTCCCTTCCTCTGAATTCAGAATTTCTGGGTTCTGTTTGGCTTCGATCGAATTGGGTATTTGCAGGATCTGCGTTGGCGTTTGCTTATGACCAAAAAGTTCTGATCTTTTTTCATTTTGTTGGTGTTGGGCCGAACTGAATCGGCGGTTTGGATCTGATCGGGGAAGAAACAGCGCCATCAGATGGCGCTGTTCAGAAGGTTCTTCTACCGGAAGCCACCGGATCGACTTCTTGAGATCTCCGAGAGAGTTTACGGTACACCCTTTCTATTTTCCTCTCTCTCTTTACTTTTTTTCATTCTATTATAGTATTATTATTGTTTTTCTCTGCATAATTGAGTTCATTATTGCATTAATTACTGCAAAACCCAGAGCATTTTTCACCCGTTACTCTCTTTTTTTTGAATCTATTTTTGGTTTCCAGCTGTATTTAGCATGTAGAGGGAGAGGGGCAGCTATAGTTGCTGCTTTTTAGTTAATGTTCATTTTAATGTTTGGAAGCTAAATTATTAAACTTTGATGTCGTTTTGATTTTTGAAGCAATGCTTATGGTAATGGGTTGCGATATTGTGAACTTTTTTGAACTTGAAACTCTGTTTTTCTCTACTCACATGCTTCTTCTAGTAGGAAATAAATGCTCATATGAATCATTGCAGAAAAACAAATCAAAGCAGTGTTTATGTCACATTACTATTAGTGGTTCAGTTGAGGATTGCTAATTGATGAACTCTGCAAACTGATACTCTTTTACTATTGTCGATTTAAGACTTCAAATTTTATGGCTTGCAATAGTTGCTATTTTTTTTAATACATTGTAGTAAAGATGGTATTTTGCTATTTGGCAGAATTATGTGCCTTCTTTCGGTTACGAATCCAGATTGTCTAGGCTTGATCATCTTATGCTTATGTGTAATAAATTCATCTCCTCTTCTGCGCTTAAAGTGCTTTTACCTCTCTGGTTATTCTAACGCAATAAAATGAGCAAATGGATTTGAAGTTGTGAGTAATATTATAGTTCAGTCACTTCTATGTGTTCATGCTTTTGGATAATGTTATGACTGTTCCTTCCGGTTTCTGCAGTTTTTGATTATTGCTTCTCTACGGATGTCTTGGAAGAGGATGAGTATAGAGTTTATATGGGGGGAACTGTGGCCCAGCTGCAGGATCACTTTCCAGATGCTTCTTTCATGGTGTTCAACTTCGGAGAAGGGGATAGACGCAGCCAAATCTCGGACATATTTGCTCAATATGACATGACAGTGATGGAGTACCCTCGGCAATATGAGGGTTGTCCCCTTCTGCCTCTGGAGATGGTCCATCACTTCCTCCGATCAAGTGAAAGCTGGTTGTCTTTGGAGGGGCAGCAAAATGTGCTCTTGATGCACTGCGAAAGGGGAGGTTGGCCCGTGCTGGCATTTATGCTAGCAGGTCTTCTATTATACCGTAAACAGTATACTGGAGAGCAAAAAACTCTCGAAATGGTTTACAAGCAAGCTCCTAGAGAACTTCTCCACCTTTTATCACCTCTGAACCCACAGCCTTCTCAGTTGAGATATCTTCAGTATATTTCCAGGAGACATTTGGGTTCTGAGTGGCCCCCATCAGAAACACCATTATATTTGGATTGTCTGATTCTTAGAGTCCTTCCATCATTTGAAGATGGAAAAGGTTGCAGGCCTATTGTACAGGTGTATGGTCAGGACCCTTCAATACCTTCTAACAGAAGTTCAAAGCTACTTTTTTCAACTTCAAAATCCAAAAAGCATCTTCGCCACTACCCACAGGTGCTATATGATCTACACTATTCATATCGAATTGTGAATTAATTGGATAGAATGTCCTCTTAACAAGTTTTAATCGCAGGCAGAGTGTACGCTGGTGAAAATTGATATTCGTTGTCGTGTTCAAGGGGATGTTGTACTTGAATGCATACATTTAAATGAAGATTTAATGCATGAGGAGATGATGTTTAGAGTTATGTTCCATACTGCATTTGTGCGGTCAAATATATTGATGGTAGGCCGTGATGAAATTGACATACTGTGGGATGCAAAGGATCATTTTCATAGAGACTTTAAAGCTGAAGTAAGTTACAGTTATTCTCTTTTGAAGCTATGTTTTCTGATGCAGTACGAGTTAAACACAATGTCATATCTGTTTCAGGTGCTTTTTTTGGATGCTGATGCTGTTGTACCTGATCTAACCACAGTCACTGTGAGTGATGATGCTAATGAAACTGAAAGTGCTGAGACCGAAAGTGCTTCACCTGAGGAATTCTTTGAAGTGGAAGAGATTTTCAGCAATGCAATTGATGGACAGGAAGGAAAGGGGGAGTTTGATTCTCATCCTATTCATGAAAATGCTGTGGATGACCAAAATCATAAAGAGGTTTGGAAGGAGGAGTTGGATCCTCATACTTTTCAGGATTGCACGGCAGATGAAGGTGTTAACAAACGAGTTGACGAGATGGATTCCGATATAAATGTGGTGAAAGACATCTCTGTTGATGATGTGAGCTTGGATTCAGATCCTCGTGCAGTGAAGGACATTGCTGTGGACGATGGAGAAATTAAGTCAACTTCCACTGCAAGTATTTCTGATATGATTAAAGCTCTGGAAACAAGGGAAATAAATGAGGATGTGCCCGGGGAAACGGTAGTTATGCAAAACAAATATGATGAAGATAACAAAGCAACAGAAAGGGACTTAGAATCTAAGGCAGAACAGCAGATTACTGATATTTCAAGATCAAAATCTGGTAAACTACTTCCATCTGTCGGAAAGAAACAACCTCCATCAAACTTGAAGCCAGTGGGAGACGCAGTTACAGCAAAGCCAAAGACTAAACAGCAAGAAACCCAAGGTTTTCAGGCAAAACCAGCTAAGTCTAGTGCTCCTACTCAGTGGATTCCTTCCAACAAGGGTTCTTATACGAATTCAATGCACGTTTATTATCCACCATCAAGAAATAACAGTGCACCCGCTGCACTATCAAATTATACAGCTTCAAAGGATAAAATGGAAGATGCCAAAGCGAAGTCTTCATCTGCTGCTTCTGTCTCTCCAGCAATTGTTTCTAATGATATGAGAAATGACCTGAAAAGTCGTAAGGTGGCCTCTTCAAAATCTGGTAACATAGCAGCAGGAGTAGATGCTAACCGCTCATTATCATCATTACCATCTATTAAAGAAATATCTCTTCAGTCAGCTACTCAAGCACAACAACAGAGCTCAGAGCAAGAGCAAGAGCTACAACCTCCCCCACCACCACTGCCACCTCCGCCGCCACCTCCACCTCCACCTCTAACTCATGGTAGAAACACTTCTTTACGTGTTTTGGAACCCTTATCATCACCAGATGATGTATCAACACAAGCCCCTCCGCCTCCTCCTCCTCCTCCTCCCCCCCCATTTTTTGGGCAAAATAGGGCAATCTTCCCACCTTCTCCATCCCCTTGGAAGTCCGTGTATTCATCAATTTCCATAGTTGGAGAGTCTAGTGATTATGAAGTGCTTACTTCGGTGGCCTCTCCTCCTCCCCCTCCTCCTCCTCCTCCTCCTCCTCCACCACCACCACCACCACCAATGCCTTCGTCAAGGTTTGGAGTTCCATCTGTTCCTCCACCTCCACCACCACCTCCTCTTCCTCCTCCTCCCCCCTCGCTTCATGCCTTGTCACATTTGGCTCCTTCTCCACCCCCACCACCACCACCACCACCACCTCCTCCTCCTCCTTTTAGTAATGCTTCAACATTACCACCTCCACCTCCACCTCCACCACCACCACCACCTTTTAGTAAAGCTCCACCACCGCCTCCTCCACCTCCATTTAGTAAAGCTCCACCACCTCCTCCTCCACCTCCATTTAACAAAGCTCCACCGCCACCGCCTCCCCCTCCTTTTAGCAAAGCTCCATCGCCACCTCCTCCACCTCCATTGAGCAAAGCTCCACCGCCACCACCTCCCCCTCCTTTTAGCAAAGCTCCACCACCACCGCCTCCACCGCCTTTTAGCAAAGCTCCCCCACCGCCGCCTCCCCCTCCTTTTAGTAAAGCCCCACCTCCACCGCCTCCACCTCCTTCTAGTAGAGCCCCACCTCCCCCACCACCACCTCCATCAGGTGGAGCCCCGCCTCCACCTCCACCACCTCCAATATCTAGAGCTCCGCCTCCTCCACCTCCACCAATTCGTGGAGCACCACCACCGCCTCCGCCAATGCCGGGAGCACCACCTCCTCCGCCACCTCCTGGAGGTCGAGCCCCACCTCCTCCTCCACCTCCTGGAGGTCGAGGCCCTCCTCCTCCACCACCTCCCGGTGGTAGAGGCCCGCCTCCTCCCCCTCCTCCAGGTGCTCCTGGTGCTCCTCCTCCACCTAGACTTCCTGGTGGTGCCCCTCCACCACCTCCACCTAAAGGTTCAAATGTTGGAGCTGATCCAAGAGGGAGAGGGCGTGGTTATGTACGCCCTGCTGGAGCAGGTGCAATGGCACCTCGACGATCCTCATTAAAGCCATTGCATTGGAGTAAGGTCACAAGGGCACTTCAAGGAAGTTTATGGGAAGAATTGCAAAGACATGGAGAACCTCCAATGTAATTTGTCTTGTCTACTATTGCATGCTTGTCTAATTTTAAATTTTGTATATGTGTATACTGTCCTTCATGCTTTCTGTATGCTTATGTTTGTAATGACTGGTTTTTACTTCTATCTTAGTGCACCAGAGTTTGATGTTTCAGAGCTAGAGAAGCTTTTCTCTGCAAATGTTCCAAAACCTGCTGATTCAGGCGGTAAATCTGGAGGGCGGCGCAAATCTGTTGGATCTAAAACTGATAAAGTCCACTTGGTATTCCGCTCTATGAATGTTCATGAAATTCAAATTTTCAAATGATCTATGTGTAGTGGTGATTTGATGTTTTTCACTTAGTCTTGCCTTCTATATTTGTAATTTTACCATGACTTACAGTTTTACATCCCACACACAAACACACACATATATATGTATGTGTTGATAGTATCCTCCATACCTTGATAAATAAAGCATTAATCCTATTATTGACTGCTATGATTACATCTTTTTGAGCAAAGTTCAGTGCTCTTTTATTGTTACTTCTCTATCTCTTTTAAATTCCTAAATTAAAATTCTGTTAAGTGTGATGTGCATATAGGTGCTGCTTTTTGGCTGTTAGTGCTTAAAGCCAATATTTTTTTGAAAACTTATTGACTTGATGTTTATTTGGTTCTTTCCTAATAACTGATATAACTTCTGTATTTGTATTATTGGTTGTAGATTGACCTTAGGAGGGCTAATAATACTGAAATCATGCTCACCAAGGTTAAGATGCCACTTCCTGATATGATGGTAAGCTGATACTTGGTGTGACCAGATTTTTTTATCATCATGTAAGAAAGAGAATTTCACAATGGAACTTGTTCCAATGCAAGTTGTATTCTATTTAAAAGTATTTTTTTTTTTGCATAGAGGATGGTTATTGAAATTTGAAATAATTTTTCACGTGTGGGTTGTTTAATACTTGAATCCACTGTTAGCATGTATTGCCAGTAATAATTTGAAATCTCCACTTGCAAGTTGCAACTGTCGGTGGTTATGTATTATCTAACATGTTAAAATGGATCTTCTCAGGCTGCAGTACTGGCTATGGATGAGTCAGTATTAGATGTTGATCAAGTGGAAAATCTCATTAAATTTTGTCCTACCAAAGAGGAGATGGAACTTTTGAAGGTTAAGCTTAACAGATTTATCCGTATTTATTACATCTTGTTTTGCCAATTAAGGTTTCTGGCATCTGCTGTTACACTGAAACATATCTATTTTCCTCTGATTTATGATTGTTTAGGGATACACTGGTGATAAGGAGAATCTGGGGAAGTGTGAACAGGTGTGTGCTAATTTATTTTCGTCATAGCATTATTTATGATAGTTATTAGCAGAAAAGAGTTAGTACTTAGAATTATATAAGATACCTTTTGTACCATAACTGATCCTGGCATCTACAGATGTTGGGTTATACACCAATTATTTTGTATTTGCCAATGCAAGACCCTAATATAAACATGTACATGTATGCATAATCATATTAAAATATTTTTGGTTATGTTTCAGTATTTTTTGGAGCTGATGAAGGTGCCCCGGGTGGAGTCAAAATTAAGAGTATTCTCTTTCAAGATTCAATTTTTGTCTCAGGTTTGGTGGTTCCTGTAATATTTTTCTGAATTCTTTGTGGATAAGGTTTTTTTTTTTAACTCAGTTATGATACGGGGTTCTTTATGCAGGTTACAGAATTTAAAAAGAGTTTAAACACTGTGAACTCTGCCTGTGAAGAGGTATTTTGCTTATGAAACTAAGATTGTGTTGCTTGTTTTTATTCTGACTGTGCATTTTCAATTCGTAATAGGTCCGAAAGTCGGTCAAGCTGAAGGAGATCATGAAGAAAATTCTGTATTTGGGTAATACATTGAATCAAGGAACTGCGAGGGGTAAACCATTTTTAATTGTCGCAATGTCCTTATCATTATTCTTTTTTTGGATGTAGTAAAGACATGGTGCTAGCTCTCTCTATTTTAACATTTAGATAATCACCGTCCCTTCCTAATTTTTAGCAGTCCAAATTTTATGTGATTCTGTTAGATTTTATCTAATAAAAAGTTTCCATTTAATGGATAAGTATTCGACTAATAGTAACATATGTTTTCATTTTATGCAGGAGCTGCAATTGGATTCAAGTTGGATAGTCTTTTAAAGCTCACCGACACTCGTGCTTCTAACAATAAGATGACATTGATGCATTATCTTTGCAAGGTATGAGTTTAAAAGCTCACTTACACTTGTGCTTCTAACAGTAAGATGACACGGATACATAATCTTTCCAAGGTATAAGTATCATTGCAATACTGAATATTTCATTTGGTCACTTAACTCTTTCTTTTTCCTATTTGAGCTCTAGGTTCTGGCTGATAGGTCGCCTGGACTTCTTGATTTTCACTTGGACCTTGTTAGCCTGGAAGCTGCTACTAAGGTGATGATTTATACTTTGTTCTTTGTAGCCAAAAAGCGCCAACTGTAGTTTGCTACCCTGGTTTATTGATTGTTTTCACCGTGTCCCCTTGTAAAACTGGGTGCAGTCCCTCCTGTGACTTCTTGTAATGGCCTGCGTGCCATCCAAATTAAGAGTTATCTCTAAGTTTTAGAAGTTCTTGAGCAGGAAAGTGACTCAAAGTTAAAGTGGTCATTGGCATTTTGGTTAAAGGAAAATGTTGTTCAGACCATTTAATTTCCAGTATGAGGTAATGGGGCTACAACTTGTATTGATTAGAAGCTGCACATCTTGCAGATACAATTGAAGTCATTAGCCGAAGAGATGCAGGCAATCATCAAGGGATTGGAAAAGGTTAAACAGGAGCTTGCCGCATCTGCAAATGATGGACCTGTGTCTGAAGTTTTCTGTAAGGTGTTTAACATGTTTATGTTAGGCTCTTATTTCTTCATTATATCATGGGGAAAAATAAAGAGTTTCTAAAATGATCCATGATACTAGTTTTGTGCATCATCAAAGTAGTTTACACTGTAGTTGTGAAGATAATCGACTATGGATCAGACAATGCCATCTTCTATAATAAACCATGTCAACTAGAAACTATTAGAATATAAATCGTTTTTAGATTTCTTATACGAGTCATGAGAGACTGGGAACTCTTGGTACATTCTTTGTTTATTTTTAATGCTTACTGGTGTATCTTTGACTTTTCTGTTTTTCTAAAGGAAAATGGAGAGTTGTTCCTAAATACACGAAACATTATATTTCTCAGCAACTCCAAATGCTTATTTTCTACCCATTTTCATATTGGTTCCAGGTTGAAACTTTTAGCAATGTTAGCATGGTTTTCTTATCAGCTTCTCCTAAACTCTAATGGCAATATGCTTATGGAGTAGTGCAACTATTAGCCTTTTGTTAATGATCGTTGGTGTTGACAAGAGAAATATTAATTCAATATGTTTCAATACATTGATCATGTGTAAAATACTAAAATGGATATTAAAGGGAGCTTTCAATTCCACTTCAACAATGAATAAGTTTTCTATTATATTACATGGACAAATCTAATTCTACTGTATATGGTCTGTTATCTGGTTCTGGCTAGCATTTTTCATTACATTTGACTCCTTTTTTTTTATTGTTCTTTTCAGACGTTGAAAGAATTTATAGTTGTAGCGGAGTCAGAGGTGGTATCTCTGACAAACCTATATTCTGTGGTGGTAATTTTCTGATCCTCCTATTTGGTACCTTAGGAACCTACACATAGAGATTAAAAGATTTTGTCAATGGACAGGGTAGAAATGCTGATGCACTCGCACTATATTTTGGTGAGGATCCTGCTCGTTGTCCATTTGAGCAAGGTAAAGTGATGCTTTATACTTCATGTTGTCAATTTTACAATGGTCATTGGTCTTTGACTTTTGACATCAGATTTTATAGTTCATTTACCTGACGTTATTAGGCAAAGTGCATTTTCATGACCTGTTGCATTCATGGTCGGAACAAGTGTGTATTTTTATACAAATTAGGTGGTTTAGAAGTTTTAGTTTTCTTGTATAGGACTAAGGAAGGATATTTTTATATTTTGTGCTTTTAATGGACCAGTTACTTCCTAGCTTTCTTTCAAGTAAAACGTCTGGTAATAAGTTGCTGAATTGATATAAATGTTCGTCACACTTGGATCCTTGGTGTAAGTATTGTGACAAAAGAAAGAAAGGTGACAGAAGGGAAGAAGATGAGATAGTGATTAGTCAATGAGTAATAAGATAAATAGAGGGAAAATGAATGTGGGGGCTGAACTTAATGAAGTTTCATCATCCATGTGTGTAGTTTCTGTAATATTCTGAAAGAAGTTCTTTTAACTTTACTTTTATAATGCTTAAACTAACTTTGTGTCGCTGTTTTGACGATTACAGTCACTGCAACACTCTTGAACTTTATAAGGTTGTTTCGAAAAGCACATGAAGAGAATTGCAAGCAAGCCGAGTTAGAGAGGAAGAAAGCTGAGAAAGAGGCTGAAATGGAGAAGGCTAAGGGCATTAACTTGACCAGGAAGAGTGGGAAAGATAGTTGACGACCGGGTTTTCTGCTGCTTTGCACTGACATCATGGTCTACCCATGTCAGGCAGTAAGAGAGGACTGCTTCTGAGACCCATCATGAAGCGTTCTTTCCGTGATGAAAGATGTGACAATTAGCCTTTCAAGCTGATCTAGTTGTGTTGGAATTGCAAATTCCTGCTACCTGTGGACCTCTGAACATGCAACATGCTTAGGAGTTAGTAATGGTCCTCTAATGGCATGCTGCTGAATCAGATTCATATGGCCAACTAAACTTTCTCATCAGAATACTCTTGGTAAGTCCGAATTTAGACACACGATGGATGCTTAATGCGATTGCTCGAGATTCGAGATCCCATCTGTACCCAGCGAGTGCGATGAAAAGTAATGGATCTGGTCCCTCACATTGATGCAAGAAGAAATTTTGTAGTAGATCATGTTGTTTTAGATCATGTCTTCTATTGCAGTGGAACTAGCATTTGCTTGCATCATTCATTTGGCAGTTTGTCGGCTCCAGAGCATAATGTTTTGTTTTTATATAATTTGTAAAGCACCAAAGTACCTAAAAAACCTTGTACAAAGATCTAACCCTCCCCATTAGGAACAAATTCTTTGTCATGTAACATAGAAATTAGTTTCCTCTTTGGATAGAGATTTTGGTAGTACCCTCAAGAAGAAAATGTTGTATAGCTGTCAGTTGAGAGAGAAAAATAGAAATCAGGTCATTGTATTGTAACTGTAACATATGTGAGAAGAGTAGGCAATGCTAGTTTCATTTTTCATTTGGAATACAAAAGGTACTAGCTGAAGTGTAATATGTTCTTGTCACTATTCTCTTGTCTCAGCCCCATCAAATATTCAAATTTACTATGCTGGATTATTTTGTGCACCATTTTATTAGCATGTAAACAATATGAAAATTCAGTAGTAGTGCATCTGCATAATGGTGCTGTCTCTGTCTGAAGGTGTAACTCACTACACTAGTTGCTGCTTCATGTGAGAGGCATTTTCCAACTGTTACACCATTTGTTGATCATTTATACCTGCTTCATTTTATGCTGTATTTCATATTTGTTTGATGAATAATAATGTTCTCATATTATTTTTATTTCATAACTTTTTATATTATTTTTCTTAACATAATAGAATAAGAGAAAAATGTATTCCTTTGGTAAACATTTTTCCCCTAAAAATGAGTATTACATAGTATAAAGTGAAAGTTTTGTTAGCATAACAGGCTGAATAATATTTATTTTATTTCATAATTTGTGGTATTTAATTAAAGGGTTGTTTTTTGTGTAGTTCTTAAATGGTTTTAGGGCAAGGAAAGTTATTTGTGCTGAATAATCCTCATCCCTTGGGCAAATGGATGGTATCCACTGTTTTGCCATGTGTTGAACTTTCTCAAGGATAAACTAGCTGATAATATTCTGGACCTGATGGAATTTTTTTATACACTATTTCAATTGAATATCATAGTAATAATATTAAGTTTTTTCTGTAATTAAATGAGTTCCTTGGTATAGAGTCTCAATGATACATACTATGGATTCAATTCAAAGTCAAACCATAGTAATACCAATATCTTATCATCCATTGGTTTTGACACTAATGGTCACAAGCATATTTAAAGAAAAACAATAAAGTATGTACAAAAATATTTATTGAGATAATATTATCTCAGAATGAAGAATAAAAATTTACGTGTTATAGTGAGATTATATCAAAATTTAAATATAGTAAAATAATTATATAAAATACGTATGGAAAAAATATAAAAATATCATTATTGATTAATACCACATCATGATATTGTGGCTCCTTTGCAAAGGCCACATTAACAATCACTTAGAAGAAATTATGTCTTACCCTTTTTGTAGAAAACATTTGGATCCTAGAATTCATCGATGCTATGCAATTAAAATTTTGTATATTTCTAAGTATGATGTGACATGATTTATGTTAGTTCAGAAATAATAAATGTTAAGTTCACCATATTACTTATTTTTATTCAATAAATCTCCTTATTTTCTGTTAAAAATTCTGATAATTTGTTCTAGGAAATCCAATAGGAAATTATTTGGAAGCCTTTGCATTATTCACACTGTAAATGATAGTAAATGATTATCATTTACCAATATACAAAGGTAAAATTGATGAAATAAAAAAAACAGAAAAAAATAAAAATAAAAATAAAAAACATTTATATAAAATGCTGCACTATACTCTCTAGCTTCTTGTATCTGCACATGATGTTCTTCTTTTGAAAAATCTTTATACCTTCAAAGTTGCTCCAATTTCCTCATAGCAACATGAATGAATTTTGTAAAATTCACTGTTATATAATTTTTTCTACCTTATTTATATCATGGTAATTAGAGGGTGGGCGTTGGCACAACGGTAAGGTCGCTGCTTTTTGACCTGGAGGTCACAGGTTCGAGCAGGGTAAGACTTCGTACATCTTCCCTCCGTAAACCCCACCTGGTGGGAGCCTCGTGCATTGGGCCGCCCTATTTATATCATGGTAATTCATCAAAATCCTTGGTCCCCAAGTAACAACAATCATCATCCTCATCTTGAAATTCAATCCTCAATAAGATTTTCTCTTCCTCCTCCTGATCAACACATGATCCTGTTTTGAAGCTTTTGTAGAACATGCAGCTCACAATTGTGTCAAGAATAACAAAGATTGAGTACAAATAAGCAATGAAAATCCCTTCTAAAGCCACATAAGGTCCTAATTTTCTATCCATAACATGAAAAGTCCTAACAACTCTGAATTGGAACAAGGCCTCAATTGCAGCCAATGCAACATTACAAGGAAGTGCTAAGAACAAAGCTATTGAAATCCTTTCCCTTATCATAACACAAGCTTTAAGGATTGCAATGAATCCACCATGTCCTTCCATGCCAGAAATTGCAAGTGCCATATTGGATATCACAAGTGCATTAGCAAGGATCACAGAAAACAGAACAGCCCCTGAAGCTGAAATCAAGAAAAGGGTATTTTGGGAATTGTATCCAAGCAATTCAATGCAGCTGAACCCCAAAAACAGGACACAGAAAGAAGTTGCATTTGCTGATAGGATCAAGAAAAAGTTGCATATGTATGTTTGAAGAATTGGCTTGTAAAGAGAGATTATTGAAGTAAATGAAGGTGGCAAAAACAGGATCCTCTTGTTGTGATGATTCAGGGCTTGGAATATTGATGCTTTTGCTAAGAGGAGAAAAGTGAGTGTGAATGGAAGGGTAAGAATTGAGGAAGTGATTGTTTGAGAAACTTTGAGGTTAAGAATGTTGAACAATTCTGAAGATGGAAATCCTGCAGCATCAAAAAGGGTCCTTAGGCGATTGTATATCTGAGGCAAAAGTGATTCAGGGCCATGAATTGAAGAAGCTTGTGAGATTAGTATTGAAACAGAGAAAGGAAGAGCAAAAAAAAGTGGGGTTGAGGTGAAATAGTGATAGTTTTGAAGAAAACTATGAATTGATCTTCTGAGAATTTTGCCTGAATTTTCCATTGGAAAAAAAATGTTGGTATGTTTGTGTTCTGTTTTTTCTATGATACAAGATGGAATATAATGAGGAAGGGATTGAATATAGAGTGTCTAGAGCATTGAGGTTGTGGTGTATGTTGTTACAAATGAAGGAGTTGGTGTTTCCTTTTCTGTTAAGGCTTTTTTCTGATATGGTTTTGCTGTTTCTTTTGGGAATTTGGTAGGTTAGAGAGTTATAAGAGGTTGGTGTTTTTGGATGAACTAGATAGGCCAACAACAAGGAACTAATGAGTGATGTGGTGGAGTAGTTTGGACTTTGTTTTTACCATACAATTTTGGACTCATTTTGAGGCTTTTTCTTTGTGTTCTATGAATTATATATAACCCTAACAAGATTATTGGTTGGTTTAAGATAAAAATACATTCTTATGTAGCACCATTTTCTTGGTTTCACCGTTATAATATAATAATAATAGCAATAAAAAAATTAGCAGTACCAATCATGGTTTGATATGGTCGAAACTAGTCAGGTCTTAGGTATGTGATCAAATCCTGAAATCGACACCATTAGTATGAGAATACTGTTTATAACTTCATCCCGAAGTGGTGTATCCATCTGTCCACCATTTTGATTATAAAAAAATTAAAGAATTAATAAAATTCGATATTCTTAAGATGTCTTTACTTATGAGTTATAAGAGATATTATTTTTTCTAAGGATCTATGTAAGGTCAATGTTAATTAGTCGGATTTTTTATGAATGAAAAATACAATAGTAACATGCCACTAAATTAATTTGGTTAAACAATAATTTGGTCTTTGTCTTTGATGATGAGAGCTTTCTTAGCTTGCTTAAAATTCACATTGTTTAGTTGCTTATTATATTAGTGGTTCCAAGTTACAAACCTTTTCCAAAGTACCCAAAAATATAGCATAAATTATGACAAAATGAAGCATTTGATGCTGGCCCCATTATTATCCTTGAAATTAAAGCGTCAATTTTCTTAAGAAAATAATAAGAAGAAAAAAGCAATATGTGACATGAGTGCAAAATGAAAAGGGAAATCCACATCTTGACGAAGAAGGGAAATAATAAAGAATTAAATTCAAGTTGCCGTAACATGGAATGAAGGTTGTTATAAAGTAGTAATTTTGTGATGCATGATGCTCAAAGGTAGGACCACAACCCTAATTTTAGTTCTTTTCACATGATCATATATTTGTCAATTATATATATACTTAGCTTGTAAGCCATATCAATAACTATATATCTATTTTATTTATATTAAGGTTATTAAACTCTTAATTTAACTCGTAAATTCTTATAAGTTTACCTAAATTTATAAAAGCTCCACAAGTTTATGTATACTCTCGAGTTTGATTACCTTGATGTATACAAATATATTCATAAAATATTAATCATATATTTTTATGTAAGATTCTTATTTAAACACATTAATAATACATTATAGTTAGGTACACTTATATTTATAATAAAAATATTGTATTACTCTTATTTTACTTTTTTACTGTACTGAATAGTTAAGATAAATACTTTTACTAATATAATAAAAATATAATCGAATATTTGTGAAGAAAATAAACAAGTGGTTTAGCTTCTTCTTCCATCAACAATTATTAGGAAAAAAGGACTAGTACTTAATCATTTAATAGAATCCATAGGATCAGTTTAACATCAAATCACATGCATATCACGCATAATTATTGATTAATGTGTGTCAAATTAAAACGCCACGTATGTATTTTGTGTAGGGTACCCATGGACCCAATGAGTCAATGAAAATACTATAAGATTATATTAGCCATAAACAATATTATATCAAAGGTTTTGGAGTAGAGGTTGAACTATAATCTTAGTTTAGGCCAATTATATATATATATATATATATATATATATATATATATATATATATATATATATATATATATATATATATATATATTCTAGGGTGAGTATCATTTATTTGGTGAACAGAAACAACTTGACTTGGTAACAAGTTTGAGGTTTTTCTATTGGAACGAGGCCTTATCTCTTAATTGATTTATTAGATTTTAATTTGTTATTATATATGGAGGGAATTGGTATTAATATAATTAAACAAGATCAAGTAGTATTTAATTTTTTTTTTAGGTTTTGTTTTACTTTCTCCACTTGTTGAGATGTCAACAGAATATAGTTGACATTGCAACTGAAATTTAATTACAATTAGGTCATAGATCACTTGAAAGGTTTTAAGGAATGGTTGATTTAGGGTTTCTTTCTTCTAAAATGGAAAAAAAGAAAAGAAAAACGTATTAGGACAACAAAGAGATCAAACTTGGGAGCATTATTATTTATGTATAATAAGTGTCGGTTCCTTTTATTTATGGTTATTAATTAAAATCGATTTTAATCAAGTCTAATTTAAATATTACTATTAATATTAATTTTTTTTTTCTAAAAACAAAGCTAAACGAGATTAATTGATCTTGCAAAAAGCTAGAAGTTGTTGACTTTATTATAGTGAAGAAGACTTCTTTTTTTTTTTTTTGCAACGGATGCAATTATTTATTTTTTTATGAAAAAAGAATTCCTTTTCTAATATAAACATCCATATATGATATATGTGTCGGTTCTAGGCTTTCTTTTTTGTATTTTTCTTTCTTTTATTTTTTTTGGCTCATACTAATCACATTCATAAATCATAGTTGAAATGTATATTCTACCAAAATTTATATCTTTTTGTAAAAAAAAGCAACAACTTTTTGAGTGAGAAAGTGGCATGGGAAGCCCTTAGAAAAGAAGAAATATAACATGATTTATCTCTTCCTACATTCCAACTTTGAAATCGAGAAATTTCCACATGTTTGGGACAATTTGGCATTCATTTAAGTGGGATTAGTGTATTTGGTACTAAATTAGGATTAAAGATTGAATGATTAACATTATAATTAGTGCGTAACGGCATGGAAATGTACCATTTATCCCTCAATTGGCAGCATCAATTTGTATTGATTATAAAGTCAAATTTGAGTGTCATTAATTAGGTCATTAGTATGATATATGATAATATCTCACAAGAGTATGTTTTATAATATTTATTTTACATGATAGAATTTTCTCCAAATCTATTTGTCAGGTTGAAAATTTTATGAATAGATCAAGTACATAATTCTTTATTGAGTAAAAGATTTGTGTGGCATAAAATTTAATCTCTCTGAGATTCTTTATGTACGAAAGTAAAAAATATGAGATCAATTTGATTTTTAAATTTGTCTAATATCAAATAGGTTTAGGAAAAAATAAAATATCAGATCGCTTCAATTAGAGTAAATAATCTTTTTTTTAACAAAAAAATAAATAAATATTCTTTTTGGTCCTCAAGATTAACAAAAGTAATAAAATAATTTCTCAATATGTGAAAATGATAATATGACTCCTCAAGATTTGATGTGATGAATAAAGTATACTTTCAAACATAAAAGTGACAACATAGTTCTTCAATATTAAAATTTTAGGACAACATATATAGTTACTCAACTTATCCTAAATTTTTAATTTTGAGAGATCACATTATTCTAAAATTTCAATCTTGAAAGTCGATATTGTCACTTTTATATCTTGAGAAACTATTTTGTCTATTATGATAAATCTTGAGGAACTATATTGTTATTTTCAAATCTTAAGCGACTATTTTATCTCTCACATTAATATTGAAGAATTAAATGAAATATTTATTCCTTTGTTTATTTCTAAAGTAAACTGAAATCAAATAAATATGTCCATTTAATTGCAAACTCACCATATTTTGCTCGTGTACCAAAATTATTGATTTTTGGTTGAATGTACCAAAAATAAAGAAATATAATGGATCCACCAAACGGCCTCGAATTAATGGGCTAAATAATGTGTTTGGACTTAAAATATAATACTTTTCGGTGTTTTTGGTTATACAACAATTATTCATCTTAAGACCAAAAATTAAAAATAAAACTAATTTTGGACCAAAAGGAATCTAAAAACCAAATGATGATGATGATGAAACATGCTTGAACTTCCATCCATATTCCATTGCCATCTAAATCTAATGATCTAATGCCTAAAGTTTACTACACATCACTTCAACAAACTTCTGAACTGAATGAAGATTTGTATCAATGAGGACTTGTAAACAAATAGATCCAAGTCCTTTGATGGTGTGTGCTCAATTACCACTTTACCCTTAAAACCTTTACAAAATCCTCTCTAACTAATTAACTTTCAGAGGAGTGCTATTGGTACATAGCACAATGTCTTCCACCCATTTTCCACCTCATTCAAATATTAGCAACTTTGATGAATAGGTTCGCAAGTTGCCAACATATTCATCAAAATTGCCAATATTTAAATAAGGTGGAACATGGGTGGAGAACACTATACTACGTATGTTTAGCATTTATGTAACTTTTACCTTCCCTTAAGGCAAGCTATCTGAGAAAACACAGCAGAACCAGCATCTGTGATATCATCAGACAAATCATCACTTACATCATCAGCATCTGAATTATGTTTCATAAGACCATTTTCATTATGGTGCTTAAGAGAATTTAAGCTTTCACTTTCATCTTGTGCTTTATCTAAAGCTTGTTGTAGCTGCAAAGCATATTCCAAGTGCCATAACACATCACTCATATTAGGCCTATCAGCACCATGATCTGCTAAACATTTCTCTGCAGCTTCCACAAATGTCTTGAGGGATTGAGGCTTAATAGTTTCAACAATAAAAGGATCAATTACCTCTTTGATCATTCCTCTTCTATGCTGTTTCATTGCCCAATCAGCCAAATTCACTTGCTCAATTGCAAGTGTAGGCCAAATAACTGGCCTAGCACATAGAGCCTCAACTAGGACTACCCCAAAAGAGTATATATCAGATTTCTGTGTTAGTTGTTGGCTTCTGAAGTATTCAGGGTCAAGGTATCCAAAACTACCCTTCACAGCTGTGGTCACTTGTGCTTTCTCTTGGACAGTTTTGGACAAGCCGAAGTCAGCAACCTTGGCAACATAGTTATCATCTAATAGGATGTTTGTTGTCTTCACATCACGGTGGACGATACTTTGAGTCGCGCCGGTGTGAAGATAGTGCATTCCCCGGGCTGCGCCGATGCATATCTCTAGCCTTTGTTGCCATGACAGATGAGGGAGGTTGGAGCCGTAGAGGTGGGACCGAAAGGTACCATTTCCCATGTACTCATAAACAAGGATCATCTCTGAATTCTCATCACAGAAGCCTATCAATGACACTAGATGGCGATGGCGAACCTTGGATAGCAAGTCTAATTCTGTTCTGAACTCATTGATGCCTTGTTCTGAACTAGTACTCCCTCTTTTTATAGCAACACTAGTCCCATCTTCCAATTTTCCAACATACACTTTCCCAAAACCTCCAACACCAATCACTCTATTCTCATCAAAGTTATGTGTGGCTTGTAGCATTTCATTCAAATGGAAGAACCTTTTAGACCCTTTTCTTGGCGAGTGGCGATGACGGCCGGAGTGACCATTCTTGTTCCTGCAGGAATCAAATTTTCCTGAGCTTTGAGAGCCACCATTGCTTAAACACGATGCGGTCGTGCAACCCGAATGGCATGGTACAAGCCATGATGATAAGTTTCCATACTTTTCCCAACCTTGAGGCCTCTTGTGCCACCTAACACAAAGCACTACTAGCAATAAGATTGCTGTCACAGCCAATCCCAAGGCAACAATAGCAGCAACTTTCATTCTATTATCGGTTTTCGATGACTTTGGCCCTTGATAATCCCCATTAACAGAGAAGAAACCATCCAAGCTATCTGCACAATTACTGATCTTCATCACCTCAATTCCATTCAGAATTGCATTGCCAGAGCTATTCGGCATACTAGCCGGCTCTACTTGAATCAAGATGGAGCCCTTTGTGATAGCAGAAGCATTAAGCACAAAGTCTTGGTAGAAAGCAGTGGCTAGAGCTTTGGTCTTAGATGACAGGTCCAAAGCATTCACACCTAGCATCCCATTGATGTACACATTGATGAACAATTTGCTAGGACTCTTGCTCACAATGTCACAGAAATGCAACCTTATCAAATAGGAGAAGCTACTCTCTACATTCATCATCCAACTCAGATTGAAATTTCTGTGCTGCATAGGAATAGGATCCTTAATCTGTGCAGCAGTTGAATAAACCGATCTAGGAGCAATCAAAGGCGTAGCAGCACCGGTTTCGAGGTAGTTTATGCTTTTGTTGGACACAGAAACATCCTCAGAGCCATTAGGGAAGACATTGTAAGGGACATCAGGTTCCCATGTTCTTGACAATGTGTCACTTTCAGGAGCAATGATGGGGCCACCGACATTAACTCGGTATGATACTTGGAAAGCAGAGTTCAAGACTCCTCTGAATTCTCCAATTGATGGAGAAAGTGCAGTTGCTGAATCTGATATAAGGGTGTCAGGGGCTGAAACAATCTCAATTGCATTGATGAAAGCAAATGATCCTTTGCATGGTATGAATTTGAGGGAGAATCTAGTCTCAGAAACATTGATAAGGTACTCCTTGAACACAAAAGTTTCCTTGTTTTGTACAGAGAAGTCATTCAAGAGGACAAAGTGGTTGGTGTGAACAGAGAACACAGCAGATTTTAGATCATAGGAAGGGTGATGGAGAGGGAAGAAGTAGAGGCGAATCCAGAATCTACCGGTTTTGGAGATGTAGAATGTGTATTTGGATTGCTCTTGGAAAATCCTTGCACTCTTATACAGAGGAATTGATGATGAAGGTGGCAGAGAAGTTGGAGATTCATTGTTTGTGTTAATGGAATCAACTGAAGCACTCAAATCTTCTCTTGTGGATAAGAGAGAGGCGGTTTCACGATCAGATTTGAAGATTCTTCCATCTTGAAGCTGAGTTGGATTGAAGGAGCCACAATCAATGAGATAGTTAACTTGAGGTGAGAAAGAAGAAGAAGAAGCAGCAACATAATTGGTGTGGCTTGAGAGGAAGAAGAAGAAGAGAAGCAGAGAAAAGAAAGAGATACATGATGATGGTGGATGATTCAATGTCTTTTTATTATCTTCTTTCATTTTCTTTTTGGCTTTGAGATTAATGCAGGTTGTGAAAGGTTAAGATATTTAAAGAGATGAAAAGAAGAAGAAGAAGAAGAAGGTATTGTTGTTGGAGAAGAAACTGAAGTTGGTTTAAGGACAGTGTGGCAGTTAAGAGAAACCAAAAAGGGAGAAAATAAGAGAGTTTGTTAAAAAAATGAGCATGTTTTGAATTTGGAGTGAGTTTTGTTAATGATGAGATACAACAGAATTTGTTTGTTAACATAACATGACCCTTCAATCTTAAGGATGGATGTTTGTCCTAAGATTACTCAGTTTTCAAACTGCCTTGCATATGCTTTTTCCGCTTTTTCTCATCCTTCCTTTTATAACTGTAGGACATATAACTTAATCAGAAATGCGAGCGGAATAACACTTTTTCGGCCAAAACAGTCAATAAAGTTCGTTTACTATTTTATGGTCCAAATAACATTTTAATCATGAGTATATTTTTAATGGACTGGGTGATTGTGGCTCAAATTTCTATTTATTGGCTGTTTTGACTGGTTCTTTTATTGTACCTCTAGCAATGCTCTAACGTAATAGTGCTTTTACTGTACAATGTCCTATTTATTCCTAGCTAATGATAGATTGACATACATATAGGATGTATGGGATGAATATCATAATAATTTAGTATCAAGTGTCATTATTTTGACATCACAATACCATTATTTGGTATCAATTATAGATGTTAATCTCATACATCCTATATGATGTAAATATATCATTTTCCATTGAGTATTGCTAGAGGTACAACAAAAAACCAGTCAACAAAGGCTATAGACTTCAAATTATGTAATTTCATGATTTTTTTTTATATATAGTTGAAATTTAAGACTATAGGCTTTAAAATGTGAGATTTCACTAATTTTTCTAGAAACACTATAAAACAAAAGCTATAGACTTCAAATTATGTAATTTCATAATTTTTTATTGAGTAAAAGTAGAAATTGAAGGCATTAGGCTTTAAAATGTGAGATTTCACTAATTTTTCCAAAAATACCACAAAACAAAACCTATAGACTTCAAATTATGTAATTTCATGATTTTCTTACATATAGTAGAAATTGAAGGCTATAAACTTTAAAATATGAGATTTTACTAATTTTTCTACAAACACCATAAAACAAAGACTATAAACTTCAAATTATGTAACTTCACAATTTTTTACATATAGCAAAAATTGAAGGCTATAGGCTTTAAAATCTGAGATTTTACTAATTTTTCAAGAAATACTATAAAAGTAAGCTAGAGACATCAAATTATGTTATTTCATGATTTTTTTAGATATGGTAGAAATTGAATGCTATAGGCTTTAAAATGTGATATTTCACTTATTTTCCTAGAAACAACATAAAACAAAGGCTATAGACTTCAAACTATGTAATTTCATAATTTTTTACATATAGTAAAAATTGAAGGCATTAAACTTTAAACTGTGAGATTTCACTAATTTTCCTAGAAACACCATAAAATAAAGGTTATAGACTTCAAATTATGTAATTTCGTGATTTTTTTTACATATAGTTGAAATTTTAGGCTATAGGCTTTAAAATGTGAGATTTCACTAATTTTTCTAGAAACACCATAAAAATAAAAATAAGCTAGAGACTTCAAATTATGTAATTTCATGATTTTTTTACATATAGTAGAAATTGAAGGCTATAGACTTTAAAATGTGAAATTTCATTAATTTTCCCAGAATCACCATAAAACAAAGACTATAGACGTCAAATTATGTAATTTCATGATTTTTTTACATAAAGTAGAAATTGAAGGCAACATGCTTTAAAATGTGAGATTTTACTAAATTTCCTAGAAACGCCATAAAACAAAGGCAATAAACTTCAAATTATGTAATTTCATGATTTTTTTAGATATCGCAGAAATTGAAGGCAAATAGGCTTTAAAATGTGAGATTTCATTAATTTTTCCAGAATCACTATAAAACAAAGACTATAGACTTCAAATTATGTAACTTCATGATTTTTTTTACATATAGTAGAAATTGAAGGCTACAGGCTTTAAAATGTGAGATTTCACTAAATTTCCTAGAAACGCCATAAAACAAAGATTATAGACTTCAAATTTTGTAATTTCATAAATTTTTTACATATAGTTGAAATAGAAGGCTATATAGGCTTTAAAATGTGAGATTTCACTAATTTTTCTAGAAATACCATAAAAATTAGCTAGAGACTTCAAATTATTTAATTTCATGATTTTTTTACATAGATTAGAAATTGAAGGCTATAGGCTTTAAAATGTGAGATTTCATTAATTTTTCCAGAATCACCATAAAACAAAAACTATAGACTTCGAATTATGTAACTTCATGATTTTTTTACATATAGTAGAAATTGAAGGCTATAGGCTTTAAAATATGAGATTTCACTAAATTTTCTAGAAATACCATAAAAATAAGTTAGAGACTTCAAATTATGTAATTTCATAATTTTTTTACATATTATAGAAATTGAAGGTTACAAACCTAAAAGGAGAGATTTCATAATTTTTTATTGTCTTATAAAATAAAGACTATAGACTTTAAAATATTGAATCATGTTCAATATATAACCTAACGTCCGAATTTTTAATTTTTTTTTCTCTACTAGCAGTACTCTTTCATTAAATGAATAGAAAAGTCCCAATTTTTTCATTTTGTTTGTTTTTTTTATCTCCTCCTCCTCGCGAAGAAATAGCGAAGATTTTAATTCTTTCCGAATCTGTCAGATTCATGTGAGGAAAGAAAACAAGAGAAGCGAACCTTATGATATCAGTACCTTTGCATTGAATTTAATTTGAATTGAATGAAACAATAATTGAAACTAGGAATGGTGGAAGATCATCATCATCATCATCATCATCTTCCTGTTACTTCCGATCATTGGTCAATGGTTGTTATACGACACCCCAATGACGACGACGACGCCAATGAGTGTAGCGTTTTCCCACCAATCAACCACGAAAACCTCCAAATTTTCCCGCATTCTCAACACCACAGTGAAAACCCTTTCATTCCTCAATCACCCACTTCATCTTCTTCATCGAGCTCGTTCTCGCCGTCCGATTGTGACACGTGGGGCTTCTCTTTCTCCCCGCCGTTCGATTACCAGCTCAGTAAAAGCGGCGACTTTGTCAGGTGGATGAGCATCGGCTTCCAGATCCTGCGTTCCAAGCTTTCCGGGGTGGCGTCCTCGTTTCGAAACGGTGCGTCGCGCAGAGGGGCGTTTTGGTCAATTTGGGTGCCTGCTGCTGCAGTGGTATTGCCGTGCTGGATCATGATTATGAGGAAGAAGAGGAGGAGGAAGAATGAGACTCGTCTATTGGACATCATTAAGGAGAAAGATGAGGTTCGTTCTACTTCCTCGTTTTCTTGCGTTTCATGTGTTCGTTGTATTGCTCCAGTAGAAAACATTTTTGTTTGATTACTGATTTGGGTGTTTCAGAACAATGACCGATTTTTATTAGTTTTTTGAAGTAATTGCACTGTGGTGGAGTCGGTTTTAGCTTGCACCTTAATTATTGGCATTCAAACCATGATTAAATTTTGATATAGGATAAACCCCAAATTCCATGAGAAATGAAAAATCCCCCATTATTGTATTTAGGAGAACTGTGTGGGACAAAAGTTGGGGTTTTTGTTTCTTAGGTTTATTTTGATCAGAGAAGAATTTAGCATATGTGTGGTATAGTAGATAGTTTGGCTTTTAGCTAGTGTGAAACTTTGAATGCTGTTCTGTCCTATCAGTTTGTATATGTGGTATTTTCTTCCATACATTAAACATGTAAACGTAAATCTACCCCATTGTAGCCCCTAATAAGAATTGGTAGTTCTGGTTTTATGAGGCCATTTCATTCTGCTTGGTTGCCCTGTGTCTTAAGATTTGATGCAAATCATGCTGGGAGTTATACATCAAGACAGTAGACACGAATTTTGTGTTTGTTTCTCTCTGATTTTTATTGATTCTGCAGTCTCCTCCTTTGCTATGTTGTTCATAAACTAACTTCTAGTTCTTCTATTTCCAGAAAATCGCCCAACTCTTGCACCAGATTGCACAAATGAATGAAATACTTGTAGCTCGCCACAAAGCTTTGGCTGCAAAAGTGGCCAAAAACGGTTGACTATTGGTTGTGAATATGGTATTCATTGTAAGTTTCCTCATTGATTGAGAGCTTTAGCATTGACTCATATTGTCTTTCTTTTCTTAATGTCTAAAGAAAAAAAGAATCCATTTTGAGATATGACTTTACCTGGCTTTGTGCAGGATGATAGATAGGTTGTAAATAGAGGAAAGAACTAAATTGTGATTCTTTGCAAATATTATTCCTGCTTTGAACATATACCCAGAAGGCAAGAACAGAAGCGGCATCTAAAACCTAATCAGGAAACGGCTGTCGGATGAACCGCTGGAGTTCGGGTTTATATCTGCCCTGCATGATGATACCCAGGTCCTTGTGATTCATGAATGATTGATTAATTCAGAAGGGAACCAAATAATTTATGCAGGAAATCTAGCAAAGCATTCTCTAACAGTACTACAGAAACTAGGTTCATTGTGCTCAGATATTTAGCTCTTGTTGCATTCATTCTAGTCCTTTGGCTTTGGAAAAGTCAAAAACCGAAAATTTGTAGATTTAATAACCCTATAGGAATATATATATATATATATATATATATATATATTAGTAGCTTCGAGTTTCTGTGATTTGTAACCCAAAAAAGAAATGTTATGGTGGTTCAGACACTTGCTTCTATTGATGGTCATTTGGTCATATTTCACCAGATATTCAAGTGTATAATATTTAATTAAATTTCAATTAGAAAAAAAAAAGGTTGAAAAAGTGAGGACGGCCAAAATTATAAAGAAAAAAAATGGAAGTCAATGATGATGGCATGAAAACTGGAAAAGTGCTTTTGGTAGCTAAGTTAAAGCAGAATCGTGACATTAATGGCCGTACAATTATTATTATCAGTACGATGAACCTAACAACTCTTATGAATAATTGAATCACTCATTTTCCAACATGCAATTATAAGAGAAATGACAATACAAAAGGGATTTACACAATGAACAATAATAAAGCATCGGATGATAGGAAACTCCTAAAATTTCCCTGAACTGAATTAGTCAGTTGCTGTAAGGGCAGAAAGAGCACTTTCAAGCATCTATCAAGACATAATAGCACATCCTTATTCTATGCAAAATATAAAGTGTAAAGGTTTTTACCGGGAATGTTTCTATTCTAAAAAAGTTAGAACTCCTAATTTCCATTTAGTAAATCGAAAAATTGAACAACTTTTGCTTTTGGCTCCTGTTCTATGCTCTTAGGAGCTATCAATGATAACTTTTCAGAGCTAAGTTTGACTCTCTAAAAATGAAAATACATAAATTACTCTCATTTATACAATCTCTCTTTTAACATTATGTATATTATGGTCCTTTTATATCTTGAGGGTTACTTCTATGCTGATTTACCAAACATTATAATGATGAATTCTGATTATTGAGAATAATTTTTGTACTATTTTACCAAAATATACTATTATGACTCTCTAACAGCAACTTATTGAGAGTTAAGAAACTCAACAGCATTTCAAGGAACACACCTTTACCAAACTCAGAAAAAGTATACCAAAAATTGGCTTTGTTGAAGATCATACTTTTCTTTCCTTTGCCCTATCTTGGTAACTCAAAAATGAGTTTTACATATTACAACAAATTCAAGAGGAAATGCAAGTATATTAAGCTCATGAATCCATGCCCCAAAAGACAAAAATACAAAGGAAACTAAGTATACATCAGATGAGTGAATCAAATTTGCTTTGCTGGTTGCTCAAACATAGTAGAAAGAAGATAACTTATGAAAGAATTCTATCCTATCATTCTTAAAAGAGAGAGAGAGAGAGGTACCAAGACAACATAAGAAGCAGAAGTTACATGTGATTGAACTGTCACCAAAGTGAAATTTCCACTTCTAATCACTGCCTATAATCTCACCAATAAAAAAGTTTTTTTCCTCACTAGCTCTTTGATTCACTTCCCTGTGTAGAATGTCTTCTGATATCAAATTTGTCTACAAAATCCAAAGGAGTAATTGTCTCATTTCTGATTCTCTTGATCTTAGGGCTCAACAGACCGCGATGCCTAAACCCGTAGAGCTTTAGCACTTGATTATCAGCAAAGTTGTAAGCCCTCTCCATGCTGCTGAGGCACCTCTCAACAGGATAATCCCCATAGCTTCCACAAGGCTTACACCCCACGAAATGCGTCACAAAAGGCCACCTCTCATCCCCTAGCCCTGGATGATACTTCTCGGCCATCTCCTCATACCGATCAACCAAGCCGGCCCAGTAACCGTGCAAATAGTAAGAATTCTCAAGAAACACCTTATCCATCCACTTCTCCTTCTTGGACAGCAATAGGTATATCAAAGCAGACTGATCGTCAGCCTCAAACGCCGGCCTCCCCTTCAAATTCGCAGTCAGGACCTTCCCGGCCTCCTCACGAACTGGACCCTTAGGACCCATGGGAGCCCAATCATCAAGCAAATCCAAAGACCACTGGCAATTCCTGAACAAAAAGCTGCCAGTGTTCACAGCAATCCAACTCTTCTGCTCAAACATCAAGTCAGGGTACCCATGAAGAACCAAGTTATACTCATCATACTTAGCCAAAGGAAGCTCAAAAACCATGTCAGTGAAAAAAGCATCACTATCCATCCACCAAATCCACTCAACCTCAGGGTGTGAAAGCATCAACCTCCTAATCATGGGCAATTTCGCCCAATACCCAGCAAGTTCCTTATCCAAATGAGCCAAATTATACACAATCTCAATCCCATGCAATCTACAGTAATCAATCTTGTTCTTAATTGACTTCAACAAGTAATGGTCCCCAATGGGGTTGTCACAGGGCTTTGGGGGGGAACCAGTGAGGAGCAAGATTCGAGCTTTACCTTTGATGTAATTAGGGTATTCAGGGTTTTGAAGGAGCCAACTTTTGCGCTGCTGGTCCCAATCAGAGATCTTTGGGCCTAAGGAGTAGGTGATGTTAGGGTTGAAAGGGGCATCGTCGGAGGGATCGGAAGGGTCGGCATCGGAGCGGATCTCGGCGAGGATGCGATTGGTTTCTTCGACGAGACTCTGGTTAATGGCGTCGGAGTCAGAGGAGTGGAGGTTGAGGCCAATGGTGCCTCGGAGGACGAGGATCGTGACGAAGCCGCAAAGGATCGTGATTTTGATGTTGTTGAAGGTTTTCTGGATCTGTCGGCCGCGTGGGGCCACGCGGTGGCGGCCGTTAGAGACAGGGAGGGTGGCTCCGCCGCCGCCGGTGCTGGTTCTCTTGTGAGCTGACAGGTTCTCCAGCCCCATCTCTCTCTCTCTCAGAAATTAGGCTTTAGAATGATGAATGATGACAAAGAGAAAGAGAGAATTGTGATTTGTGAATAATGATTAGAAGGACGGAGCAGAAGAGGGTAATGGTTGTTGTTGTTTTTCTTTTTTATTTTCTTTTCATTTTTTAAACTGTGGAAGTGAAATTGGAATTTGTTGCTTGGTTACTTCGGATTGAATTGAATTGGAGAAAAGTTTGCAGATGGAGATGGAGGGTCTCAGAGACGGAGGTTCTTGTAATGAAGGGGAACAGGGTAAATAAAAAGACGTGTTTTTTATTTCTATAAAAAAAATATTTTATTACAATGTGCAAGATTATTACTAGCACTTGTTTTTGTTTTGATGATGATGATGTTGTTGTTTAGGGGTAAGCATTGTTTGGTTTTATTTTCAAGTTCCGAACCGACAAAATAAAGTAGTACTAGTAGTTGTCTTCTTGATACGAATCATTGACAAATGTGTATTATACTTGATGGATTAGTTAGTTAATATTATATTATATTCTTCTAAGGGTTCATTATTGCATAATTCCTTTTTAACACAACTTCTATTTATGTTTTTACGGTAATCTCAGAAAGAAAAGAAACATAACTTTAGTCCTGTTTGAGGTTAAATCACTGAATACTAGATTGAGCATGGATAAGAATGAGACCAAGGCAGTACTGCTACTTTATCCGACAAATTTAAAAGAGAAGAGAGACAAGTAAGCATCAACCATACGCATCAGCATACAGCTGCAGCATTAGGTATGACTATTGAGAAGAGTTAACCCTAAAGACATAACCATATGGTTTGATATTTTTGTGTCAGTCAGCCTTGGCATCAATAATAGTTATATAAAAAAAATAAAGACAATTGATAGATATATGCTTGATAATTTATGAGGAAAGGGAGTAGTTACAGGTGCCCTTTTTACTGGTATGTACATCTAAATGTTATTTGTATAATTTTGGAAGTCGAGAAAAAAATTATACAGTTATTATTTCTAAATATGACCTAATGTAATGTTACATACCATAATCCAGCTTTGGTGGTTCTGGCAATGGACTATTAATTAGTTGTCTCTGCTCTGTTAAGATCCTAGATTCAACACGTTATTCAGTTGTATAGCACCTACCTTCTAGGAAGAAACCATGTAGTAGTAGTGGTGCATTATGATGATGATTATTACATCATCAGCGCGTGGACTCCATTACCATCTTATGATGTTTTTGGTTCATAATCATGCTCTAGTACAAGAACAAAATAATTACCCTTTTGAGGGTAAATCATGTTATGTTAAAGCACTCTACTTAAAAATTAAAATCAATCTCTATGAATTAAGATTCAATTTTGGTACATTATCATTGCAACAGCCAACTGATAATTTGTTTAATTTAAGGTCATGTTATGTTATACTATATTGTTGTTTATACCATTGCCAGTGTTTGACTCTTGTATTACTATATCAGAAATCATATGTTTAGTGACATAATTGAATTATAGTGTTCAAATAGATTTTGTATTAAGACTAAGGATTTAATTTTCATCCACCGACAATTTATCATCTCTTTACACAGTCATCCAATCATATGTTGCCACATCAGTTATAATTGTGTTTTCTCTCCCACTACCTGAAAAGTCATACAAACGGAGCGTTTTGATTGGACGACAGTGTAAAATGTCGTTGCATCAAAATTAAACTCAAACTATTTTCCATAAACTAGCATTAATAAATTGAGATTTGAGACAGGCAAGTGTCAAGTGGCAAGGAGGGACCCCACAATATCCCAATCTTGGCACCATTGTCCTTGGCATGTGCCATGGCCCATGTGCAGCAAGGTTTCAATCAAGATCATGCTCTCTCTCTCTCTCTCTCTCTACCCTGCAAATGGCTGCTAATACCTGTCTGTTAGACAAAACCTTCAATGCATCCTGAATTGAGTAGGTGCAAGTGTCATCACCATGCAGAAATAGTATCTTAAGTTCTTAACCTCTCATTCTTGTAAAAAAAAAGGCATTTCAGTGCACTATGCTCTTATCTAGTAGAGTTAGGGAGAATGAACCCTAAACCCTAAAGCTTAACCTTTCAGGTCATAACTCATAATAGCAACCTTACTATTACACAGAGATAAATGGAGAAAACTCTCAAACCAAATTAAGTTAGCTAATATCCTAAAAGTCTTGAAGCTTTTCCAAGTATGCACTCTCTCTTTTGTGCATACATGGTGATATGACTTCAACCTATTTCCGAAGGTGGTTTAAAGATAAACTTGAAAAATACAGAAATAAAATATGTCATTGGCAAAGTAAGTTGTTAGAAAGTGAAGTTTATATATTTCACAAAATCTGATTTCCAATACCAAGGTTTCATTAATAAAGCAGAGGAATAACTAAAAGGATATGCCAAAGCTAGAGATGGCAAACAGTTAATGAGCACAAACATGAAGTAATACAATGTTAATCCATTTTAAGCAAGAAGCAATAATAAATTATACACCAAAGAAAAATGGCAGAAGAGAAAGGGGGAACAAAGGCTACATAACCTGAAACTTAGTTGTTGCAGATTTCTCTATTTACCCTTTTTCTTTTTCTTCTTAATTGAAGCAGATTTTTTTCTCATCTTCATTTTCCCTACAAATTTTCTAACTTTCTGTGGAGGCTTGGCTGTTGAATTGTCCACAAGGTTGATTTTTTCTGGCCTTTTAGGTTTAAAAACTTCTGTTATTGAAGGATCCAAAACATCCCTTGAGCACTGAAGAGTGATGCCCATACTTGTGGCTTCATCCCAAAGCTCTCTTCCCTTTTCAAAATCGCCTCCTCTACAAAGCTTTGGAATGAGTACATCATACACTGGACCATAACCACCCAATGAACTACTCTTCATTTTCTCAAACAGTTCAAGAGCATGATTTACCCTTTCAACCCCACAGAGAATGCCAATCAAGCTGTAGTAAAATTTATGGTTTGGTACCAAACCATTTTGGATCATTTGATCCACTATCTCTTTTCCTTTACCATATCTGCCACTCAAGAACAACACTCTTGCCACAAGATAATAACTGACCCAATCTGGAGCACAACCAGAATCTTTCATTTTTTCGAGTACTTGACAAGACTCCTTAACCCTTCTGGTTTTCCCTAGACAAGATAGCAATATGTTGTAACTGATTGAGTTTGGGAAAATCTTGTAAGACCTCATCTCCATCATCACATTTAAAGCCTCTGGCACAATGCCTGAAGGATTATGTCTAATATTCCGCTCGCAGAGGCACCTTAAGAATGTGTTGTAACAAATTAAATCTGGAGCAACCCCATCTGATTTCATCTCTTGAATAATTCTCCTAGCTTCCTTCACATTCCTCTGCACAGACCACCCGTAAAGGAGACTTCTATATACGCAAATCATTGTGCTGGCGGCAATCTTGTCTTTGTGATGCCAAACTACCCCTTCAGCCCTCTTAGCATGCCCTTTGGAGCAAAGAGCATTAATGATAGCAGTAACTGTGAATTCATCTATAGGGCACTTATACTTGTCTAAGTTCTTGAAAATGCCCAATGCCTCATCTTCTTTCCCCAGTTTAACCAAAGTCTCAGCTATAAGACCAAAAGTCTGAGCATCCATGACCCGACCCTCCTTCTTCAGGTCTCCAATCAAGATATCCATTGCCGTGTAGTCTTTCTTTTCTGCGAAAACTCGAAGAGCATAGTTATAATCCGTGTCTTCCAAATTGTGACTCAAATTCTTACTAGACCATAAGAAGAACCTGAGCAATCTCCTAGTATGTGCCTCGTGCTTACTAAAGTCAATAGCTTGAGCTACAAGAGATGAAGTCAAAGAATCCCTATACTTATTCAGACTCAACTCGAGTTCATCGAGCCCACCAACTGTACTCGAGACAATGCTGCAGAGCTCTTGCAACTGGGGAGGTACAGATATTTGGGGCAATGAGGAATAGAGTGAGACAGAAAGTCGCATGATCTGACTCAAAGAGCGGTTCCACGCAGAGTTTTGCAAGAAATGCATGTTGCATATCATTTGAGAAATTCATCAAACATGTTATGTGCATCACTTGAAACTTAAATCTTCAGACACGATGGATTTTTTGATAGTCAACACCAACTGCACGGAAAAATACGGCCATCAGATCCGAAAAATCCATACTTTATGGAAAGGGAACGAACCCCTTGTCTTTATTTGCAAAAAATAAAATGTCTAGTTCGAATAAGTTTTGTATTCTAAGCTAGTTCAGCGGTTGGGGAAGAACAAAGTAACTGGGGTTGTCCTGTGACCCTAGACCATAGATGTATAACTCGACCCGGGAATCGAACCGGTCGAGGCACTGGGTCACAGGGTCAATGATTCAACCGGTGGGTCAGTGGTTCAACCGATCAGTAGTTGAACCGGTCTATTAAATATAATTTAATAATTATATATATTAAAAAATAAAAAATATACATAAAAACTCATAAAAATCCTAAATTACTCATAAATTTTAAAATAACAAAATATACTTAAACAAATATTCATACTTCAACTGTTTTTGCTTTCTACACACAATCTCCATTTATAAACCAGGCACAATTACAACAAACCACAATCTCAATTCCCAACCCCAATTTTACATATAATCTCAAGTTCTCAAGACAATTAACTTAACTTATCATAACCCCGATTTCACGTACAATCTCAATCCAAATTAAAATTAACTTATCATAACATATTTCATATTACACATCACTATTAATCTTAGCAAATAATCCATAATGCACATATTCTACATTTCAATTTTCAACAACATATCCAAATTAAAATTAACCTATCAAAGTATCAATTATTATACAATTAAAAATATGTTTTGAAAAAAAAATTACAAAATATGTTTTGAAAAATAATAAATTTAAAAATTACCTGGATGAAGAAGATGCAGCAGCAGCCATCGAAAGGAAGAGAAGCAGCAACCTCTAACTCCGAGGGCGGCAGAAGCAGCAGCAGCAGGAAGCAGAGGTGGTGGCGGTTAGAAGCAGCAGCAACAACACACGGAGGTGGTGGCGGTTCTGAGATCCCAACAGGAGCAAGCAGAGGCGGTGGCGCTTCTGACAGTGCGAGGGCTACCGGGTGGCACCGCGGCGGTGGAGAGCGGACACAGAGGGAGTGCGCTGGCGGGTGGGCACGACAGTGCGAGGCCGGGTGAGGCAGTGCGAGGGAGTGCAAGGCTGAGACCGCCGGCAGCGGCGCGACGCGGTGGCTGGGAAGGAATGCGGCCTAGACGACGAATTTTGCTTATTTATTTAAATAACAACAATAATTTATTCTTTTTCACCAAGTGAGAATTTTGTGTATATTTAAATGAATAGAAAGATTTATTTTTTTTTTTTTATCAAAGGTAGTAATTATATTGATTAATGAAGAATCAATAAATGGTCTAAATAGGACCAAAACACAAAAAGGACGGGATACCCCAAATACACTACCCAATTAGGGGCAGGAAAGAAAAAATAAAGAAATGCTAGAGGACAAACACTACTGCACCTAAGTACTAGCTAATATGACTTATGAGACCAACTTTTGAACAATGAACGCTACTTCTTGAGGGTTGTCTTCAATGTGTTTAAAAACCATTCGATTTCTGCTTTTCCAAATGGCCCAACACCCAAATGACAGTATACACCAAATCTTTTTTGTCTCCATCATCGTTTGAGTATTGAGAAGAGCTGATAGTCACCACTCATCCACTTGCATATCCCTAATTCCAGCAACTAGGGATTCCAGGTTCAACCTTTTCCAAATTTCAATTGATTTTGGGCAAGAGATTAAGTAGTGGATCAAAGATTCTGGTTCCAATTTGCACCTTGGGCACCTGATATCTTCCACAACCATACGTTTTTGAAGGGCGACTCGAACAGGACATCCATCATGCATTGCTCTCCAAAGAAAGATCTTTACTTTATGAGGTACCTTCTGACACCAAATGCTCTTCCATAATTGCTTGTTCTTCATGATTGTTGGGTAAGAGTCAATAGGAGAATGATAGAAACTATAAGCAATTTTGTACCCAGAACTAACAGTGTACCCACCTCCTTTGTTGAAAATCCATTTCGGCTTGTCTTCTCCCCTGCTAGGAATAATAGTCAAGATGCGATTAGCTATATCTCGGGGGAAAATACTCTGAATCAGTTCAACATCCCAGCTATAATCCTGCTTCATCAGATTCTTAACTAGATAAACATCCTCTCTTCTCAAACTTCTATCAATTAAAAAGGGATACTCATCTAACAGCCAAGGGTCTTCAATAATTCTAATGTTTGAACCATTTCCGACCTGCCATTTCAAACCTTTTTCTATGATTTTCCTCCCTTCCATCATGCTCCTCCAAGCCCAAGAAGGATTATTCCCCACCTCTGCCTCCATAAAGCTTCTGTCATGAAAGTATTTGCCTTTAAAGAGCTTATAGAATAATGATCCTTGATAAGAGATTAATCTCCATCCTTGCTTAACTAGCATTGCTAGGTTCATAGCTCTAAGGTCCTTAAATCTCATGCCACCCTCAATTTTGAGTCTACTCATCTTATCCCAACTTACCCAGGACATCTTCCTCTCCTCCCCCTTTTGACCCCACCAGAAATTGGCTAACATATGATGCAATTTGTTTAACAATGCATCTGGAAATTTAAAGCAAGCCATGGAATAGATTGGAATGGCTTCGCCTACTGCTTTTCCCAGCACCTGTCTACCCCCTCCTGATAATAGGAGCCTTTTCCAGCCCTGCAGTCTGTTAGCAACCCTGTCAATGATGAAGCTGAAGGTTTCTTTCTTTGACCTGTTTACAATCGAGGGAAGACCCAGATACTTGTCTTGAGCTCCTATGTTCACCACACCCAATCTGTTCGCCAATTGAGTTCTGAGTCGATGAGGAGTGTTACTGCTGAAGAATACTGCAGATTTGTTAAGATTTAGCTTCTGGCCACTAATCTGCTCATATTCTTCCAGCACCCCCATGATATTTGAGCATTGATCCATAGTTGCTTTGTTGAAAAGGATAGAGTCATCTGCAAAAAATAAATGAGTTATATAGGGGCAATGTTTCCCTATCTTAATACCATGAATCAAACCCTTCCTTTCAGCTTGAGACAGCAAATGAGACAACCCCTCCCCACACAAAAGGAATAAGTAAGGCGATAATGGGTCCCCTTGTCTTAACCCTCTCTCGGGATTAAAGAAACCATAAGGTTGTCCTTCCACCAAAACAGAATATGACACTGACTCAACACACTCCTTTATCCAACCTATCCATTTTTTTATCAAAACCTAGTTTTGACATAATGCTCCATAGGAAGCTCCACTCCACTCTATCATATGCTTTACTCATATCCAGCTTAATCCCCATATCATGAACCCCTCCTTGCTTCTTATTTTTAAGGTAATGCATACATTCATGAGCCACCATAATATTATCTGAGATAAGCCTCCCTTTGATAAATGCACTTTGACTTGAGCTGATTAACCTATTCATGATCATTTGAAGCCTGTGAACTAACACTTTAGAGATTATCTTGTAGAAAACTGAACAAAGGCTAATAGGCCTGATCTGGGTCATCTCCCTTACATCATCAACTTTTGGTATGAGGCATATTTGTGTATGGTTAAAACTCCTTAGCATCCTCCCACCTTGAAAGAAACTTTTTACAGCAGCTATTACATCTCCTTGGATTTCTTCCCAGAAAAACTGGTAGAACTTTGCTGTAAATCCATCCTCACCAGGAGCACTACAAGCCTGTATAGAGAAAACAACCCTCTTTATCTCCATTTGGTTAACTGGTTTAATAAGGTCTGCATTCATTTCTTCAGATATCTTCGTTCTTAATCCTAGTAAACTTTGCTCATGACATCTAGGGTTACTAGTGGTGAAAAGGTCTTGAATAAATTTATATTATTTTAATAATTATTTATTTGTATAATGTTTTTATATACATGATTCTATATGAATAAATTTGCATGTGAACATTTTAGCAAAATATATATATATATATATACTAATATATAAAGTGGATACCAAAATAAAATTGCTATTTTGGTGTGCACACTTATTCACCCATTTTGATATATGTGGACTAATCAAAACCACACATCTTAATCAATACGGATCCCACACCATTACTCTTATCGAAAACCAAGTTTTCTCACTCGGTTTCACGCGATTCATTTCCTCTTTCATCAATTCAATCAAAACCAGTTCATCATCATCATCCATTTCCTCTTTTCTCCCCTAATTCCTCAGTTCAAAGAGACACCCACAACAGTGGCGGAGAAACCCCAACCGGTCCGTGTAGTGTATTGCACCGTGTGCAGCATGCCGCCAGAGTACTGTGAATTCAGTCAAGATTTCGTAACTGCAAACCCTGGTTGATCCAAAACGCACCCGACCTGTACCCTGATCTTCTTAAAGGTATCTCAGTTTTTCTTTAAATTTTTACGGAACTACAATACGATTCGAAATTCCCGGATCTATTCGATTTTATTTCATCAAATTAGTTTAATTTTTGTTTTTAAATGGCACAGAGACAAACGATAAGGACGTTGATAAATTGGCTGATAAGTTGTAGAGGCCGGTGGAAGTTGGACTGGGTTCTGATTTTAATTGTTGAAGTGCTGAAGTGTCTCAAGTCCTTGGACCATCAAAGCACTGTGAAGAAAGGCTATAATGCTTGGCAGGCAGGTTCTATCCTTCTTTTAAGATATTTTCCCCCTGTTTCATCTTCCAACTCCGATTTCACTTTTTAATTGATTTGTTTCCATCCAAAACCCTTTTTAATGTGATAAGGATTCACTCACGGATGGTGCTCGCGCATGACTCAACCCACGACGCAACCTGACCGACGTCGCCTGACCAAGGACTCCACGCATGTCGCCACCGCCTCTGGTCATACAACTCAAATCTAATTGGTGGGATTACTCCCTATATTATTATTATTTTAAACTTGCTGTTGTTATTAATTTCTGGTGCTAATCTGCAGAATCAGTTGAGGCCTTACATGGAATCCATGGTTCCACGAATATGACTCAGATTTCATGGCCGCCAACCAAGGTCATCACAATTCTAAGATTCTTCTACCTCTCTGCTTTTAATTGTTAATTTTTCATGATCTTTATGAATTTTTAATATCTCAATTGTAATTTTTTAATGTCTTTTCTTTTAACTTTTATTGTTTAGTAAACTCTATGGTAATATTATTTGTTCATTCTTTTGAATTTTAGTAACAGTTGTTTAAGGAACCATTTCTATAGCAACAATAAAAGAATGAGGGAGCAGGTAATCCTTGCTCTTCTTATGTAATCTCCTTGATCTTTCTCTTTTTAATAGTTTTTAATCTATTTTTTTAACCTCTACATTTTTCCTAACATTTGTTTTTTGGGTTTTTGTCATTTTTTGACTTCTGCAACAACCATAATGAATCATTCCTTGATTTACCTTTTTTTTTTAATGTTTCTAATTTTTTTATTTTTATCTCACAGTAAAACTATGATGCAGCTTTTATATATTTTTATACTTTAGCTATCCTTTTGTTATGATATTTTTTATGTTTTAGTTTGTATATTTTTTTTTATCATTGCAGCTTTTATATTTTTTCAGTAGTTAGCAGCTATCCTTTTGTTTTGACAAATGTTGCCTTTGGTTTCTTTTTATATTTTTTAAGTATTTAACTATCATTTTTTTTACAGATGTCGCCTCTAATTTTGCATTTTCTTCAATTGGTTGGATTAGATCAATAGTCAATTTTTTGGTTCGTTTAATTAGTAGAATTTATTTGTTGAGGTTTTTATTAGATATCGTTCAATTGATAATTAGATATAATAATTTCAGTATTGACTCTTTAGATATGAGTTGGGACTCTCATGACTGGTTCAATTGCCAAATATACTGGTTCATTTTTAGATATGTGTTGTGGTTTTATGATTGAAAATATATCCTTCTTATTCCAAAAAATTGGTAACGGTTGATAATTTAAATTTATCAGAGATTGAAAATAAACTAACTATGAAAAGATCTTAACAACTGTTACAAACTCACGGATTTGAGGCATAATATTTTGCCCACTTCTCGAATAACAAAGATGCTTAGAGCTACCCATAGTAACTGACATACCATAAGGATAAAATAAATAAATAGAATATAGAGTCATATCATATATAAAGTTAAATATTATATTTGAATGTGAGCGTGAAAATTGAGATGGCAAAAGTAACATGTTTTACATACTTCCCGATAAAAAAAATCAATTGGTAAAACTAAAAGAATTCAACTATAATAAAAGGAACACAGAATAGTTGGCGTATAATAAGCACCAATTTTGTATTTAATATACCATCTACTTTCATTATTTATTTGTATATTTATTTATTTAATCATTCATTCAATGTACACTTTCAAAATTGGAATTAATCCATTTATATAACCATTTTTTTTACTTTTCTCTTCTTTCTCTTCCATAATTTCTTTTTCTTTTATCTCCATCTTGGTTGATACATAAACTTTGTTAGGGTTGAAAAGACACTTAATTTAAGGATTTTACAATAAGATTGGATTTGAAGTTATCTTGGTTGATACATAAAAAACTTTGTTATGATCGTTAAAATGATTTTTTTAATTCATTATTAATTTTAAATATTTATTAATCAATCAATTTTTTTTATCACCATATACTTTTAAATATATATTTACAGATGGAAAATTTTATAGTTATGATATTGTACGCATAAAATAAAATATTACCTATATTGTATATATATATTTTTAAAACTTTAGATGTACAATTAGAAAATAACAGTTTAAATATATTGATGTGACTATATTATTTAAAAATCTTTTATGCGGCATTTTTTAAAAAATATTATTTGAAAAAGTTTCTATTACGTAAGCTAAGGAAAGAATATATTATTTGAGATGATAGCATAGGTGCATGATATTCCGTAGTCTATAAATTATTTCTCCAAATTATCCTATAAAATATTTGAAAAGTCGAAGCAAGAACTTGGCCCATCCATATTTATAAATTTCTTCGTGCTTATATTCTTTCCTATCTCATTTTCTATATGGAACACTATTTTCTTTAAGTAACACTATTTCCATACGAAACATTCTTTTCATACGTAATATTCTTTCTTTGTTAAAGCAATTGAAAAATTGACTTTAAAGGCACAAGAGTGTTGTGTAAGGGTAGAGTGTTACGTACAAAAAATAATAGAAAAATGACTTGACAGACACTATCGTGAAAGTCCCTTTTTCAATTGATTTTACGAATAAAGAGTGTTTTCAATTGATTTTACGAATAAAGAGTGTTACATACGAAAATAGTTTTCCATACAAAAATAGTGTTACGTATGAAAATAGTGTTCCGTAAGGAAAATAAGATAAGGAAGAAGATAAACGTGAAGAAATTTATAAATATCAGCTCTTTTCGATACACTCATCCTTACTTAAACACTATTTATCTACGAAAAACTTTTTCCCTACGTAACATTTTTTTTTTGTAAAAGCAATTGAAAAAGTGACTTTACAGAGCCATAATTGTTGCCCAAGGAGAGAATGTTACGTAGGAAAAACAATAGAAAAGCGACTTGACAGGCACAGGAGAAATGAGAAATGATTTGTGGGGCGTGTGGTAGGCGAATTAAAATTTTAATCCTGGAAATAAATAGATAAAAATGTAAGATTCCTATGTATGGTAGGCGGATTGAAAAAAAAAAAAAAACTCCCAGGAATAAGTTAATCCCGGGAAGAAAAAAGGTTAAAATTTAATCTCATCTCTTAGGTGAGAATTTTCTATTCTTGTGCGAAGGAAAAATGATATGGCTAAATAAAATGTCAAAATTATCCCTATATTAAAACTAATAAAACCCTTTCTCTAATCCTAATTTTTTTAATTTTCCTAATAAAAAGTCAAAATTCTTAATTTTTTGTCCTTTTTCTATAAAGAATAATTTGTAAGTTCAAAATATTAATTTTTTGAACTAAAATTATTAGGGATATTTTTATAAAATTGTATAATATTTCTGGGAGTATAAGTGTCCACCAAACATTGAAATGCTCATTCCCAGACATATTTTATAATATTCCTAAAATTTTAATCCATTCACCAAACACTTCTAATATGTCATCCCTAGGAAAGTTAATCCTGAGAATATGATTCCTGAAAAAGTTATTCCTGTGATTAAAATTTTTATCCGCCTACCACACGCCCCATGTGTACATTAAAATATCACCCACCATCAACTACTATATATAATAATTCAATTTTTTAAAACTATTAATATTATACATTAATCCAATATTTTTAAAGATTGGATTAATAGTTTTAAAATTTTGGATTATTATATATGATGACTTATAGAGGTTGATTTTATAGTGTATATGTAATATTACTTTTTTTTGAATCGTATTAACAAACTTGTTTCTACATAATTAACTTCCATTCATAATTAAAACAATAATGTTTGACGTACAACAAAAATAAAAATACGTCCAACTTGTATCCAACGTGTGTTATTCATGTTACATGATGTGTGCTATACGTATAACACATACACGTATAGCACACACCATGTAATATGGATAGCACGCGTTAGATACAAATTGAACGTATTTCTAATGTACGTCAAGCCTATAATTAAAAGGCAAGATCAAAAGCTTAATCTCAGAACAAACAAAAAGTGCCTCAAATGTTTTAATTTTGGATCCTTCCAACAATAACATCGTTCCATCGAGTTCTCTTAACACAGTTTGAAAATAGCTACAGCCTATAGTGAGTATTTTAGTGGACTAAAACTAACTAGTATCAGAAATTATCATCAAGCTACTTAGAACCTTGGGTTTGACTTTGACCACTCTCAATTAGTACAATAACAACAACACATTTCACACACAAACTTGGGAGGATAACAACAACACAGTGCTTTTGCTTGGTTGTGAATTTGGATTTTGGTTTGACAATAAAATCACAAAAAATTCAACATTCTTGGGGCAATATTAAGCTGTCCAACATTTTCTCCATAAACATAAGCAACCAAAACCTGCTTCAAACAGTTTCAATTAAACCAGTGATACTTTCAACTGCATTTGACAGAAGCAGCAGAGGTAATACCTTCTGGAAGAGCTCAGCAAGATGGATCATTTTAGGAAGCGAAATTCCGAAAAAATAACCAAGCAAGGGTCTGTTTGAACTCCAGGTGATGAGAGTGCACGTCAGAATCGGATAAGCATCCCTGACATACCGAACTGGCACATGCACATGTTCGTTGATTAATGCCGATGCAACAATTTTTCATCAAAGCAAGGAACAGCAGCCGGTCGACAGTTTTAGCTCACCAAGGGAATTGTGGCCCTTCACCGTTTGGTGAAAAGCGATTTTGACGTTCTCATGCATCCTCTGGAGAGGAATCTCTTGCCACAAGGTTGTCTTCATCCTCTTCGTCATCGTCGTCATATTCAGCTGAAGCAGGTTCTCCATTAAGATCAACATTAACACCATTCAACTTTCTGACAAACTGTCCCCTGACACGAGGCCGCCTTTCAGCAAGTCTTTTGCGATTGACGTATCTAATTTTCTTATCAAAGCAACGTTCTTTCCTTTTCTGTCTAAACTTCATCAACGCTGCTTCTCTTCTATCAACTTTGCTTAAATTTGCCTCAGATGAATTTGAACTTCCTAATGGTGGCCATGAATGATTCGGAGGAATCTGACCAGGTTGCAAGCATATACTCATTGGATAATAGGGAAAAGATGTCATCCCGGGCGCATGCGGAGGACATTGGGGGTGATGGTTGTATTGTGCAATAATAGATGAATTAGCATGACTCTGTAGCTCCTGAATATTCTTCTGATACAGTTGTGCTGATGATGGCATCATAACATGATTAACAACTCCTGAAATATAATATGGATAAGTATGCTGGGCATTCATTCCAGAAGCTTCAGGCTCGGAACCGTGATGACTTCCATTCCTCGGATGCACCACACCTTGAAGATGCTCATCCTTGTACTGCTTTTGCTGTGAAACTTCCATCGATGCGGGTGGAGTACAAGATCTCTCAATAGAGAAAGAATCAGGCATACTATTATTACTGCTGGGTAGGTCTTCTTGTGAATGGCTTTCAAATGTTTCTCCATTTTCATGTCTTGGAAGGTTATCCCTCAGTTGAGCACATGCTTGATTCATATCTTCCATCCTCATCTGTTTAGCAGCGTTCTTGTCAACACGATCAACCTCTTCGAAGTTGCTCTTTAGTGTTGATGCTGCCTTGACGTAAGTGAAGAAGGCTGATGATTGTCCAATCCGTAGTTCACTCTTCTTGGGACCAGATGAAAAATTACCTAAAATATTATGGAAGATCAGAGAGAAAATAATAAAAATGAAACATGGAACTCAAATCAGTCAAAATTTATTCAACTTCGGGATCTCGAGTCATTTTCAAAACTATAAAAAATAGAAAAGGAAGCAGAGTCTACCCTCAGTATTTTTGTTGCATGGCAGGTGCTGCCCCTGAACACCTGTATAATAAGTAACATTGAAGTGTGAACAATTGTACTTATTCAATTTTCTTGAATTTGAAGAAAATAAATTGATAAAAATAAATGGCTAAAAGAAGGTAAAGAAAGATGGGGAAAACAAATATGTACAATTAGTTGTGCCATTTTATGGTATTCAAACAAGTAGTCCTATACAATCGTATGAACTATGAAGAAACTAGCTAGGCATTCCATCGTATAACCTCATTGCTGATACTGAACAAATAATTAATTTGTTATATAACTTCAGATCTAGGGAAATAGCAGTCGGAGGAAAAAGTGGAGTAAACCTGTTCGGCGATCACTAATTCCAGGCACATCAGGCAGATACTCTGATCTGTAAGCATCTGGAAACTCCTCAACAGCAGCAGTATCCATGGCAACAGTAGCCTGAAAAGTACAAATGATATACATAAATTATAACCTAAATGTAATTACAGCTCCTCTGATTTGCAGTTATTAGCAGTAAATAAGTCAGTTCATAACTTAAATTCCTAAACACCAGAGGGCAGAGGCTTGCACAAAAAGCATTAGCATGATGCTACATATATACCCATTTACAAATGCAAAATCCTCCCACCTCCCTTTCTGTACTACTGGACCACTGCAAGGGTCACATAGACTCTTCTAAATAACATTCATATGTAATCTAATGACTGAGTTTTCTAGCCTTCAATTTATTGATAAAATAATTTTTTTTTTTTCAAAATCACTACTTAGTAACATCCTTAGTTTTTTCTATGATTCCATATTTATGCTGTTTAAAATTTATCTAGGACAGTAGTTTACTTATGACTTGCATCTGAAATGTAGTTTGAGATTTCATTTAAAAATGCACTGTAGTTCATTTGAATTTACTCAATTTTTACAGTACATATGACTTAATGGGATTTATAATTCAGCCTCTATCTCTCCTTTTCATTTGAACTTTGAAGGCAACATTAATAGTAAGAAGCATGCAAATATCAAATTTATGCTTGGGAAGGTAGTGTACTTTGTTAAGAAAGCTCAATGTTGATTAAATGCCTTCACTATGGTGCACAAGCTCATGGTTTTCGGATCATATTGAATCCATTACTTTCATTTTTTTATCAAACTGCTTTTCTAACATTTACCTCTTGTTCTTGTTGGATTGATATTCCTGCCTCAGGATTACTGCTTCTTTTGGACTTATCATCTGTGTCATCAGAGAACAAGGTGGTACTGTTCGTGTTGGCATCACTTGGGTCTGATGCTACCAGGTCAAAGTCATAATTCAAGATGTTGTTCTCTACAAGCCCAAGCTGCCATCATAGACATAAAACACCCATTTCAATGTCACTTTGAGAAGATCTAAGCAGTGCATTGAAAATTTTGAGAAAAGTACCATATGCATTGGAGAAATACAACTGCAGATGGCACAACAAAGAATCAAGCTACAGTATGGGACTACCCTATCATTCTAATTTATATTCCATGTATTATTATTCTATGTAAAGTTGTATTTGCATATGATGTCTCCTGTTAAATCAAGGGGAGAGGCTGCCCCAACATTCATAGATATGATGTTGGGTAATACATACCATGCGTCTCCTTCTCCACATGTGCGTCCACAAATTTAATAGTTCATTAGTGCGTAAAGGCTTAACTAGATAGTCTGCTGCTCCAAGTTTCAAGCACTTAACAACAATGGATACCTCATCTTGTGCAGACATCACTTAACAAAACAAGAAATTCCAACACATTGATGAGGAACAGGTAAAAAAGACATCACTTAAATAAAGTGTTTTACAGATACCCTTCATTAGGAGAAATGGAAAAAATAAAGAACCAAAGCTTACTTATAACAGGTATTCGGCGCAATTCTTTGTCCCTTGCTATGTACTTCAACATCTTCATGCCCTTCTTTATGGGAAGGTCAACTTCAGCAAGTATGATATCAATATATTGTCGCTCGGCATTCAGCGCATCAATTAATTGCCTTGCTGATCTTACCGAAGTAACTGTGAAGCATAAAATTTCCTGAGTTAAAATATCTCAAAGAGCATGCCCCGAATCACAAAAGCTTTAAATCATACAATTCATACTGCAGCCACACCAAGAATGAGAAAGCATTCAACGAAACCAAAACATTTAGAGAAGATGAGAAGGAAAGAAACAAAGGGGAAGAGAACTCAGGTGTGCGAGTCATGCGCATATAAATACTCGATTACTTCCGAGATCGAATCTTCAAAGATAAAATTGGACCTCAAAAGTCAAAAACCAAAAGCACCCAAGATGCTATCGTTGCAGCAAGCAACTACCTCGAATATGCTTAATTCAGTATGTCTTCTGACAGCTAAACATTCCTCTTCGCATAACCTTACATGTTTCATCTTGAACAAATGGGCCTCAATCGTAAAAAAAAAAAAAAAGCCAAAAATGGTAAGTTTCATGATTGAATGACTATCACTTATCACTTAAAAGTCAGAATCAGAAAAATTGAAGGAGTAAAAACTCTGCACTATCCTTTCATATTGTTGCCAACTTACAAATCACAGTTAGTTAAATATATCTGAACCCAGAAAACTCAAATCCATGTCATGACTGACATGATCCTCATTCACTCACAGCTCTACCAAACAAATATCAAAATCTAATCTTTCTAAAAAACAAACCTAAGTGTTAACTAAACTGCCATATCCAACCACAAAACACAACAAAAAATCACTCCAAAAACAGAAAGAACAAAAAATAGAGTTAGTATTTGATTGAATACCTTGATAAGAGCATCGCATAAGAAGAGTGAAAACCTCTTCAGAGCTCTTGGAATCGTTATCACACAACAAAATCCTAACTTTGCTTCTATCAACGAAACCATCACAACCAACACTCTTACTATTACTTCCAACGCAGTTATTATCACTCTCTTTGCTGTTCAAATTCAGCTCCCCCTTCTCACTCTCCATCGCAACAATAACCCAAAAACACCACAACAAAAAAATAACCGAAAAGACCAAAAATAAAAACACAAAAAACAAAAAATTGTAAACCCAACACTAGAGAACCTCCATAGAAAACCTTCTTCTGGAAGCCATTAACGGATCAAAAATTGAAAAACCCATCATCATAATCATCAACATAATCATCTTCTGCTACAAAAGTTATCTTTTTTCTTTTTTATTTCTCAAATTTTGGTTTCTTCGAAGTTAACCCCTATCCACCAGATGTGAAATTCTACTACTTGACAAAATCCGACGGTGGAGATCGCTGTGGGGCTGCAAACAAAAAAATCCAACGGCTGGGCTTGGAATCTGATGAGGAGAAAGAGGTGGGCGCACGTTAGCAGAGATAATCAAACATTTCGGTCTTTTATTGGACAGTGAGAAGAGAGAAAACAAAAATGAGAACAAGAAATATCAAATTTGATGATTCAATAATGTGACGATGCTTTTTGTGTCTGTGGTTGAGGACTCGGGTTCGGAGGAGGCACTGGTAGGGACTAACGTGCACCGGAGGGAAGAGGGTGCGTAGGATAAGGAAAAGGGAGTGATGACGTGGAAAGGGCAAGATATTCAATGTGGATAGTTTGGTAGAGATAGAGAAGGTGCCACGTCACCCCTGAGATCTTTGCTCTCTCACACTTTGTCCCCAAAATATCCTCAAAAAGTCTAATAGGTTTTGAGTTTTGACACTTGTAATGTCATTCTTATTTTATTTTCAACAATACTATTTTCTTTTTCAACTAAAATTTCTCTTCCTATTGAATTCTATTATATGATTTATTTGTCTCTATATCATTTTATACTTAATTCATTATTGAATGGATTTAATTTTCATTTACGGTGTACAATTTTCTACACATTTATAAATCATGTGTTGTCACGTTAATCATGATTGTGTTTTATTATCCTTATTACCTGTAAAGTTATACAAACAAAGTGTTTTAATTGAACGACAGTATAAAATGTCAGTGCATCAAAATTAAATTCTTATTAAATATACGTGAATTTCATTCAAATATAATTCATATTTTACCGATGGATAGAGTTTGAGTGGTTAAATTAGAAACCAAAAATAAAATATAATTCAATAATATTTCTTTACTTTATTGTTTATTACATTGACTCTTTTTTATTTATTAAGATAGTACTTATATTTTTTGGATATATTGTTTATTTTATAGTAGAGGGTTTATGGTATAATAGTTTCATTAAGGTTGATATAATGATTTTATAAATTTTGAGAGATCTTTTTAGTAGATTTTATAAATAGAAGAGAGTTATAATGAATTTCATTGAATCTTATAATATGTTAGTGTAATTTATCTTTTCTTTTAGAGTAAACCTCCAAACTGGTCCCTAACAATTTTTGAGTCGGACAAGTTGGTCCCTAACAATTAGAAATACCCTACTCAGTCCCTCACAATGTCAAACCTCGGACACACTAAGGTCCCTAGACGAATTCTGTAACGTTTGTCCTACGTATCAGTCCAGCACAGTGCACTCGTGCTGACTTGGCCGTTTAATGCTTGAAACGACGTCGTTTCGTTAGAAATAATTAACATTAAACATCTTCTACTACTGAGGATGAGGTGATTTGTGACTCAAATCCAACAACAAAACATTTTCAATGTTAATTATTTCTAAAGAAACGACGTCGTTTCAAACATTAAACGGTCAAGTCAGCACGATTGCACTGTGTTCGACTGATACGTAGGACAAACGTTACGGAATCCGTCTAGGGACCTTAGCGTGTCCGAGGTTTGACATTATGAGGGACTGAGTAGGGCATTTCTAATTGTTAGGGACCAACTTGTCCGACGCAAAAATTGTGAGGGACCAATTTGGGGGTTTACTCTTTCTTTTATTGACAAAGTGGTTATGAAACATGTAACACCCTACTAGATAGCCCCTAGTGCTATAGTCATTTAGGGCTATTTCATAAGGGTTACCTCCTATTATCATACTTATACTTGTTTTTAAAATACTTGTACGCGGAAAATATATGGGAGAATTTTTCGAAAATCGTTTGCGGAATATCGGGCATTGCGTATAATGTAGCGATAATATATGACACATGACATAGTCTGAATAATACCTCGTAAAATAAATATAAATAAACAAACATAGTCTCCCCAAACATACAATCAAGAAAGTAAATAGTAATAATAGGTGTCATCTCATGAGCCTAAAACTGAGACCCATAAGACTCCACTATACAAATCCATAAACTGAAAACATAAATGCCGGCTAACATATGTCCGAACTCAGAGTAAACACAAATAAATAAATGCTAACGTCTGAAGTAAATATAATCCATAACGTAAAAGCAGAAACTGATAGGTCTAGAATGAATAAATAAACTGCAAAGAATTAAAGCTGCGCGGGCTCCTCATCCGCTCCTGTGTCCTGTAGAACCTCATCATCTAACATGGGGGAAAAACGAGGGGTGAGTACTGGGAAGTAACTCAGTAGGGGAGCCGCTCCGGGTTTATTAATAAATTTGGTGTAGCATGAATGTATTCAATTTCAGTTATAAGTTCTAAAATCATCTTTCCCGGAACGACTTACCTAAGTGCATCTTGTTCATTTTACATCATACATACACAATTCATAATTATGTCTTTCGTGTGTGTGCTCTACGTGCCATCCAATCATACAGGGAAACTAAATCAATTATCATGCTATGTTCTCTGACACTTTACTGAACTGTAACTCATTATCACTTTATCACTTATTATGTCTTATGGCCTGTCCACCCTCCTGTAAACCTCCGCTGCACCGACCCCTAGGCATGAGCTCATCCTAAACTAATGGGGAGAGGGGGATATTCACCAACTGCAAGTGAAGGACCTGTAGCGCCAAGGATGCCAACCCCCTCCTACAGCCTCTCGATCACAAGCCGAAGGCTACTCTGTAATCTACGCGCCACCCAGTGACGTCTTCATTAACCACGCGCCACCCGGTGACGTCTTAACATCATACGTGCGCCACCCAGTGACGTCTCAGACATAACACACAACACATACACTCATCACATAATTCACATAAACATACATCATCATCATTTAACTCATATAAACATAACATATCCACACATCATCATCCAAACAACATCTAATCTTGCATACAATCCATAATTAACTCATTTATATCATCCATACTAGTTGTAGAACGCATTAGGGTACATAAAGGGTCAAAACAGTTCATTTTCGCAAAAACAGCGCAGTCGTAATCGATTACACGGGCTGGTAATCGATTACTGTAATCGATTACACGAACTGGTAATCGATTACTGTAATCGATTACGCAGCTCTGTAATCGATTAACAGAGAGCAGCGTTTTCTCGCGATTGGAAATTCAGACATCGTAATCGATTACGAACTCGTGTAATCGATTACGACGTCGTGAAACACGACTTGGGAGTTCCAAAATACGATTTTCAATAGCCAATGACCAAAATATTAACCCAACATCGTCCCAATCGATAGAAAACATAGTCATACCATTAACAATCATAAAAATACTTTTAAAACGTTTCTCAATTCATAAAACCCCTTTCTTTCTCAAAGCCAATTTCATAAATCAACCCTTTCATGAACCCTAATGGGAGAAACAACGTACAACATTCAATACTCCATTAATTTATCAATAATTATGCAAATACATAACGATTAGAATGCCTAACCCCTACCTCTTAAAGACAATCCTTGCTTTAAGACGGAATCCTAGTTTCACGAACGGCCCGACTCCAACGATGACCCTTTTCGGAGAAAAGCAACCGGTAGAAACATCCGACTTGGTGAGAGGATCAATAATATGTAATTATCTTTGGGATTGGGTGAGTATTTGTGGGTTTTTTTCCTGACGTAGAATGGCTATGGCTATGAGGGTTCTTGAGAGAGAAACAATGGAGGCTCTGAGATGAAGAGGGAGAGTGTTTCTGACCAAATGAGCTGGAAAAATAGGGTTTATCTTTTTATATGCTGAGCTATTAGGTTTTTAAGAGTCATCGTGGGGCCCACCCGTCACTTAAACACCCGAAAACTCATTCTGCGCGGTGTGTAATCGATTACATCGAACTTGTAATTGATTACAGACCTTCGAAAAAGCCCAATACTGAAACTTGACCTGCTGTAATCGATTACCAAGGAGCTGTAATCGATTACTGGGCGTGAAAAATGCCCCAAAACACTTCTAAAGTGTCCCAATTCACATACTAACATTCATATACCCATAATGACTTAATGTAACATCAAAGCACACATAAATACTCATAAAAACACATAGCATAGATACTTTAAGCCAGGGGAAACATGTTTACTCAAACCCAATTAAGTTCCAATTAAAGTCCATTACCCTTAATTTCCTTTAATTAGGACCTAATAAAGATTGGGGTGTTACAAAACATAAGTCATATCAATACATGAGTAAAAGTTAACTAAATTAGCCAATTTTATGCAATTATATTTACTTTATAAAACTTTGGAAAATACAATATTATTAAGGGATTATTAATTCCAATTTATATTAATATAAAATGATTTTATGTTATCATCTAATTATATATTATTATATTTAAGATTAATGAAATAGTAAATTTGATACTCAAAATATTATTTTATTGACCTAATAATATATGATTAGATATTTATATAAAATATATTTCTTTTAATTCAAGATATTCATAGTAGGAAATAATCAACTAGATATTTAAGTAACTAGTTATGTATTAATTATACTAGGACGGGACTTATAGTTTTGTATAAAAATAATTTAAGAGGTATGCTACATGTACACCACCAATCAGCCACAAATCAGCCACCATCGTATAAATATACGAATACATGTATAATCCAACTATAAATTACTTCACCGTATTTTTATTTTAAAATAATTTTTTTCTCACCTCACGCGCTTTGCTCACCCATCTATTTAAAACATTCAGAGAAGACTCGATGTTGATTTCGAAAACATCAACCCGCTCTTCCCAGTTTTCCATAACTTTGAGCTGCTCCATGAATAAAGATTTCCTCTATCAATTTCTCTCGTGCCCTTGATAATTGGATTGTGATCTTTATTATGTTGGATTGTGACCTTTATTTATGTTGAATTGTGTTCTTTATTATGCTGGATTGTGGTCTTTATTTATGTTGAATTGTGGTTTTTATTTATGTTGGATTGTGGTCTTTATTTATATTGGATTGTGGTCTTTATTTATGTTGGATTGTGGTCTTTCTTATGTTGAATTGTGATCTTTATTATGTTGGATTGTGATATTTATTTATGTTGGATTGTGATCTTTATTATATTGGAGGATCAAACAGAGCATGACAGTGACACAACATGAAAGCATATATTAAATCTGATTTTTTTTTGTGTCCATATTCACCCTCTTAGATGTTGGATTGTGGTCTTTATTTATGTTGGATTGTGGTCTTTATTTATGTTGAATTGTGGTCTTTATTATGTTGGATTGTGATCTTTATTTATGTTGAATTGTGATCTTTATTTATGTTGAATTGTGATTTATATTATGTTGGATTGTGATCTTTATTTATATTGGATTGTGGTCTTTATTTATGTTGGATTGTGGTCTTTATTATGTTGGATTGTGGTCTTTATTTATGTTGGATTGTGATCTTTATTATGTTGGAGGAACAAACAGTCATGGTACAACATGAAATCATATATTAAATCTGATTTTTTTTTATGTCCATATTCACCCTCTTGAATGTTGGATTGTGGTCTTTATTTATGTTGGATTGTGGTCTTTATTATGTTGGATTATGTTATTTATTTATGTTGGATTGTGGTTTTTATTTATATTGGATTGTGATATTTATTATGTTGGATTGTAATTTTTATTTATTTATAGCATTGACACACATACATAAATTATATATACATTTTGTGATGATTATTTTGTGACTATATATGTTTGTGTGTAGAATCGGCGGCCTGATTATATATCAGTGTTCATGGATAAGCTTGTTTCATGGGATGCAGTGACTACAAGACTTGAACAAGCTAAGACTTTAGTTGCCAATGCTGAGATTAATCCTGCTATAGTGTTATGTGATCCATCATCATCAAATCATGAACCATCCATGCATCCATAATAATGTTATATACTAATACATGTCCTAAGATATATGTATGTGTTGAATATATACATATCGATCATTTGATATTAATGATATCTAGAATATAATTATTGCTTTTGTTTGATATGGTTTGTATCCTTTAATTTGCACTATGTAGCATTGGCATGCATAGAGTTATATATATCTCTTAGGCCAGAATTCAATGTGTTGATTACTTCCTATATGAGTTTAATTGGATTGTGGTCTTTATTTATGTTGAACTGTGGTTTCTATTATATTGGATTATGATTTTTATTTATATTGAATTGTGGTCTTTATTATATTGAATTGTGGTCTTTATTTATGTTGTATTGTGGTCTTTATTATATTGAATTGTGGTCTTTATTTATGTTGGATTGTGGTATTTATTTATGTTGGATTGTGGTTTTTATTTATTATGTTGGATTGTGATTTTTATTTATTATGTTGGATTGTGGTCTTTATTTATGTTGGATTGTGGTCTTTATTATGTTGAATTATGGTCTTTATTTATATTGGATTGTGATCTTTATTTATGTTGAATTGTAATGAGCTAGCTAATATATATATATATATATATATATATATATGACAAACAACCTCAAAAGCTATAACCACAACTCCACATTCTGTCATGTAACATATTATTATGCAGAAAAATGAAAAATGAACAATCCAAATAAGAGACCACACAATTGAAGCTTATGAACACCAAAACGAGATAAATAAGGTGGAGTTTTTCCTTTTTATTTATGTTGGATTGTGATTTTTATTATGTTGGATTGTGGTTTTTATTTATATTGGATTGTGGTATTTATTTATGTTGGATTGTGGTATTTATTTATGTTGGATTGTGGTATTTATTTATATTGGATTGTGGTTTTTATTTATGTTGGATTGTGCAAACACGACTTTTTCAGGGTCCCCATTGTTCTGTTTTGTTTAATTTGTTTACAATCCTGTGCGTCAATTGAAAGCTTCTTGTGTTTATTATTTTCAAGCGCGCCACTTGCACGTAAATTCTGTGCAATGGATACTCCAAAGTTGCATTTTTTAATCGCGTGGGACCCACCGTATATAAAGTGACAGTGACTGATTAGTGGCTGATTATGAGTGTACAATAAGCATTTCTCATAATTTAATATATGTTACTAAAATAATTTATGTAATATAATTCTAAAGAGAACTCTTCTCCTAAAAACATGCTTATCAATTATTTTCTAACAAAAAATAATCATTGGACCCCACTATCTGGTTACTTCTCCATGTTTCAAAGTTATTTGAATGTTGATCCATATATGAGGAAGAATTTATCTTCATCTTAGCGGATACAAGATTAATGTTTCATTTTGCTAAACATAAACTATGCTAATATATCATTAATGCATATACTATACTATATTAGGATATAAATGTTACTCAACGGCTTGTTTGTTATGCCTTGCAAGTAAGATCATCCAACATAGAATATTAGAATAATTAATATAATCTTATTCATATTCTTTTCTCCTTGAGGTCATGATATTTGTTAGGAATAAAACTACGACTTAGTACAATTGATAGTTAATTAACTCGGTATGTTTGGATGTTTAAATTATGGGAGATGAAATGAATTGGATGAAAATGAAATGAATTTGATAGAAATAAAATAATTTTTTTTCAAATTCAATCAAAATTTGCAAGATTTAAAGATATAAAGAAATAGAATTCCAAAGAATTCCAAATGAAATTATTTCTCATTTTCATTCATTTCAAACAATATAATTCATTCTCAAACTCATAGTTTAAACATTCAAACATACCCTTTAAAGTATATAATTGGGAATTCAATTCTTGATGGTGGTCTCATAGCTAGAAGTATAGCCCCTCACGATAAAATTTCAGTCTTGAAGTGATTAATTACTGTTGTCGACTATAAAAATAGTACAACAATATAGATATAAATATAGAGTCGGTATTATTGAAAATTTTATTTAGTGTACCATCCACATTATCTCTCACTTTTTGAAAGTATAAAAACAAACAAAATAAAATGTATTGGAAAAAAATTCTATCATGCTACCTAATTAAATAAATTTTAATATTTTTATATTTATATTTATATTCATGTCTACTAAGAAAAAAGAAACAACCAAATTATGTTCAGAAAACCTAACCACAAGAAAGTAGATTAGTGTTATTGAATAAATACATTTGGAGGGAAAAAGGAAGACATGCTTGAGCCACTTATAGGGAAACTAAAGTTTGGCATAAAAAGAGAAGAAACCGAAAGCAGCAGAACATGCTTGAGTTTGATGTGACAATAAGTGCATCATGTTCTGCTTACAGAAAAGATTAATACTTGTGTGGCTGGCCACATGTTACATTAGGCAAATTAACTAATGTCATTAGAGCATTCTTATCTCATAATTATTGAGTATTGATAAATGGCATCCAGATTGTAGGGTGGTACAAAAGACACATGATTTGGCAAAAATGAAAGCAATAGAATCCTTTTTCCCATTTTTCCTATCTTGGTTTAGCAGCATTTTATGAGCAATAACCTAACAAGGATACCACATGTAAAATTTGCAATATTGAGACACAAGTTAGGAAAAAACCATGTGCCTCAGTGTGTCCCTCTACTTAGTATTAGAGAAGAAAATGATTAAAAGTTGAGCATGTCCCTCTACTACAATACCTCATCTCAAGGGGGAGAAGAAAGAACTGCATGTCTCTCAGACAAGGCACATTTAAGATCCCAGGACTAAATACTACTTACTACTCCCTCCATTCCAAAATAATAGTCTTTTTAAGAAGAAAAAAAAAAATTTCACTATGATACGTTTTCAACTTCCAATGCCAAATTAATTTTTTCATACCTATTATACCTCTAGTATCATTTCTCTTTCTTTCTTGAATATTACTCCAAGGGACCACTAGTCATCTTTCTTTCTCATTAATGCTTTAGGTAGTTTAGTCATTTTAATATATCCTTTTATAAAATTAAGAATATTTATTAACTTTCTTAATCTGTGTGCAAAAACCTTAAAAGACTAATATTTTAAAATGGTGGGAGTACTACTTCACATAAAATCTCATGTTTGGAAACAAATTCCAATTACTAATGAACTCTTACTGTTTTGCCTTTTACCATTTCGAATTCAAAGCAATTATTACTTCCTTGAGAATTGAGATCATTAAGATATTGATTAGTTTCCATTTTCATTTTTTATTTTCAGTATTTTCTTTATACAGTTCTGAAAAAAAAAACAGAAAATAAAAATAAAAACTAATCAGGCCTAAAGTTTTGAGAGGTGTTAGGTTGATTGATTTGTTCTCAAATTTTCAATTATTACTTCTCTACTCGTCTGCAATAAATACGCGTTTATCCTACATTTATAGTAATGCTATTTAAGTTTTTTATTTTATTTTCGATTACATCTTAAAATGTGTGGCTATGCATGCAAAATGAACACATGCATCTAAAAATTGCTCAGTTTTTGACAAGAATGGTTATCTCTTTTTTACCACAAAAGGGAAGTTTATTGCCATAAATCAAGATGGAGTTGAGGACAAATCCATGAGTAAACAGAAACTTTGAAGATATGAATGAACATCAGTTAAATTACATTCATGAAATGGAAGTGGAACTAACTTTACAGAACAACTAAAACTTAATCTATCTAACAATCAATCCTGGTTCATATCAAATTGGAAATAACTTAATTAGCCAACATGGCATGTTAAATCTAACCAACAGTTAAATAATCCTATACTCCTCCTACTTGCAATGAATGATCAATTTTTTGGCAACTAATTTGATCCCTGCATTCTGCTGATAGTCATATGGATCTAGGGAGAAGAGTGCATCAATAAATGTCCCAGGCACGAACAATGAATCCAGTTCTGCAGCATCAAACTTACTGAAGAGAAGTCGTTGCACGGTGCCCGATGATGATTCTTTTTGATATATCTCTGTGGCATAGATGGCCATGTCTCCACATACTGCTGTAGGTATACTGTAATGCAAATGTTACCAAAATCAGTGAAATTCTCATTAATTAGGATCACCAAAGCAGATAATTTTAGATTAATTTTTCTAATTCAGTAACTTGTATTCTTAAAGTTATCCCAACATTCATGATTTTAAGAACACAAACAATAGAAAGCATAAATTGAAGCAGTGATTCTTATGATTTAATACAAGTACAACCAGGAAAACAAAATATTCTATGTGGCAATGTGCATGCTGGTATGCTACTGTTTGGAGTATTTGGTTGGAGCATAGTTCTTGCACAATGATAGATTTTCAGATAAGAAACTTTGCAGGATAAGGTTAGGCATTTGACCTCTATTTGGTTAAAGCACATGACTTGTTCATAGGAATTTCTCTTTCAGACATGTTGAGGGATTGGAAAGCAGTGCTTCATTATAGTTTTTTTTTTTTTCATTTGTTTGTTTTCGTTCTTGTATCTTTTTCTTCCTCATCTCAATAATATCCTTCTTTTATCAAAATAAACATAATTGGCAAAGCATTTCAGGATGCTTCAAATACCATAGGCATGCATGGTTATCATGTGAAATTGAATTCCCAGTTTTCTGAAGAATTTTATCCATCACGGTACATGCTGAAGTGAGGATGTCATTTTCATTGCAACAGTAAAAGATGTGTGAAAAACACTAGCATCGGGGGAGTTCTATACCCTTATGAGTATAGAACTCCAGATACTGGTAGTTTATACTAAAATGTATGAGTAATAAAATATGGTCCTACAAATTCTCCAACTTGCTAAATAGAGTATAAATTTATCCAATAATGCTTATTGTACAACAAAAATACGTTCAACAAATATCCAACGTGTGTTATTCATGATATGGAATGTGTACTATTTGTATAGCACACGTATGTATAGCACATATCTCATGTAATGTATAGCACACGTTGGATACATGTTGGACGTATTTATGTTGTACGACAAACATTATTGTAAATCTATCTATATATATATATATGCATGTGTGTATATACTGGTCAAGAACTTACTGCAATCTGGCAGTAGGATAGTTGAAGAAGCCTTCTTTTCTAGTAACAACTGGCTTCCAATCAGAGCTGCTGCCAGAATCCACGGATAACTTCTGTACAACACTGTCACATGCATCCAGAACCTTACACAAACTTGGTGATGCATCAACTACAAAACTCAACCGTGGCCGGCCAGCACTATCAACAAACCTTGTGCTTATTCCAAACCGTACTTTCAAACCAGTACAATGAAGCTGAAAGTGGAAACCATCGTGCATTATCTCTATCTTTTGACTGCCCGTAAAGTATGGAACGAGAGATGCATGAATAGAAGGGATAGATATTTCGTCTGGTTGTAAAACAACAAAGGAGCTACTAGATCCCAAAGGCACAAAAGATGAGGTTGACATATCAAGTGACTCTTGCATAGGTTTTCCATCCATGGCAACGTCTGACTGAATGGATCTTTGCATTTCATGACCTAAAGCATGGAAGTCAAAAGTATCTGCTTGGACTGTATTAGGTTTGGCAATATTTGCAGCTTCCCCGTTCGTACTGCTTATTGTAAGAGAACATATTAGATGATTTTCTTCTTTAGTTTCAGGGGAAGATGGTAACAATACAGAATCCTTATTCATATTTGATGAGCCTCCATTTAAGGGAGATTTCCCATTACTACGACTTCTAGTAGTAGCATTCGGAGAAACCCAACTATTTGCAAAGAATATATCTGGGAGGCTTGACTCCTGTATGGACATAGAGGAAAAAATTATAAATTCATATATGCAAATTAAACAGAGTAAAAATACACCAAGAAATGCAGAATTATTGTTCCTCCAGAATGCCTTTTGATTATTCAAAAGGCAGCCCAAGTGTTAAGGTTCCTCAATCCATTTGTCAGTAATCCACTCAAGATATACAGTAAAACCTAATTTTCAGCCATAAGAACCTTTCAAATTGTAGATAGACACTCAAATTTTACAATTTCAGGGACTAAATCAATACTTTCTAAATTTCAGGGACTAAAATAAACCTATACAGAAAATAATTAGGTTCTTAGTCCTTATTTGTGATTTGAAAATACAAAGTGAATTACAAAATTACCAAGAATAGAACGGTTGAACAGTATTTGAGGACTTCGAGATTCATCCGAACATCATCTAAGCTCCTGCAGAAATGTCGCAGAAAATATCAGCAAACTGAAACTTAAGATGTAGCATGACAAGAACATATGACAAGAAGTAACTCCTTGCATTAGTACAATTACCTGTGTGTCTGCTGTCCAAGCCCAAAATATGTAGCAAGAGTAGCCATCTGCAGCAAATAAACAGATTTTGTAACTCGATGAAGGATCATTGAATCATAGAAACAGACAATAAAAAGCACAAATGAATAATACCTTCATGTTACCCGCTCTTCTTCCGAACTTTTGAGTTAACAAGACATAAGAGTCAATGGCACCCTTGGGCTCTGGTGCTGGCAGATTAACCTCAGCAAACGCATCTCTGATGCGAACACAGTCAAATCTTAAGATATTGTGACCCGCCCAAATGCGACCTACACAAAATTCAGCACAAACCATACCAAACAAACATAAAAAACCAAACTTTGGAAGCATATTTCATGTTCTATATGTTTTCAGAATCTTAAAAAGGTAATAGTGGAAGTCTGAAAGATGAAAAAGTGGATTTTGAAGTTGGTTTCATTTCTGTTTTCAATTCGCTTTCCTTTTATGGGAACATCAAAACTAGAAAAGTCGAATTTTTAATTTTCGTTTATTACTCTCACTATTTTCTTCATAAAATTCTGAAAACCGAGTATGTAACGAAGAAACGAGAATTGAAAAATAAAAAAAAGGAGAATGAAAAAAAAGTTGAATCCTTGTAACCATTTCTTCAATGTAAAAGTCAAATTCAACGTAAGATAAGGTAGGGTTCTGCATTATTTTTATGCTTCAAGCCCAATGAGGCAATGAGCTTATGCTTATGCATGAGAAAGCGCAAACTGTGTCATCATATTCAGTGTTTCAAACCCACAAGGGTTTTTCAAAAATGCTGAATTCCCCAAACAATTTCGAAAACGCAATCCGAAATGAAGACAAAACACGGCAGCACAGTTTCCGTGATAACGAAGCAAAAGAGAGATAGAGAGAGAGAGAACAAACCGTGGAGAAGGTCGTAAACGACGGCGGCGATGTCGGCGAAAGAAGGAGCTTCTGCGACGGCGTCGGCGGTGATGCCGTTGCAACGCTCCGACTTCGGCGAGATGAGGGAAGGATCAGCGGGTCGGACCAGTGTGGAGTAGTTTCGGAGCTCCGTGAGCTTCCTGGGGCAAACCAGAATGGCTCCGAATTCAAGAATAGCGTAGCGCTGGCCGGGTCGGGTCGGAACGGTGGTTTCAACGTCGAAGAACACTATTTCGGATCGGTCTTCATTCGGATCCATTGAAACAGAACAGTGTTATTATGATCCAATTTAGAGAGAAAATGAAAATAATATTGAAACGCGCCAATTGTGATATTTTTGGATCCATTGTGATCGTTTATATATTGAGTGCCGTCGTTTTGAGGATTTTGGATTGCTTCGTTCGGTGGGTTTCCTTAATGGGCTTTGATTTGGAATGAAGCCCCAATTAATTACTACTAACCCACTCGTGAGGTCGAATGATAGTGCAATCTTCTGACCAAAAATATTAAAAAAATGAGGGGTGCAAACTTTAGAATGGAATATACTTTTTTGTCCCTAAAACAAAGGATATCCTTTGTCTTGCCTAGTTAGTTAGATAACCCAAAATGGACAGCAACGCCGGTACTAATCTTTGGAGATGAGATGGAGCTCATCGAATAGAAAATACGTTAAGTACACTAAATTTGACAATAAATCAATCACTTAAGTTAACTCGACACAATCTAATATTTGTAATTACTCAATCTAAATTATATTCGGACTCAATCCAACATTATATTCAAATTTTTATATTGAGATAATGACAATTTTTTATATTGATTCATCTGACATTTATATTTACTTAATTTAACTTTTTGTACTGGTATATGATTTAATATCACTTTTTTTTTATACGCAGTATTGCTCCTTATGGAAATATTTTTAATAAAATATTTAGATTAAAGGAAAAACTTGTCCATCAGGACAAGTCTAAAACTAATCATGTGTTTACAATGGTACTTACTTACTAATACAGAAAATTTGATAATCAAATTCAAATCATATCGGTTCATAAATGGAAGATCGGTAATAGAAATTTGTCACTAATGAAAATTTTCTTGTTCATCATGGTCTTCTTTTGGTATTATTTGTTTTTTAAAATATATTAATTTTTTCAATATGTAAAAAAATCAAAGCAATAAATAGTGCATCACCATTATTTTTCAATTTTCCTTTTTTTTATGTAATAATTGATTTGTCAATTAATAAATGCCTCAGAGCAAATATTCTATCTTACTTTAAGAAAAAGTAAGAAATTCTTTGAACTAATGAAGTTGGAGTAAGTTTGAGGTAACCTTTGGTTGTGTCCAACTGTTATAGGCAATTTAAGCCGTGCGGATTTTCATTGAATGTTTGTATGTCATTGATAGTTTTTTAATTATACTTTGCTTTGTGCAGTTTATTTACATTAAAGAAAACATAAAATAAAAGAGAATAAAGCATAAATTGATCTTTCGCATGGTACAATACTTGCTAAGTTGATGATTATTTTATATTATTTTCATAAACAATCATCTATATTGTTTATTTATATAATTTGCCCCTATGGAGCTAAATTCAGCTTCAAATTTCCACCTCTTGGAGTCCACAAAAAGTTCATGCTTCTTCAAAACAGAATCCATACCAATAACCCTAATCTTCCAACTGAAGCAAAAGATGAAAAAAATGTTGAACTGAAAAAACCAGACAGCACAAAGAATGGCTGATCTATTAAGAATGCAATAATAATTACAAAAAACTGTTTCAGTATACTTTCTAAGAGTAAATGATATATTCACTTTTGGTCCATCCTAATAGAATGTAAATGTTTGTGTGGTACCTGCTGCAAGAACTCTGCATCAGTTTCACAGACACAGCATGGAAGAAGGAACACCAATGGCAAAATGGTAAGAACATATCTCCGCGGAACGTTCGTTCGATCAAAATGGTGGGTTAGAATCACAGTATGAAACTAGTACTTGCACCAGAAATTACCACCATCCACTAAGAAAACTCGAAAAATGAGTACTTTGTCCTCTGTTGAAGGGTATGGATTGGATTCTCATGTGTACTTCTCATCCCTAAATTAAAGGTCACACATGATTCTCTCATGTAATTTTCATATGAGAGGATTTGTTCCCTCTGTAAAGAATAGAGATATTACTATCATGGAAAATTATAAAATCAGCATGCAGGCCCAAAGTTATGTTCATCTCATAATGCTTGTTATGCCTCAAAATCTTCTGTTAAGTCTGGTTCATAGCCTTCCCTAAGGGCTTGCTTGGTGATCTCATCAAGGGTTTCATATATAAAAGATGAATGCTTATGAGTCATGTCACCCACCACAAAATTATGGAGAACTCCATTAATTTGAACACAACTTCGGCCTGGCGGCTTTTTAACACCTATCCCTATCATTTTCTGTCTCACAGCAATGACATCCTGCCACCTTTTGGCAAAAGCATAAATGTTCGACAAGAGCACGAGATAGCCGGCTGCTCGATCAGTGTTGAGCTCAGCTACTAACTCGTTTGCTACTCGTGATGCTAGCTCTGAGTTCTTGTGTATTCGACAACCTCCAAGAAGGGCACCCCACAATGCATCATTTGGCTTTAAAGGCATAGTTTCAATAAGTCCACATGCTTCATCTAAGAAACCAGCACGGCTCAAGAGATCAACCATGCACCCATAGTGCTCGATCCTCGGGCTGATTCCCCACGTTTGTTTCATAGACGCAAAAATCTGGCGTCCTTCGTCTACGAGTCCTGCATGGCTGCAAGCACAAAGAACTCCAATGAAAGTTACTTCATCAGGTCTTACTTCATTTACTCCCACACCATCACTAAGCATAGTCTTAAACAGATCAAGTGCTTCCTTCCCAAACCCTTGTTTTGCAAAAGCCATGATGATGCTAGTCCAAGACACGGTGTTTTTCCGAGGAATCTTAACAAACACTTTATAAGCTTCATCAATGATTCCACAACTGGCATACATGTGTATGAGCGCATTGCTCAGGCGCACCGAGGGTTGCTCCTTGTTCCTCGCAACGAATCTCTGCTGAACATACCAATGTATCCATCTTCCCAATTTCAAATCCCCCAATTCAGCACAAGCTGACAAAGCAGCCACCAATGCCACCTGATCCAATTCCACACGAGCCCTCCTCATCTCACCAAACAATGACAAAGCCTGCTTGCACTTCCCACCTCGAGCATACCCGGAAACCATGGTCGTCCAAGACACAATATTCCTACATGGCATCTCATCAAAAACCCTCCTTGCACCATCAAAATCACCACACCTAACATACCCAGCAAGCAAAGAGTTCCAACTCACAACACTCCTCTCACCCATTTCATCAAACACATGGCGTGCTTTCCCAACACCACCACAAACACAATAGAAGTTAACCAAATTCGTGTCCACGAACACATTGGAGCAATACCCTTTAACCAAAACCGCAGCATGCACTTGTTCCCCTTCTCTCAACAACCCACCACGCGCGCACGCGCTCAGAAGGAACGAGTAGGTGAACCCATCAGGCTCAACCCCAGAAAACACCATCTGGTTGAAACACTCCACCGATTTCCGTGGCGTTTGGCTCCGGGCATGGCCTCTGATAATCTGGTTCCAAAGGGTGGTGTTTGGGTTTTGAATCTTGGAGAAGAGATTGTGGGCATGCTGGAAGTGAGCGTAGGATACGTAGAAAGATAGAAGCTTGGCGATGACGTTGTTCTTGTGGGAGAGGGCGTTGATGACAATTTGGGCGTGGATTTGAACAAGATTCTTTACGCTGATGCAGCGTTGCAAAAGGGAGAACACGTGCTGCTGAATTGCTCTATTGTTGTTGCCACTCGCGGGAACCATCCTTCAATCAACATTGAGATTTCAACCCCAAAAAGCGCCTTCTGTTAATGTTGCTTTTCGGTGATCAATAAACTTGTAGGTTAGTCCTTGTTTTCAAAAATAGCTTATAAGGTTAAAGGATCTTCGTTCATCCTTTCAATTATGCAACAACGTCTTTATGATTTGAGTTCATCTATATTCTGATATCAAATAATAACTTCTGATATCAATTTTTTTTTTAATGTTCACATGGAACACTCACATAGAGAATCAATATAACGTTTCCCTTATATTTAATTGGGATGGGCTTTCCCTTGACTTAGTTATTGTTGTATTGTGTTTGTGTATTATATATTATATATAATATATAAATGTTCTATTATGGAACACATTACATACTATATATATTATAAATTAAATATTAGTTAAATATATTACTATTGAACAATAGTATATAATGTGTTTGCTTGCAAAGCAACTAGAGAAAGAAAGAAAAAAAACATTATAGCATAATAGTTTCAGATAATTAATAATAATAATAAATATCCATTTATGGATAATTATGCCAAGCTCTCGTAAGCCATAAAACAAAACCAAAAACATCCACAAAAGAGAGATTGAGACTTACAAGGGAAAAATGAAACAAAGTCGTGTACCTATTATTCTTCTAATTTCTTAGTCTCATAATTGAAGAAAGAACATGACATGATTAGCATTATGAAAATCCAAGGTTTGACGTTGATGCAATATCTATCTATCTATATATCTTACGTGTGGGAGCAAAAGCCAAAACTCGCCAACGTGAATGCCTTGACTTTCTGACCATTTCCTTTGTTTTTATTTTGAGCCATCATTGCAATTTGGGTTCCTAAATAAATAAATTTCCTCCTCATATATATAAAAACTTTTTTATAGTTGCATTTTATCCTTAGATATTATAAAATTCACTCCGCTCTCCTCAATTTATAAATTCTTTTTTCATAGTTTATAAAATCATCCTACTGCCTTCTTAAATTTTTAGTCAATGTACCATTCTTTCCTTCATTACACAATACATTTGATAAAATAAAGGATCGTATACTTGAATTTCAAAATCATAGGGCAATTTATAAATAGAATCAAATGTTCAACTCCTAACTATTTGTAAATAGAATAATATTACATGTACATCATAAAATCAGTCATCATGTGTAATAATCTAATATTTTAAAACTAGTAATCTAACTTTTATTGTTAGTTTCAAAATATTGAATTATTACATATGGTGACTGATGATAACTAATTATAAAGTGTACACAAATGATCTCTAATATAAATAATATATGTGATTGAAAATTTACTATTCTATAGAAATTCATATCTTGAACAAATTAATCATTATTACCCATGGTAGATGCGTGAGTAATAACCAGAAAATAAAAGTGTAATTTACTTTTATTTGGATTAAAGATAAATAGTGTAATATATCCTATTTTTTAATACTAGAATTTATAATTAATTATGAGCTGTCTTATAACTAAAACAAGTTTATCCCAAAAACAAAGGATGTTGTGTTCTGTCAAAACGAAGGGTAAGACTGAATGTGATAAAATTTGTGTTGCAAAAACCTAAAGTCGCAAACTTTTTTGTCATCAGAAACGACCCACCAACCTCTTTAGCTCTGAAATTCCGTTGCTGACAGCGAAGACCAGGCTTTGTCCCAAAATCAAGTCTCCTTCTTATCGTTTTCAGATAATACAAAGCTTTCGAGGCTATGGCTCAACAACAACAACAACAACGCTTGCAGTTTCAGCGTCTCTGACACACGAACGCTGATTCCATTTTGGATTTTGGGAGCGTTATCATGGAGACTGGATTTCGCTCCCTCTCCAAATTCATTTTGTGCGCTATTTCTGGAGCTCTTACGGGCTGTTTTGCCATTGGTAATGATCAAGATACATGTGTTTTTTTTTGTAATTTCATTTATGCAGTGATGAAACTGGTTTGTATGCATCATCAAATATCTGTTTTGCATGGTGGGGCATCATGAAATTGTGGGGTTGCAGAAAAGTTTAGAGATTTTTGTTTGGTTGGCTTTTTGATTTTGATGTAATTGCTGTTAGTTAGGAACAGAGTCAGAAGAGAATCTGCTTTTTCCTTTTTGTTTTTTTAATCTATCCCCCTTTTTTTTTTTTTGAAGCTTAATTTGGAGGATAATTTTTCTGCAAAAACAAAATTTCATAATTTATGTTTTTGACTTTTTATTTTTCTTTAAAAAGGAAAGATATTTCTGAACTGCTGGATTTTATGACTCCAATTGAGGGCAGTGAAATTTGTGGTTCGTTTGATAATTGTTGCTAGCTGTTGGTGCTTCTGTTTTTCAATGATGATCATTTTAGTCTTAGTTTGAACTTTGAATGTTTGCCTAAGAACTAGTGCGTTCCTCAAGGTGTGAGGTTAGCTTATATTGGTTCCATGTCTTGTGTGTTTTTTGAATTGCAGCTGGAGCACTCACAGGAGCTATAGCTGGTGCATTAGCAGCTAAGGCTACTCACAGTGGTTTTATGAGGGGAGCTTCATTGGGTGCCATTGCCGGTGCGATACTCTCGGTTGAGGTGTTGGAAGCTTCCCGCGCCTACTGGTGCATGGAGCAAACTGGCTCGCGGGGCACGTCATCTATGGTTGGTAGTCATTGTCCTCTTCATTTACCTTGGTTTCTTTATGATTAAAATGATATCTGTAACTTGCAAAATCATGAGCTACAACAATGGCTGCAGTTTAGTTTGAAATGGCTTAATATATGGGAGATTTTTATTCTTTGTACTTGGTTGTGCTTGCTTGCTAAGTAACACCTTAAGAACATGCTTTTTGAGTGGCTGTCTTTAAGTAGTTCATTGTCTAAAACTGAGTCTCTTACATTCAAATTCAGGCTGATTTCATAGAGGAACTCGTTCGATCGAGGCTTGTAGAGGAATCACTAACACCTGCTATTTTAACTGCTTACAATTTGCAGGTAATTTCTCTATCTATCTCTGTTCCTTCTGCCCACTCGCAATCTCTCTCCATCTTCCCATATTTGCCTTCTAAAAGCAATGCCTTTAGTTGTGTCTGTGAATGCATATCATATCCCACCAGTAATCTCTAACTTGGCTATAGCAAGTTTTCTTATACTTGGTTACCCTTCTTGTTTATAAGACGTGTGAATAATGCTGCTACTATTTTTACATATTCTCCCGTTGCAGTATGAATTGGCTATTTTACTGAGCATCTTCATTGTTCTTGACATGAAAATCTGCCTCCTTTTCTTTCAATTCACCCAAAATTTTGTCTTTTCACAGTTTGAATTGCAAACTCATGTAACCTATGTCATATTTGGAATATGAGCTTTTGGATCCTATTTATATTTGGTTATTCATCCAAACGAATACAACACATAGCATAAAAAACCAGAAGAATTTGACAGCCCTTAGCTTGTTTCCATAAAAGAAACCATTTGCAAAAGGTGTAATCAAACAGGGCATTGGTACCTTGGTTAACTCTATTTTTCATTATCTAGTAATGTGTGTGATAAATATCTGTTATCTAATATATAGTCCTTTGTTCCAGTTTGAACAGGTTGGGCATGCTAATGCAGGCAATGATGAGTTTCATGATGTTCAAAGTGCAGTAGCACCCAGAGGATTGTCAGGGGATTCATTGAAAAGGTTACCACACCATGTGATCTCCAAGGACATGATGGCAGACATTACCTGCTGCACAATATGTTTACAGGTTCTTATAGTTCTCAAAAATACTATTTATACATCTATTTTCTTTTACTCTGTGTCAACGTCAATTTTATCACCCTTGAATTTGAAGTGGCCTCCACTCAAATGTCAAAACTTTTCTTATCCATTATTGATCTTGTCTTGATGAATGTCTCATTAATATCCAATTTCACATTTCCATATATGTGATATCCATTTGAATTAATTAGGGTAACATTGATTGACAATGTGCAATTTTTCAGGATATTGAAGTAGGAGAAACTGCAAGGAGCTTACCAAAGTGCCATCATACATTTCACTTGGTATGTGTGGACAAATGGCTTGTCGAGAATGATTCTTGCCCTATATGCAGACAGATTGTGTAGTTTGGCATTCATTTGGGGATATCATATTTTTGGGCTGAGGTACATCATGTTGTATTATTATTTGTTCCTTGAAATGCAGACTCTAATTTGATGATTACCATAGAGTAGGGGGGCCTTTTGTATAGTAAATAGTTGACCCCCATCACTTTGTACTATTGTGTAACATTATTCAATGTATAGTTTAAAATATCTCTCCAAATATTGGAATTCCTACATCTAACACATGGTAAGTTCTGATATTTTGGCACTGTGATGTTCTTTAGATCTTGAGTTGTTATTGTTAAAAAAATAAAAATCACACGAGAGTGAGAACAATACAATATTGAAAATATGCCAACTGAGAAATTTCATTCAGACCAAAACTCCAGTAATTGAGTATTTATCTGTCAAATACACATGCACGAGTCACGAGTACAAGAAGTGTATAACATTATTATTATACAATGATTTTTTCACAACGAAACTGGCTCATAGTCAATGTTTGCCAGTATTTTACTTGAATATTTCTTATGCTGGCAGTATAAACTTAGATCTTCAGCCACCGAACCAGAAAAATGATAAGTCAAAATTTAATGAAGACACCATTACAGGGCAAACAGCTAAACATTGGAGCATAAAATGAAGTGGATACCATGGAGGCTTTTTCACACAGCAACTGGTTCAGGTCTTTTGCTGGTTTTGATTCCTCTTATAGCTGGCAAAGGAGAGAAATCCATGTCAAATGTCAAAATCACATTGAATTGCAATCTTAATAATATATGCCAAATCATAGGATCACAGAAATTTTCTTTTCTTTGTTATGCTTTTTTTACCTTCAGCATAGTCTTTAGCTCCAAACACAGCAGAACCAGCAACAAGAGCATTTGCTCCAGCCTCAATGACCTGCCATACAAGATTTATACTAAAATTGGATCTAGGAATTTAAATGGATCCATGGCGTTCTATGTCTTGTAAAATTAAGTATGTGATTCTCCTTCACTATTTTCTGTTATTTCATGTTCTAACAAAACATTGGAACACCGAACACATACCCAAAATACAGTATATTAGCCAAAATAAGTGCAAGACCAAATACACATGCAACATGCAATTGTTACCCATTTATTATTGCTGCGGTCATCATATAAGAACAAAAAGAGAGGACAATTATTCGGCAAAATCAAACCATGTTTAGCATTAAGACGACTTGTTACGGATCAGTTTATAACTTCAAATTATAAAAGGGTGTAAGGTTTTATAATATAACTATATAAGGCACCTTGTAAGCATTTGCAGGACCAACTCCACCATCCACTTCGATCCATGGATTTACTCCCTGAAGAGAGAGAGGGGGAGGGAGAGGAAATGCCATTAGAGTTTATGCAAGACATAAAAATTGAAAAACAAAAGTATTAAGACACACTCAAATGATTGCATCATATACCTTCTCCACGCACATTCTTCTCAAATCAGCAATTTTCTTTACTTGACTCTCAATAAAACTCTGGCCACCAAAGCCAGGGTTTACAGACATAATTAGGACCAAATCAACCACTGCCAACACAATAACAAGACCATCAAATTTTATTTTCTAACTACTAAAACAAATTAAAACAGGAAATGCAGCGGTCGATACGCGGTCAAAGAAGTTTCATTTATAAAAATGTTGGTGTGAATTCTAAATTTGAAAGTAGACTCTCAGTCAGCAACAACCTTAATCACTGGACTATTATATGCACTGATGATAAAATTCCTAAATAAATCTTTGTCTTCTGTTTGTAAAGTATAACTGCTCCTTTTACAAGTATTGTGAGAACCCAGAAACGCTTTTCCCATGATATCCTTAATCCTTATGATAGCTCAAAATATACTCTTCTCACCAAGAAAACTAAATATATAGCAGGGTGAGACTCTTAGTTTACTGATAGCTTTAGTGACTTTTTGTTCTGAACCAAGTCCTTTGTGAAGGTTGGTATTGATCCATGGCTAAGCTTTTGTAAACCATATATATCTTGCTGGGAACCGAAGTCACAATGACATCATTAATGTTCTTATTCTATAATTATATCATGAAAAGATATGGAAACAAGGGCTCACCATCAAGAACATATTCTATCGCACTAAGTGGGGTGGCAGGGTTTAAGACAACTCCAGCTTTAGCTCCCAGGCTTTTTACCTGAATCAAGAGAATGTAATCATATATATTAAACTGATAAACTAAAGAGGGAGAGGTACACTACACATGCTTCCAAGGAAAAATTTCTAGTGTCCACTCTAAACATTTTTGCCCATGGCATATAACAGTTCATAGTTCTCAATGTAAGAAACCAATTCTGAAACAAAGAACTCAATAGTCAGTAAGGCCTCAAATTTCATCCAATGGAGCATACATAACTTCAGAAAAAGGAAAACTTCTGGGATGGAACAACGCTGCTTATCTGCAGTTATTTATTTAGACACTTTGACATGAAGAGGCAAAGCATACCTCATCAGAAATAAGTAGAAAGCTTCATATCTCTGGCCACATACATAAAGATACCAATGCCTTCTACTGCATTTTATCATAACCTAAATAATAGGTGATTACTAACCCAAACCAAAAAAGAAAAGGATAAAAAAGGGAGATACCATTAGGTATAATCTCAATAACAAGAATTTGAGACTATTTAACATCAAAGTATTTTCTCCATTTTTGAAAATGCTAAGTTCACTCAAAGACTCAATCATCTTTTACGAATTTTCTAGACACAAAATGCAGCTTTTTCTTCAAAGCATTATGAACACTTGCTGGGCTCAAATGCTTCATGTAAAATAATACTTCAAGATTGCAATGGCTATTTCTTTAGCCAGACCTCAGGCTTCTTATGTGAATGAACTCTCTCCATCCACAAAATGAATCAGAGATATCAATACTAATATTAGTAGCCTTGACATTCCTTTACAGGTTAAATCCTAAACTCTCATCTCATGTGTTTGTTATTATTTGTGATGTTAGCCATGTCCTTGACAAAGAGATTCTACGATTTTGTGTGGTAGTTGCACATTAGCTGAAATATGTGTTTGGAACCTCTAACTTCACAAAAAACCAAAAAAAAACAAAGTTTTAATCAAGTTGATGCTTTCAGCTGAAGCAATGTTTGGCAAGATAGATCAGGAGGGAAATCTTACTTGATTAACTGTACGATGCAAATGGATGGTGGAAGATTGCTCACAGTGAACACTAACAATGTCAGCTCCTGCCTTAATAAAATCTGGCACGCGCTGTTCAGGTTCTACGATCATCTACAGTGCTTTAACAAGTGTCAGAAAAGTCCATGTAACGTTGCATCAGCTTAATTTAATATTATGTATAGAGGTGAGTACCAGGTGTACATCCAAAGGAAGATCAGTCACAGGGCGCAACGCATCAACGACAAGAGGTCCAATTGTAATGTTTGGAACAAAACGACCATCCATTACATCGACATGAATCCAATCACAACCCGCTAACTCCACTGCTTTCACCTAGACCACATAAGTAATAAAATCAAATGATCATGGCTGCCGAAAATCAGAAAAGATGCTAATAGTGACTTGTGAACTAAGATAGATTTACAAGAAATTAGTAAACTTGGTAAAAGGATTGTAATTATGAATATATTATGCATTATAAATAAACAATGTTGACTAATATTTATCTTGTGTAATAGTAAAACCAAGAAAAAGGACACTGATTATAGAGTGTGAAGCATATTATAGAACCTGTTCTCCCAATTTTGAGAAGTTAGCAGAAAGAATAGATGGAGAAACAATGATGTCGCTTTTTGAAAACTGGTCGACACGAGATGTAGCCTTCACCACGGTTGAAATTTTCCTCCTGAACTCATGAAACAGCAAGTAAGAAAAGGAAAAAAAATGTAGATTGCATTGTCCTTTCCAATACCACAAGCCAATTATACACGAACTTCATGAATATTTATTGATCTCAAAGGAAAGAAACAGAACCATCTGAGCTCTAAACCCAGACCAGGATAAGGTTACAACAGGAACATGATTGGTGGTAACATCCTCACCATCACATAAAAGGGGTTACAGAATTGTGTGTGGATATTAGAATTTAACTCATAATACTGAAGATTCACACAGCGAAATTCATGAAAAAACAAAATCTCTGCTTTGGGTCCATTTATCAAACAGCATATGTGCTTCCGAATTAAAAAAAGTGAAAAACTGAAAAAACGAATAATACCTGGAGAAAGTGATGGAACGAGGATGGGAAAGAGAGGTTTTGGGGAGGTTGATTCCATTGATTTGGGATTGGAGGGTTGATGAACACAAAGAAGTAGCTGCCATCTTCTTCTTCTGCTGCTTCTGCTTCAAAGTTTGAACCTTTTGGGTTCTCTGTGTCTCTTAGAAGTGTATGGTTGTTGTGGGTGTGAATTGAATTCTGCTATGTAATAATATGGAAAAAATTCAGAGAAATATATATATATATATATAGGAGAAAAATCGTGTGGTTGACACGTGTTAATATGGTGGGGATTTTCTTATCAGCAATGGTTGGTGGTGCTGTGCCTCTCCCACACCATCGTCCTGTTGCTGACCTCAAACCAAGGCGAGAGAAGAAGCCAAGCACACAGAGAAGCACCAGGGGCATTTTGGGTATCTTGCATACCTTGTATTTGAATCAATCAATTGACTTCCACATGATGTTTTTCGTATATTCATAGGAACCTTTTTGAGAACCTATGCTAACAAAAATTGGTATAATAATCCTTTTATATAGTTCCACTAATAAATGAGTTCAAACAAAAGTCATGTTAACTACTCCATCCGTATTTTTTTTTAATTGTCCGTTTTAAATGCGCACGGGTATTTAGGTAATGATTGGTATAATATTAAAGTTAACAAAATGTATATATATTTTATTAAATTATCTTTACTTTTTGTTATTATCTCTCCTCAATTAATAGAGATAATGAGTATTAAATAAGGGTAAGAGTGGAAAAGAATAATAAATATTGTGTTAAAATCTGAAATGGACAATTAAAACAAAAACACGCATCTCTAAATTGGACAACTAAAAAAAAAACGGAGAGAATACTACTTTTCTAATAATTTTGTCCATATGAGCCAGGTGTTGTTATTTTTCTGTTTAGATTTTAGTATTTTACTTACATGATTTAATAGAGTTTTCATATGGTAATGCTTTAATTTTTAATTTATAAACATAAGTTGATTAATTATTGAATAGAGATCATTCAATACCAATAATATTTGAAGAGAAATATTTTTTTACACTAAAAAATTTGTCATTATTAACCATATACTAATTCAATATTTCAAAAATTAGATTAATAATTTTAAAAATTTATATTATTATATATGACGGTTGATAATGACTGATTTTATAATATATACGTGATATTACTCGTATTTAAATATCTAAAATTGAATGTGATGATCTTAGATATGGATCTAGCTTCCACTCATTACACTTTCCTTCCTGTTACATTTAAAGATTATAGAATGAATGCTTGAGACATCAACTTTTTGAATATACAAATATCAATGCTCTACTAGTCTCAATTCTCAAATTGGTTAGGCCACTCAGATCCAATCCACATAGTTTGTGCTGCTAGAAAGAAAAGCAGAGATCACTAGTATTACATTGGAGAATAGAAAACAATAAGCACACACTGGATAAGGAAAACCTGTTGGCTTTTGCTGCAACAGAAACCAAGAGAAATTTACTTAAATGAAATTTACATAATAAAATAACATATAAACTTCGTTTAAATAAATTTTACTCTTATTTTTATCTACGAGTAATACTACATATACATCATAAAATCTCATTTTAAAAGTAGAAAATCAACATTTTAAAACTAGTATTCGAACTTTATTATTATACATTAATCCAATATTTTTAAAAGTTGAATTACTAATTTTAAAATATTAGATTATTACATATGATAACCAATAATAACTAATTTCAAAATATTGGATTATTACATGTCATTTCTCTTTATCTAACAATCAAACATACCATTCACAAAAGAGTTCTTCACTATAAATGACGTTTTGCTTAAAGTTTGATTGACATAAATTTTTTAGAACAAATAGCATATATTTTACAAGTCAAAACTCAAATTGCTTTTTTTTTTTCCTAACCGAGATATGGACTTTCCGAGGGCAAACCAAACCAAAACAAAACATTTGGACAGTAATTCTTCCCTGTGAATGAGATTTTCATTCAATGATAGGAATCCATGCTATTAGCACATATGTAGGTCAAAACAAGTTATGGGGATTCATTTATTTGGTAAAGCAACTTTAGGATAAGTTAAATTTGTATGTATTGCCATATTTATTCATGTCATTATTTGCTTTTACTCTTTTTAATGCCAAGTAGGTCGAGAATTGACATTGCCATGACCCAAGTGGATGGAATTGAAGCTACCAAAATGGAGCCACCGACACAACATTTTACATAACTATATATTCATGTATTTCCCATTTTATTTTATTTTTTTACAAACACTAAAAATCCTATGCAATTATATATACAATTTTCTATTTTCATCTAATCCTCAGTAGATATCTAATCTATTTTGAACAAGTACAAGAGACATAATAAGGCTTTATCAACAAAAAAAAAAAGAGACATAATAAGGCAATTCTATATTCTAAATTTTTAGATGACTCAACCTAAATATTTTCAAAAGAAAATCTAAGGACACTTAAAAAGTTTTAAGAGATTTGATACATTTATTGCATTAAAAATTGACACTAATTCATATTTTTGAGAAAAATAATATACAATTAACTGAATTAACTAATAGTTTTAAATAAATAAAATGATTTAATTTTTATCGACATACAATTTTTTTACACAATATTCATGTACGGTCATATCAGTCATGATATTAGTTTCTCTCTCACTACTTAAAAAGTCATATAAATAGTGTTTTAATTTAATGACAGTATAAAAATATTTTACATATTTATATTATTAGTTCATCAAAATTAAACTCTAAATAAAATCATACATTAAAAAAATTTACTAAAGCAGTTGGCTCTAAATTAAGATCTTCAATACAAACTTTCTACTTCTACAAAACATTTAGGGCAGGGGGAACACTACAGTGCAGTTGTTTTGCATATTAAAATACAGTTCACTAAAAAAAATGTGATGAAAATACAATATTGTCCCTAATTTAATTTATTATTCTGTTTTTCATCCATTCTTCCCTGAGACCACCATCACCCATCTCCTCCCACCACCTCCACTCTCTCCTCCTCTGTCACCGGCACCATCACCACCACCTCAAACCTCTCCTCGTCAACAACAACTATACAGAACAAAGAAAAGGACAAATTCCAATCATAAAATACATGAAGCTCAGCACAATCACATTGCAATTTATTTCACAAGAAAAAGTTCCATCACCCGCATGCTCGATCTCACTTCATCACTACTTTCAATTCCTTTCCTACACACTCTATAAATCTCATCCAGCCCCCAATCCTTTCTCTCACCTTCAGCTCAACCACTAAACAACAACTACCATGTATACCAAATCAATCTTTCTCGCAACCAACGTAACACTCTACCCCCAAATTAAAAATAAAAAACAACTCATCAATCCGATCCAATGGCATTCTCTGGCTTTGAAGGGTTTGAGAAGTGGTTGGAGCTTCATTTCTTCGGCGACGACTCCAACTTTAGAAGACCAAGAAGAACCAACAATGGTTGCAGCAACCCCTTCCCCTTTGACTCTTTCACAGCTCGCACAACACTGAAAAGAAAAAACGAAAAAGTCCCCCACATGAAAAATAAGACAAATAAAACAAATTTTCTCTTCAAATTTAAAATTAGAGAAAGAATGAAGAAAGATAGAGAGAGAGAGGGAGGTTACAGAGAAGGGTGAATTTGTTGAGTTCTTTGTTCGGAGCGGTGGAGGTGGTGGTGGTGCCGGTGACGGAGGAGGAGAGAGTGGAGGTGGTGGTGGGAGCTATTGGAGGACATGGATTGGAGGAGGGACATGGCAACAAGAATTTGGGGTGGGAGCAGAGGGCAAAGAGGAGGGTGAGAAGGGGTTCAGGGGAGGAGATGGGTGGTGTGGTCTCAGGGAAGAGAGGATAAGAAAAGGAATAATAAATCTAAATAGGGAGAGTATTGTAATTTCATCACATTTTTTTAGCAAACTGTACTTTAATATGCAAAGCAACTGCACTGTAGTGTTTCCCTTAGGGCAGATGATATGAAAAAATCTTAGTATAAAATACAGGGAAAACGTTTTACCTTAATGAGGATGAGTGTCTCAGATTCAGATCAGAATGCATCTAAGTGTTGTTGTTCCGCCACCACTATAACACTATTCACCGTCTCTGTCTCTGTCTCTGTCTCGAACTAGAAATCAAGAACCACACCTACAACTACAACAACAATAACTACTACTACTACTAATACCCTTCAATTTCTGTTCTGGATCTGTACTCCAACAAACACAGAGTGATCAGAGTCTACTGATGAGGAGGCTCATTGCTCTGAGGAACACGCAAGGTCAAGCAGCTGATGAACAGAACAAGCAGCACTCTCTCTCGTCAGATTCCAACAGGAAACACGATCTCCCTCTGATGCGCTTGATGGGTTTCTTTGTTCTTTCATTGATGCTCTTCTCTGTTCTCTTCTCCCTCTCTGTCGTTCTTCGAGACCCTCCTTCTGATGCTGTCCCCCAACTCTCCCCAAGAACTACTCTCTTCCAACTCCAACAAACTCAACAAGGTATTTCATTTCCAAATTGTTGCATTGCCCAATTTTGTGTGTGTTATAGACTTTATTGTTAGTGGGTTTTGGAAGTTGCATTCTGAATTGCATTTCAATTTAGTAAAGTTTTGACTTTTCCTTTATGATCTTGCTAATTAATAAGGCTTTAGAAATCTACATTCTGTTGGATCAAATCAAACGATTAGCACTAGGCCAAAGGTCGAAACTTCATTTATTTTTTTGAAGTTTAGCAGAACCCCATCAAGCTTAAGGGGCTGTCTTAAGAGTGATGATAGTCAAATAAAGTCAATACATTCTTTTCAATCTCTGTGTCTACTACCACCATGTTACAATCACATTCTTGGTGTTAGTTCTTATTTGTTTCTCCCCTTTTTGGCCGATGAATCTTGAAGCTTAAGTTGCTTAAATTCTTTCCTGGCCTTATTACTGTGTGTGCATTTTGATTTTGTTGTGTATACTAAGCAGAATGAAACTCAGATTCGAGAGCTGTAAAGGGTCAGTTTTCTTGTCCCTTAAAATTGGAGGTGAAATTTCAGATGTGGACTTTATGGATTAAGTCATGAACATTTCAATGCCAAGTTGTATTTTAGCAGCCATTTCAATTAGATCTAAAACTGAAGAACAAAAGTTGCCACTTGCCGTAGATGTTACTGGTGAATGAAAACTTCCAAGGGGGCAGAACAGAATTTAGATTGTTGTTCTTTGTTATATTTGTCTAGCTGCTATCCCTTGTTTTCTCCCTCTGTTGTCCTGTTTCTATCTAAACCATATGCTATTGTAATTTTAGCTTTTATTGGTTTTCTTACTGACTTACTCTTGTTTTGTTCTCTATGTACCTTGCATTTTTTTTCTTTTGTTTTGAATGAGTGAACTGATTTACCCGTATTGAAAAATTCTCTTTCTGGAGATATTTTGTATGTACTTTTCCTGTCAACACATTGTTAAGTAATGGAATTTCATTTCGTCTTGCTTGTAGATTTGAATAATGATACCTCTGATTCTGTTGTTGAGGAGCTAAAAGATAAACTGCTTGGTGGCCTTCTAATTGACGGATTCGATGAAAGATCTTGTCTCAGCAGGTATCAGTCAGTCATGTATCATAAAGACCTATTGGTAAAACCTTCTTCTTACCTCATTTCGAGATTAAGAAAATATGAAGCTCTACACAAAGAATGTGGACCTTACACCGAATCGTACAACAAAACAGTGAATGAACTCAGGTCTGGCCATTTTACCGAGTCCTCAGTATGTAAATATGTGGTATGGATTTCATTTAGTGGGTTAGGGAATAGGATTTTGACCCTAGCTTCAGCATTTCTTTATGCCCTCCTCACGAACCGTGTTCTACTGGTTGATCCGGGTACTGATATGGTTGATCTCTTCTGTGAACCATTTCCAGATGTCTCCTGGTTTCTCCCTCCTGATTTTCCTCTCAATAGTCAGTTTCATGATTTCAATCAGAAATCTGATCAATGTCATGGGAAAATGCTGAAAAATAACACTTTTGCAAATTCCGCCATTCCTTCTTATGTCTACCTTCATCTAGTCCATGACTATGATGATCAAGATAAGCTTTTCTTCTGCGATGAAGAACAGCAATTTCTTCAGAAAGTACCTTGGTTAATGATGAAAACAGATAACTACTTTACCCCATCTCTGTTTCTAATGCCATCTTTCGAAAAGGAACTGAATGATCTCTTCCCAAACAAGGAAACAATTTTCCATTTCTTGGGTAGATATCTATTCCACCCCACAAACAATGTGTGGGGACGTGTTGTAAGATACTACCAAGCCTATTTAGCTAAAGCTGATGAAAGAGTCGGCATACAAATCAGAGTGTTTGACACCGAACCTGGTCCATTCCAACATATTTTGGACCAGATCTTTGCTTGTACTTTGAAGCAGAGTGTTTTGCCGGATGTTAACCGCGAGCAGGATACTAAAAGTCCAACAGGAACGGCAAAATCGAAAGCGGTGCTCATGACCTCCTTAAGTTCCGGGTATTTTGAAAAGGTAAGAGACATGTATTGGGAATATCCTACTGTGACAGGTGAAGTGGTTGGCATTTACCAACCAAGCCATGAAGGACACCAACAAACAGAGAAGCAGATGCATAACCGAAAAGCTTGGGCAGAAATGTATCTCTTAAGCTTAACCGATGTGTTGGTCACAAGCTCATGGTCTACTTTCGGCTATGTGGCTCAGGGGCTTGGAGGTTTAAAACCATGGATTCTCTACAAACCTGAGAACCGAACAGCCCCTAATCCTCCGTGTCGACGAGCGATGTCGATAGAGCCGTGTTTCCATGCTCCTCCATTCTATGACTGCAAGGCCAAGAGAGGAACTGACACAGGTGAACTTGTTCCTCATGTGAGACACTGTGAAGATATGAGCTGGGGTCTTAAGCTTGTAGACAAAGAAGATTTTGATTAGCTAGATTATCACCAATACCATGTATTCTATTGTGACTGTCAAATTTAGCTTCAAATGTGTTGCAAATTTTGTTGTAAAATAGAATGAGTAATTTCCTTTTACATAATATGCATTTTTTTTTTCACCAGAGAACCTTTGTATTTAGTTAAATATTATTATTCGCATTGCAAGTAGAGTTAAAAGCATAAATGCACCAAATTTTCTATCACTGATATATATATAATACATAAGTAGTGATTTCAATTTCAGCAAGTGAGAAAATGATGTATTCTGGGACTAAAACTTAGTTTCATTCATCAATCCATTTTTGGTGTTTTAATTGATATTTTTGGACCACTATTTTATTGGGTTGTACCCTGTGCTGAAGAATATTGTTCCATTTATTGGGCTTCAATATAACCTCAATGTTAAACCTCTCAACAATTCTGTAAAATGGGCCACAAACTACACAGGAGTACCAAAAATCCTCAATGCATAATAAGATTAACAAAAATACAAAAAAATTATCTTGTAACAAAATAATTATAATGGTGAAACTAAATGTACAATAAAAAATCAGTCAAACCAGCCAATAAAAGAGATTTTGGACCATAATTACTCCGCTCATTACAATCTCAATGATTATTTGGGTCAAAACCAAAGTCAAAATAGACTCATTGACTATATTGACTATATTGACTAATTTTTCATTATACATTGTAAATGTAAAAATTATCCGTGACTTGATAGAAGATCATTTTAGTGGGAATATACATATCAAAATGGGAGAGTAATGGAGAATCAAAATTAAACATAAAAGGTCATAGTCATTGAAGAATATTATTATTTATTTATTTTCATGTATGTGTCAAAAAGCAAAAAGGTTTAGAAAACACAAAGTTGGAGAAAACACATCTTGATCGTATCAAATTGGAATCATTTCCAATCCAAGTCAAAGAGATTAGATTATAAGGGAGCTTTTGGAAATTGCAAAGAAACTTAGCAATTGTATAATTTTGCTACGCGTGTTTTCAAACACACCAAAATATCATCATATATACCATCCACATATTGGAGAATATTTCCTCTTTTTTATTTTCTTAATTTCTAATAATAACTCATTAAGACTAATCTCCAATTAACTATTGTGTTTACATGTCTACCAAGAATGAGAATGACATGCATGTATATATGGTTTCATTTGATTAATGTTTTATCAACTAAAAATGTATAAAATGCACATTTAATTTTTAGGTAATAATAAGTAGTATAAAAAATATTTTGTTGTTATTTCAAATTTTTATTCGACTATTGTTTGGTTGCTTCTGTGATAAAGACACTTGATTCTATTCCTAGTTACTATTACTAATCTCATGGGAAAAAAGAAAAGATGAAGAGGTATATGTACTATTTTTTCCAAGCATGAGGGAGGGCCTAAAAAAATCTCATACATTCACTAAGGAATCCTTCTAACTCAAAGAAATTAAATATACCTAGTAAATGAGACATATAAGTTTCAAATTAAATATGGTTCGAAATTATTTTACTTTCATAAGGTTTTTATTTTCTCCATTTAACATAATGACTTTTGTTGTTATGCCTATCTACTTTAAAGAAGGACACATGTTAAGAGTTTGGAGATATGTGACCAACTAAATGCAAATTAGGAATTGTGTATATTTTATAACAAAATTAAACCTTTTCTATAAAAGAAGCAGTGTTTGTTGTTTTTGTAATTAACACAAGGAAATCATTTCAAACTTTATTTATTATTTTTTGTTCATTCCCTACTTGATGTGCAACTCTATTTTATTTTTTAATAATTGGGGATCCCAATTTTTATTTTCATCACAACATAACATAATAATGTCTTCTTCAAAAAATTATACACAAGCATACATGATGACACAACACATTAAAAAGTTTTAGCTTTGAGTTTAGCCATCAAAACGTTATTGATGATAACAAAGTGATGATGATCTTATCGATCAATGGAGATCGATGACCCCAAATTTCTTCTAGAAGTTGACCATATCTAGCCAAAGAAGATTGATCGAGATGGTTATCATTGATTTTACCAATAATGTTTGTCGTACAACATAAATGCGTCCAACAAATATCCAATGTGTGCTATACATGAAATGAGATGTGTGTTATATAAATAGCGCACATTCCATATCATATATAACACATGTTAAATATTTATTTGACATATTTCTATTATGGTACGATAAGCATTATTGTTAAATTTACCGAACTATGGACAAATGTAACCACGTGAAATTGTTACCATCAAAATTTCTAACATTTGCGTTTTAGAAGTCTTGTATTGAATAGTTAATCTCAACCGAAAGGGTCCACATATAGATATAGATATAAGGCACCATACCCTTCCGGAACAAAAATCCAACTATTTAGACTCAATTCAATCACCAATTGGATTTCCCTAAGGTGTGGTTACAACTTAATTTATTTATATCTTTTTTCTAAATGGTAACACCATTCCACAACACAATTTTTCTTCAGTACCCATTTCACATGATGAGGAAATGGCAAAGCTCACTTTTACTCAAACCCAATTATATTTGGCCATGTTTCAATCCGCATGATAAGATGCATGGGCTAGGATGAATGCGTATCACTTTGTTGATTGAGATATTTTATTGTTCACTCTAATTTGTTCCTTTATGCTTAAATGGAATGTGTTAACTAACCATGTATTTGCTTATTGTAGGAAAAATGGACATGTGTTTCAACATGTCTTGTTCCTAGCTACAACACACCACAATATAATCATTATTGTGTGTGGTTACCACTAGGCTACGTTGCATAGTTATATATGAAGTAATGTTTATCGTTGTATAATAGAAATATGTTCAACTAATATCTAATGTATGCTATATATAATATATAATGTGTGTCATATGTATAGTACTTTAGTAATTATACGTATGACACACATTACGTATTATGTATAACACATGTTGGATACTAGTTGGATGTATTTAATTTTAGTTGTATAACAAAGTATTGCTATATGCACAATAAAAAAATTAGTCAAAACAGCCAATAAGTTGTATACAACATATATAATAATATAAATTGCATAATGAATATTACATGTTGCAAAGAAAAATAATGTTGCAACATATGATATATGTTGTGCATAATATAATATATGTTGTGCATAATATATTGGCTGTTTTAGTTGGTCTTTTTTATTTTGTTATGAACCAAATATTTTCCTTACCTATACTATATGGTAAGAGAAGTATCTATCATTATACTTAGCATATCTCTAATTATGCATATGGGAGCAATATCTTAATTTCTCCTTCAAAATAAATTAAATATTACCACAAGATATTATAAATATCATCACAATTCTCAATACTCTCTGGTACCTATTACGTTGTGCTTCAACTCCTAGATAACATCTCATTATTATAGTACTTATGCATCTTTATTCTTGCTAGGCTAACGACCTGGCCTGGGGACAAGAATGACCTTTCACCCCTCTTTGATTTGGATTAAGCTTGATTATTATTAGCACAACATTGCTAGCTGTATAATAATAAAAATTGGCAAAATATTCGATACATCATAAATATCATATATTACATATTGTACACATATTATATATTACATATTGTAAATAAAAATAATAATGTTACAACATATAATAGTGTACAAATTATACATAATATGTATAATATATAATTTTTTTATACCAAACATTTAACTTATTATTATACTTTTTGCACACACAAAAAATCTCCTTCAATATCTGAATTTCTGTTCATTCGTTTGTCTCTTTTCTATATTTAAATGTTTATCTCTTTTCTTTTTATGGATACCATCTTGTTCATATATGTAATCACAGAGTCAATTAAGTGGTATCTGGGGTCTGAAATAATTGAGATTACCTAATCCTAATGGGAATCAAAATTATAATCAGCCAAACATGATAGTGGCACGTGGCAACAATGATGTAATAGACGTCTTTTCGGATGGTTCTTTATTCTTGTACTTTTTTTTATCCTTTGTTATTTTATTTTACAATAATAAGTGGACAATGAAAAACCAGCTCATACAGCCAATGGGCCTATTTTGACTTTAGTTTTGGCCCAAATAATCATTGAGATTGTAATGGGCTGAGTGATTATGGCCAAAAATCTCATTTATTGACTGGTTGGACTGATTTTGTATGATTTATTTAGCATTACTCTTTATTTTATTTTATTAAGTTATTATTTACTAACCTATCCATGTATAGATATGGCTATTGATTTAGGGTTCAATTGAATATAGCCAATATAACATTTTCATGATTTATAAAGATGAATAGAAGATAAGGAAAATATATATATAATTTTAAATTAGATAAGTTTATAATTTTATCTCTTGTACATACCTTTTATTCTTAAAATTAAAATATGACTGATATATAATAATTATGCACCACTCAAAAATTTAGCTCATTCTTTTTTTATTATTTAGGATACTCATTATCAATCGTGATTAATCTTTTTAAAACATTAATTTTCTTGTAAGGAGTAAATCTTTCACCATAAAAATCTATCCATACAAACTATTAGGAATAGAACTTGTGTTTATGTTTATTTATTTTTTTCTACATAAAAAATGTTTGTATTCATTAAATTTTATGGTTTACACTGAAAATATTTAAATATTAATTTTATATGTGGCTTATGAATATTTGTTTGTTAGTTGGGGTTTAGAAGTACATAAAACAGAAGACAATCATATATATGAAGGAATCAATGATTGGGGAATGGGGACCAAGTGGGTCACCATGGAAGCCCACTAATAATTCAATTCAATCATACAATTACATTTTATTTATTTATTTTTATAAATTCCTTTTGGACTTCCGAGGGCACACACTAATATAGAATAATCCTTTTCATGAATTACGAGATACTTTTGCTCATAAAATAACAACCAGCTGATTTTATTTTTTTTTTGTCAAGTATAAATTTTTTAATGCATTTGGTGATAATAACGTTAATATCATTATGTTTATTAATTAAATCCATCACTACAAAGTATTAACCTATTTTTAGTGACTTAAAAGTTAGTATTGTTATTATCATTCTAATCTTATATCCTAAAAGGGAGTGAAAATAATAATATCAATAATTATTTTTTAAATATACTTGTAGGGCGTACTTTTGCGAAATAATCTTTTTTATCATTTTTTAACCATATATTAAACTTATTTTTATCTGAATTATCAGTTTACTTATTATAGAAAAGAAGAGAAAAAACTCACAATCAGGATTGTCTAGTGAATATATATATATATACGAGGATGTATTTAGTGAGAATGTTAAAATTATATGAGAGTGAGATGAGTAAATATTGACCATAAAATCATCCATGGATGGTCAAGATTAGAAGATTTTAAAATGTCACATGACCACTTAAAAAAGTCACATGACTTTATGTTCTAATCTTGACCATTCAAATAAGATCCAATGATTCATATTTATTCCTCTCACTCTCATCCCTCTCACTTGATATGTCCTCTATATATATATATAATATATATTATATATATATATATATATATATATATATATATATATATATATATATATATATATATTAGTCAAATTATCCACACTTGTCGTAGGAGTGACTATTATTTCAAGAGGAGAACTCCTTCGTAAGGGAAGAGAACCTCTGCTACCGAGCCATCTTCATACAAATATTATCAGAAATTGAATTACTAACTAAATGTTTAAAAGTTCGCTACCAACAATATATACCACTACATACTAAAAAAATGATTATTTTCAACATTGAATGTGTCAATAAAAGTATTGTCAATTGACAATTAGTGGCCGTCGAAAATACTTAAAACTAGTTTTTGAGTATTTTCAACAGCCATTAATTGTCAAAAAAGAGTTTATGACTATTTTCAACGGCCAACAAATGTCAATATATCTTTTTTTTGACAATACTTTTATCAATATTTTTTAACAATTACATGTTGAAAATGATCATTTTTGTTGCAGTGTACGTAGAGAAGTTTTTTTGTGTGAATGTAGATTAGGTGTAGTATCAACAAATTTAACATATCATGAATTCATGATGGACAAGACTAATAAGACATATTTAAAAATATATACATGATTTTGATTTATTTAAATATATATTAAAATAATTATATTATTGATCTTCTCATTTTCATTTCTATATTTTTCAAACAAATTACATTAAAATAAAAATGATAATCAATATAAAATATATTTTTAAATCTTAAATAACTATTATTTAAAAATAAAGTCATAAATAAGAGCATAAAAAAGGAGTGGGAATGGAAGATGGGGTCCGTTGGTGGTACTTAGGTGTCGACCGTTAAAAAGGCCTAACTTTCTCTTCTAACTGACATCACAAAGTGTGGGCCAATGCAATGCTCCTTAACCCTCTCCTCTCGGATCAGCTGCCAATGGAATCTCCCCAATGCCACACAAATTTCGTGGATGTATCTCCTAATATTATATATATATCACCATTTAATTTTTTTTTGTTTGCTTGGCACTTCCAATAATTAAATAGTATCCATACGTCATTATGTGGCACCTTCTGATTGGGGATAATAAGTGATGACTAGGTGCTGACATAGATGATACAACCAATCAAAAGGTGCCACGTAATGATATGTATGGGTACTATTTAAATATTGAAAGTGTCCAAGCAAACACTTTTTTTTTAAGTATTCCACTTGAACCTCCAATGTTCAAACAATAATCATGTAAATACATCATCTATAATATTGATCGTATAATATAAATACGTCAAATTAATATTATGGAATGTGTGCACGTGTATGTGTTATACATATAACACACATGTTAAATATTAATTAGACGTATTTATGTTGTACGACAGGTATTATTATATATCATTACCTTATATATCTCATTTAATACCTTATTTGATTTTCATAACCTTCTTTGTTATTTAAATATCTTTAAAATGATAGGTTTTTCTTAAAATTCAGGTTAGTAGCTAACTCTTTCATTTTTATTGCATAAGAGAAATCAAACATAAAAACTATGCATGAAAACAGCCTTTTCAATTCAAACTTCCGTATCTATATTTATTTTTTAACAGAAAGAGATCCAAATACACATTTTTAAAAAAGTCAAGTTAATTAAATGCATTCAATATATACTTTTGAGAGTAGCTAGCAAGACTGTTTCTTAATTTTTACCTACTTGCGTAATTAACGACGACATACAATTTTTGGACTCATTTCAATAATAATTTATCATTTTGCTAATGCTATGCCCCTCCTTAGTCAATTATGAGAAAATTATTGGTTTTTTATTTGGATTTCCTTTTAAAAAAATTGATATTCATGCATATGATGACAAGATCAATTAGGAAGTGGCGTAGGTGGTATAAGTTAACTCCAAATCAATGAATAGTAATAAACAAATAATAACAATTATAGCGTCAAAAAACCTATACAAAAATAAATAAAAAGGGTGCAAGAAAATGTTTAATTAATTAATTTACTAAATATGCATATAGTAAATGAATTAAATGCATATGTGTCGCTATCAAAGAGCATTGGTTGTTCACAAAAGCGCTACGGGCTTGATGACTTTCCTCTCATTCTATATTATATAGTTTTCATATTACTCAAAATTACTCTAATCTAATTATTGAAAGCGAAAGTTTTACCTTAATTAACTAACAGAGAATAATCATATTTTAATTAATTATAATTAATACTCAAATTCTAAAACCCACAAATTAAAGCACCCTAGCCCACTTAATTTGATGGTAATAATATATGTACAACATTTATACATCCAACTAGTATTCAACGTGTGTTATGTATCATACGTAATGTATGTCATACATAATATTTATTACTTATGACACACATTACGTATGACATATCACACATGTTGAATATTAGTTGAATGTATTTTTGTTGTACAACAAACATTTTCTCTTAATTTGATGATGATGATGATAAGGTAGTTGGCGTTTCTAAACTAATACCTCATTTGCACCAATCAAATGAAAGAGTCACAAAACTCATAACACATCCATCAAAGTTAGTTTTATTAAATTTCTATCTCATTCCCACAGTACAATATCCTAAATTAAATTAAACACCGCATAGGCTCACATAGGATAATGGGACCTGAAATTTTTCAGAAAGGATTTATAAAGTTGGAATTGGTGTCATTATAGCAATATAGAAAATGAGATATGAACAGAGAGAGAGAGAGAGGTTTTTTATTTTTGTATTATTTGTTTAATGTATTTGGCATCAAAGTAACTAGGTGGGTTGAGCAAAAATGTGTAAAAAGACAAAATGGGAGTGTTTTGATGTATGTATGTAGTTAAGGATGAAGACGTGTAGGACTCAAATTGGTGGACTTTTTGAGAGGGTTTATCATGTGCCATAAATGTATATACACCACATGGTACAAAAGGAGATACGTATATTGTATTTTTGGGCAAAATAAGAAAAAAGAGGATCAATGTTTCTCATGCCATGCCATTACAGCTTCAAAACGGAATGCATGCATCATGAAATGGGAAATGAATGATTCCACAAATTCAATTCTATTCAATTCAATCAATCAATCAATGAAACAATATATATATATATATATAAACAAAAATAATAATGTTTGTCGTATAACAGGAATGTCATCCAACGACTATCCAAAATGTATTATACATAATATTGCGTGTTATACATAGGATACATATTATGTATAGTACACGTTAGATACTAGTTGAATATATCTTTTATTTTGTTGTTCAACAAACAACACTGGCATCCATTGTATTTCCTAGTTAAGCAAAAATTTTAAATCCCACCAAATTAGGGTTGTTTATATAATTTTCATTTACCATATATATCTTAACAAAGTTCACTCTACAACTACTACTTAAATATGATTCAATTGAATGAAATTAAATTGAAAGATTAATCACTATTGTCAACGATAAATACTATGAATTTTATAAGTAAAATTATAACTAAAAATGATCATATATTTCTTTTTTTTCAAAATAAAAAAAACATTTGGTATATCCTCAAATCGATTTTTCTGTTGAATTCGACTTGCAATTAAGGGTCCTCATCCATTTTATTACATGTCATATTCAAAAATCAATGAGTTGGGGGGTTGCATTTGCACAAGCTCTTGGTTCTCCCTTGACTTGTACATTGACTACTACAAACTAAACACATCACATTAATTCACAAAAATCTTTGTTAATGTTTGGAAAATTACTTAGGAGAAGTTACTTGCTATTTGATTATTAAGGGTGGATATCAGTTGCTCTCACCCTTCAGATTAATTATTAATAACTAAAAAGAAAAACTCGAATAGACATAAAATGTTTGAAATCTCATCAACACTACTCATAGGACCAATATCTATGGCGTTTTAGGTAAAAATGGTTGAATTTTTATATATATTTGTTTGACAATGAATGAATGAATGAATGAGAGTGTCATGTCATACAAATTAGGGAAATAATTATTGTACAACATAAATATATCTAAGTAGTATTCAACGTGTGTTACATATCATACGTAATGTGTGAACGTAACAAATATTATATATGACACACATTACGTATGATACATAACACACGTTAAATACTAGTTGAATGTATAATTGTTGTAAATAACAAATTAAAGGGGAGAGAAGAACTAAACTATACAGATTACAGAGTCCTGATTTGTACAGGGTGCTTCATCTATCATAGTAGGTAGATGCAGATAAGTTTGTTTATATATTTGTCATGTCAAAGCATGCGCGTGCACGTGTGTACAAAGATAGAGAGAAAGAGAAATAAATAGAGAGATATTAATAATAATTTCAGATTTTATTTTTTATTTTTCAATGGTAACTGTTACAGTCCCTACATTCCAAAATTGAAATGAAATAAAATATGCAAATCAAATATTACCAGAATCAAGGTCATATTCTAGCTAGCTGGACCTTACTGATTCAATCTCAGAAGAGCAAGATCAATAATCAAGTTACCTTACCTAATAATAATGAGTTTCATCTTAGTATGATTCAAATAAAGCAGATACAAAAATAATTATATGCTCATCATCCAAGTTATTACAATCTTATGATTTAATAGCATCAATCAAAGGACAAAAAACAGCTTAATTTCACCAGATAATTACTTACTTACTGAATTACATAACATGACACATTTCTTTCTTCATTACATCTTATATGATAAAAATCTTAAATCTGTACAAACAGAGAGAAAAAGCACCATAAATCCCAATTCAATCTTGTAATACTTGTTACTTTATTTTTTCTTTTCAGTAATTCCATAAGCTTTCAAGGTGCTGATTGTCGAAGCACCCTCTAGCCATATCAAAATTTGAGACCACAGAAGAGGTTTCAACATTCATCTCAGTGCTGAGGCATGTTTCCTGAGAGACACTTATCATTTCCCTTTCGGGTTTGAATCCACTCACCAAGTTTGATCCGTTGTTGTTTTCATACAAGGCTCTCAGAATTGTGTGGTCCTGAACAACAGAGGAAGAAGAACCAGGCAATGACAAGTTCTGAAGGCCCTGTTGTGTGGCAGAGTATAAGGATGAACTTGAAATTGGAATTCTTGGAAGAATTTCCATGGGGTTTGAAGATACACCACCATAGATGGAGTTTGTGAAGGAATCAAACACCCCACCACCATGGTTTCTTTGAGCATCGATAGGATTGGAGAAGCAGGGCACGTAAGCCGATTCAGTGATTGGTTTTGTCTTGTTGTTACCAAAAGAAGAAGGTGAAGAATCTGTCAAAGGTGGTAAGCCATAAGAACTCAATTCAGTCCCGAAAGAGTCCAATCTCATGATTCCGGAGATATGAATCTTCTTCCCAGCTGAATTCTTCTGAAACACCCTGCAAATCACCCACTCGTTCTACAGCATCACAGAAAAAAGAAAGGAAATTCTCAGTTTTCAAAAAACAGGGGAAACAGGGGAGAATTGTTGTTACTGCTACTACCTTAGCAGTTTTGGGGAGATTATGGATGGAGAATTTGCCGTCGAGGCGATACTCGTGCATGACCCAGTTGCTTTTTTCTCCTTTGGGTGCTCTTCCTTTGTAGAAAACAAGAGTTTTCTTCATTCCAACAAGCGATTTGCCTCTGAAAATCTCCTTGTCTTTTCCGGTGGCTTTCCAGTACCCTGCCTCGGTGGCTCTGTTCGTCCTTAACCCTGTTGGGTATTTCCTGTCTCTAACGCAGAAAAAGTACCACTCTTTTTCTCCCATTTTGGCTTTCCCTGAACACACAAGTTTAAGTTATTGTCAAAGCAGAAAAGCCAAAAACAAAAACAAAAGAGAATTGATTGATCTGTTGAAATTAGAATGATTTTGTGTGTTTTGACTTTACTTGGCAAATCCCAAGGCTCTGATTTGTTGAGGTCGACCTCACCAATGGCCCTTGCAGTGAAGTTTGTGTCAATAACCTTCTTGTAGAGGTAATGGCTTATGAGCTCTTCATCTGTTGGGTGGAACCGAAACCCAGGTGGCAAATCCATCTGCTCCTCTTCCTTTAACACAAGGTTTTCCATTTCAATAAAAATAAAAATCCCTCCTTTTGGCTTTCTCAGCAGAATTCACAGGATCAAACCTCTCTAAAACCTTGAAGGGTATGTAATTAAGTTTTTGATGTTGTTGGGGTTTTGAGGAAAAAGGGAAGGATTGTATATAATGGAAGTGAAGCTTGATTGATGAGTTTTATGAGAAGGGAAGATCAATGGGGAAAAAGGAGCCCCTAAATACTAGTGTGTGTGAGAAAGAGAGAAAGAAAGAAACGTGGAATGTAAGGCAACTAGGTTTGTTGTTTATAGCCTAAGCCCACTTCCTTTCAACTTTATTATTATTATGAGATAATTATTCATTTTTATCATCTTAGGCTCAATTTTTGTTCTCATGACTCAATTCACCCCATGCCCAAATACCATGCATCTAATTATTATGGTGTTGTGGAGGTTACTTTTTTAACTTATTACTACTCTGCCTTGTTACTGCAAGGTAAATTTTATAGAAAATAATATGTTATAACGTCTTGAGGTTTGATTCGATAATAGTTCATCTCATTCTTTAATCGCGTAGTTATTCATTTATCTTTTTATAGAGCTTTCATACGAAAAAGTCAGTTATTATTATCAACAATGAATAGAGAAGGTTAAGATGCTTATATAAATTAGTAGGTCATATATATATATATATATATCATTTTATTTAATTAAATAATTATCATGATTTTGTGTTCAAAATCATTTAAATATTTGCTAGATGGATAATATTACTCTTTTATCCATAGAGACCTCAATAATAAGACTAGTTAACTTGCTAGTATTTGGTATATTTGGACTCTACGTGGCTGCTGAGATTTTTATTAGCTTCTGTTGAAATTATTTATGTGATAAATATATATATTCTACTCTAAATTAAAGCCTATTGGGAATTAGTGAATAATAAAATGAATCATTAAGTGGTAACGGGGCCAACAAGACTTTTAATGCATCTCAAACCCATCAAGCAATTTTTTATTAAGTTTCTCCTTTCACAATCAGGGATAGGAAGAAGGAAATAATAATAATAATTAGAATCAACTAGTAGTGTTAATTAATGTGTACTTTTGTCACCTATAAATTAGACTTTCACAAAAATAAAGAATCTCTACTTTATTTATTTTTTTTCCTCTCTTAATGAAAGAAGAAAAAAAAAAGAGTAATGAGGAAGCTATTATTCTGTTTCACTTTAAGTTAGCCCAGCTGTATAAATACAAAGAAGAATAATATTAGATCATCCGAGCTCGTTCTGCAATTCTTCCTTTTTGAAAAATCAGTTATATATATCTCTTTTAAAACAATCATAGTATTACATAATACATAATACATGTTATATGTATAATACAAGTATGTATAACACACTTTAAATATTAGTTGGACGTATTTCTATCTCTTGACAAATATTATTACTTTTAAAATTACAAATATGGTCTTCAATAAAACTTATTATAAGGGGCAAAATGACACAAAAGAATTAAAATTAAAAAGGACAAAGAAAAAGAGATGAGAAAAAATAACTGCCCTTTTCATAAAGTTTCCGAAACCGACACAGCTTAGACTTTTCAAGCTGAAAACCCGGGGAAAGAAAAAAAACTGCAAAAGATTAATGAGGTGAAGTTTATTTTTATTTTAAAGTATTTTTTAAATGTTTTGCGTCAAAGTTGTAGACTTATAATACTCTTATTTTGGATTAAAAATGAATAATCTAATAACTAAATTATTGTTATTCTAGCACCATGCATATATCTCAATTCTAGCACCACTGTTGATTATTAGAGTTAGAGAGATCAATGATATATAATTTAGTACGTACAGTATGGTAGAGTTACTTTTGTTAAAAAAAAAAACAAAATAATAATAAAAAAAAGCCACTACTTTTTTATGGGAAAAAAGCTATCCTCAAGATAATTAATGATACATACGAAATGAAAAAGAGTGTATATTCATTGCATTCATGAATCATACATTCAAATTGCACAATTTATTTTATATCTTTTTCTTACATGAAAAAAATCTTACTTAAACACACATTTTCTCTACTAATATATATTCACTTTATCATTCTTATATTTTTAATATAATTTTCATTCTAATATTTAAATTAATCTTATCTATTATTATTTTTAATATATATATCTTTTATTAATATTCAATTTTAGATGTTTAATTATTGTTACTATTTTTTATGAATCGTGGTCTGATGATTAACTTGATATATATTTTGAAAATGGACATGGAACATTTTTATAGCAATATCATAGTTAACGAGTATCGATATTCTTCAATTTTACCGGATATCAAAGAAATTACTTATCCATAAAGTATATTTTAATTTCTTAAAAATAAAAATATAGATTTAATTTTCATCCGTTGATAATGTATAATTTTTTTATACAGTTATCCAATCATATACTACCATGTTAGTTATGATAGTATTTTTTTTCTTCTTTCACTATCTTAAAAGTCATACAAATAAAAAATTTTAATTGAATAACAATATAAAATATATTTATAGTGTCAGTACATCGAAATTAAACTATAAAAACATTAATAGGCACAAAGCATTATCAATGAATCCTAAGTTGCAAAACCAATCCAAAAGCACAGTTATTGTATTGTCAATCCATCAATGTCACTGCACCCTAACGCTATGCTACTTGCAACCATCCTATTGCCATCTACCTAGGCTCCACGTCGATCTCATCGTCTTCCTATAGCTAGTAATGTTGGTTAATTTTTTAAATGATTTATTGAGTTTAATTTCAATTTATTGTTTATACTGACATTTAATAATAAATTGATATATAATTAAAGGTTTTTACTTCAATTATACATTAATTAAAAAGTCACACAATTTTGCTCATTGAACAGTATATACTTCTAAGAGGCTAAAATCTTTACTTATATAATTTTAATTAATTTGTTTGAACAATTTTCTAAAATGGTTAATTGGTACGTAGTACGTACGTGCGAATGAATCAAAATACAATAAGAATTAATTAATAATATTAGTCATATTTGAGATAACACATACAAATTGAGGTGGTTGCAAAATGATGGGCAAATTCGTTGGTCATCCATAAGCTAATTTGTCGCTAGTTTCTAAAAGCAAAAAAATGTATGACAACTTGACCTACCTTTTTTATAGTGTTATAAAATTAATTACTTTTTCCTCAATCAATTATATTTTATTTTAATGGAGTCCAAATAAGAATGGCGCTGTATTATTTTCCTCACCCCTATACCATCCTGCAGATTTTTGGTTTAACGTGCTTCGAACTTAGCTTGAATTTTTCTTTTGTTTATTATATTATATGCTTAAGAATTTATACCTTAGTCATATATAATTTTGATGTAATTGCTGAAGTAATAGTAGGCAAAATGCATATCATGAATATTCATGGCTGCTATTAGTAATTTTTTAACTTAATTTCCATGATTCTACGAATGTTACCGCAAATCTTTGGGGTGTTATTAATTAATTGAGTTACTCTTAGGCATGTCAATTTTTCCCACGAAACGGGAATCCCTGCGGGGACTGTCGCGATGGGACTCCATGGGGCAGGTTTTTTTACCCCATGGGGATGGGGATGGGGGACAAAGTTCCCCCGCAGCCAACATGGGGACGAGAGTGGGGATCTCTTCCCCTACCCTGTGGGAACCCCGCAATGTGTAATTACAAAAATATCCTTAAAAGTTAAATTAATATTATATATAATTTATATATTTTAGTCATTAACAATTTTCTTTTATAAATAAATTAAATTTTATATTTTATACCTCTAAATCCTAATTTTAACACTCACAAATTACAATTTTAAAACATCAAACCGCTCAAAGTAGAAACTAAAAATCACAGCACCACTGTCCACATCAATTGGCTCTTGCTCTTCTCCAAGACTCCAACAGTCCAACACCAAACCCTAAGTCTCACGTGTCACAACTGCTGCCTCAGCCTCACCCTCCTTAGCTAAGCTCGCCGCTTCGCCCAGCTCACCCTCTGCATGTCCAATGAATTTTTGCATGGATGCTATAATCCTTATTTGGAATATTTTTTTATTATTTTACTTTTCATTATTGTAAAGCTATATTTTATTTGAATTTGTGGTTGAATTATATTTTAGAATTTGTAGTTGGATTACATTTTAGAATTTGTGGTTGATATGTGATTTCAATTTTTTTTAATTTAAAAAAAATAGACAGAATTCCCCGCAGTCCCCGCGGGGACCTGTGGGAAACGGGGGCAGGGAAAAAAAAGTCCCCGTGGCGGGGAGTGGGGCGGGGACGAGGGGTGGGGTGTCGTCGCGGGGCAGGGAACAGGGTAGTACTCCCTGCCCCCGCCCTGCGCGGGTGACATGCCTAGTTACTCTTGATTTTAATGTTGACTTTATCCTTATCTGACCAAATAATTAATAATACTATGAGAAATTAAAGGTTGATCAATTCATACATTACTTATTATTAGAGAGATACTGTAGTACACCATAAAATCAGTCACTATTAACTATGATATATAAAAATTCAACTTTTAAAAACTATTGATTCAACTTTTAATATTTTACATTAATTAAACATTTTAAAATTTGAATTAATAGTTTTAAAAATTGAAATTATTGTATATGTCGTTGATTTTATGGTGTATGCATGTATGTATAATATTACTCTATTTATTATTATATATAATGTCAAAGAATTCACTTGCGAAGAGCTAAAAAAGTACTCATTTCGTTTTTTTTAATTGTCCAATTTAGAGATGCGTGCATTTTTTTTAATTGTTCATTTCAGATTTTAAGACTATATTTATTATTTTTTTCCACTCTTACCCTTATTTAACACTCACATTGATCTTACTCTTTTACCAAGTAAAGGTTAATTTAGGTAAATAGATACATATTTGTTAACTTTAATATTATACCAATCATTACCTAAATTTTTGTGCGCATTTAAAACTGCACAATTAAAAAAAAAAGGTTACAATTTTTGGGTGGCACTTTTCATTTTCAGGTTATAAACGTGAGCAAGAAATATAATGATATGTTCATTCCCTCAATGAAAATAAAATAGAACAGATATTCTTAATTAATTAATTTATAACAAGTTGGTGTGTGGCATAATGCATGTGAACCAAATCAAAGCATATAATATATACTCAAATATTTTGGATAATATAATTAAGCCAGCTTATTTATTTAATCAAATTATGTTGTAAGTATTTTATCAATAAGGTTTTTCTGTTGGCATATATGTTTCTAGTGTGCCCCCAGCAGAAAGTAATTGATTAACCACTCGATATTATCGCTAAAATGTGCGCTTAATTATTTATTAAATTAATTAATTAGTGTGTTGAGTGTTGGATCCTTTTCGAAGTGATTTTAACATCAACGACTTATTTGTTGACTATTTGTAGCCTTGATTTGATTCCTGTATGTTTCTTTATTTCATATTATTGTAATTTGTATCCATCGTCGTACATCAAAACAAAAACTTTTATAATAATTTTGTTTTTGTTCAATTATATGTATTTATGGCAATTATATTCATATATGCACTTATATATGATTGCTGTTAGTTGCTTATGAGATTTTTTGTTATTTTATTTTGTATTCTTTTAATTTAGGCTAGAGGGGTCTGAGCTACATTATTGTTTTTCATTTTAGTTTTATTTGATCAACATTTTTCCTTTACTTTGGTTAAATATTATTATTCTAGCTATTTTACTAACAAATTAAAATTAATTTAGTTATTCATCAATTTTAACGCACCATGTCTAATAAATAAAATAGAATCAACCACAATTATCGATCAATAATAAGAGTTGACATACTTAGTTCAACTTTTCACTCACGTTATGTGTGATTTATGGGTTCGAATATTGAAAAATATTATTTGATAGATATGATCTAGCTATAAATTATAGTATAAATTTTATAGCATAAATTTTCGTTGAAATTTGTAGTTTGTTCTAATTTTACACGAGGGCGCGTGTTTTCCCTAATTTATAACTTCGTGTACCAAAAAGTCACTATTATCCGAAAAAAAATTATTTGGTTCTCTTCTACCTCAAACAAAACAAGAAAACAAACTTCATTTCCCTTTGGTTTTCCCTTTGATACAACACCAAATAAAGTAGCCTTGTTCCCAATTATGGAAAGAGAGAGTGTTAATTAATTAGATGCTAACACGCGTCAAAGGAATTTCATTCTTCAGGGAAACCTAATTAAAAGTACTCTCACATGCATGCCCTACGCAAATTGCATAGAGCAAAATTAGCTTGCACAAACACAACCACTAACCGGCTAACCCTAGCTGCTTAATCAAAAAATTAAAAAATTCAAATTAAAATAAAGGCACTAACCTGCTTCTTAATTAGTCAACGTCCATGCATATCTGTTTCATACATGTCTTTTAAGATTTTTATTTTTTTTACATGAACTAATGATATATTAAATACATTCAAGTATATATATATATATATAGATAAAACATTAACTCATCATTTGAATGTAATGGGATCAATGTTTGAGAGAAAAGGTAATTAATATCTTTAAGAACAATGCTAGAAGTACAACAAAAAACAGTTAACACAACCAACAAATTGTGCACAACGTATATAACATAAATTGCATAACGAATATTACATGTTGTGCACACCATATAGCACATGATGTGCACAACATATATAACATGTTGCAAAGAAAGATGATGTTGCAATATGTGATATATGTTGTGCACAATAGGTGATATACGTTGTGCACTACATATAATATACGTTGTGCATTTTATATTATATATGTTATGCACATCTTGTTGACTGTTTTGGCTGATTTTTTGTTGTGCCCCAAATATTTTCCTATCTTTAAATATATAATTGAAAGAAAAAGTTGAAAACAATGGACCAAATGAATTATTTTTTTTTTTTTGACAAAGGACAAAATAAATATCCTTGTATTAGTGGTATTGAACAAGACTTTAATTTATATAATAATGTAAAAGCATTGCTAGAGGCACACCAAAAAATCAGCCAAAACAGTCAACAAATAGGAAATTGGGCCATAATCACCTAGTCTATTAAAAATATACTCATGATTAAAAGAGTTATTTGGGTCATAAAGTGTTAAATGAGCTTTGTTGATTATTTTGACTGATTTTTTGTTGTGTCCCAAGCATTTGTGATAATGTAAAATAAATCTAATATCATAAATATTCAATTCTGAAACTCTATATATGAATCAGTTGTGTAAATACATACACTATACATCACGTGAAAACTAAACTTAAACACATTATTATTAATCTAAGACTATTAGTTATATATGATAATGTTGAGAAATTAAATTAAATCATCATAAAATTGAGTCTATTATATATATATATAGATAAATTAATTCAAAGAAAGAGGAAACTGGCAGTGGCGTCTGCCGCCACACCCATCACCTATCACCCCCCACTTGGGGACCAAATATTGGTTACATTAGATTATGTTAGATTATTATTATGTTATGATTATCAATTAATCAAACCCAATCCCCTTTTTTTTAAAATTTTTTTGACCCATTTGATTAGATTAGAGACACATTAGGTTTAGTTTTGAGGGTGAGGGTATGTGGGCCCTGTTTCACCTGTTCCGACATAAGAGAATAGCCCATGTGGAACACTCTCATTGCTCCAAAACTTGCTCGTTATTTATTTAATTATTATACTATATTATCATATTAATTAGTATTTTATACTTTCTAGAGTTAGGCAAATGTCATTCATTGAGATTTTGATTTGATGGATAAGTATATGTATGTGGAATTCTTGGATTTGTAGCTTCATCTTTCAAAACTATTGAACTAATGATTGACCATTTCATTGGCTTCGATGCCCAACTTTAGGAGGTAACCATTGAGAATGTGATGATGATGAGAATGAATTATTATTACGAAAATAAATAAATTTAACATTTTAATAAATTAATTACATAATAAATTAGGCCTTTTAATGATGACACTGTTATTATAATTAATATTGATTACCAATGAGGTTTGCACAAGTGGTAAGCGGTTTGATGTCTCTTAAGCAAAATTTTGAGTTTGAGCCTTATGGATGAAAAATAGAGTGTTATCTGTCATTCCTAGGTACGTGATTTTGGACGATAAATTAATCGGAGTGAAGCTGGATACACTGGGAAACAAAAAATAATTAACATTCATTGGTGGCTCACAACTTGCCACTGCTTGTTGGGTGGTTGACTAGACATAAGAATGTTGTACAATTCCCATTGTTTTTTGTTTACCACTTATTATAAGAAATAAATTCCAAATCACACAATTTTAATTTCCTTTTCTTTTTATGATTATTATATGACACACTTGGCTTGTGCCTCAATCGGAGGTAGTTTATATAATTCTAATTACTAATTACTAATTCAGTGATTTAACAAAAACCAATTGGGTACAGCTACTCACCAATAATTAATCACTTAATGTTCAAGATATACTAGCTTAATTATAACTGTATGAAAATATATATACAATACTATATGAATTCATTAATTAACAGATAGAAAATAAATCACATAGTATACTTAGAAGGAGTAATGACTAATGACTAATCATCTACAGAGTGTTTGTATGAGTTGACAGTTAGCAAATTAAATGCAGTCTCTAATCATTGATCGTGGTGTCAGTATATAGTATAAATCAAAACCCTTTTGTACGGTTGAAAATTTATTCATGATCCATTTGATATAAGATTATTATACATATATGATCTATTAATCAATAAAATTAAATAAAATGATAAGTCATCGTTAAAAGTATACTCATTATATTAACTACTTATATATATATATATATCATGATTTGATATATTCTTTAATTTTTATTAACTGATAGCATAAAATAACTGCATAAAAATTAATTTATATGAATTATTGTGTATGTGCATATGAACATTTAATTACTCAAATTTGATTCTATGTTGAATTGAATCATTGTTTATGACTAGTTAATAAGTGATGGTAACAGTTAGATTGTAAGTATAAAATTAATTAAACTTTATAATATGACATGAAAATCTACTGTTACTAATTCAAATAAAACTATATAAAATTCTTAACAATTTCAAACACATCAAATACCGCACATTAGTAAATAAATACTATACATAAAATAATATAATTAGGGATAGTGGCAGCGCACCCAATTAAACAAAAAGAATAAGGAATATCCTTTTTTGATCCTACTGGTTTAAGTTGAATGTGTTGTCTCCTTGATTACATATGGCACCTGTGGACTCTTTTAACGTCATAGCTAACAATATACATTGTTTTTACAAAATCATTCAATTATATGTTGTTATATCAGACATGATTGTATTATCTCTCATTTATCATCTAAAGAGTCATCCAAAAAGAATATTTTAATTAGATGATAATATATAATATTTTTACGGTACATCAAAATTAAATTATATATACACTTTTGCATCAATTAATAAATAAGTATATCACCAGAGATGATGACTACTTTTGCGTTCTGCCCTTAATTAATGTGTGTACATGTTTCTTATATATAATTTTCACATAGAATAATGGATTCTTTAGCGATAAGACTATGTGTAGTAGAGCATCCGAATGTGGTAGAGAAACCCTAGCTAGCTAGCGTTTTAAATGGAGGGAGGACGACGTAATATGAAAATAGATGATGATAAGAGTGACTGAAAAATTGGATTGAGCACAATTTTTTTTTAAAGCTCAGTGTGTATGAAAATTAAGCACAATTTATTTTTTATGTTGTATTATTGTTATTATATTATTATTGTGTTCCTTCAATTCAATTTATTGGCTCGCGGATTTGATTTCCAAAATTAGAAAGATGGAATCAACGGTTAACCAAAGAAGATAGAATAGCCTCTAAATTAGAAAAACGGAAAGATATAGAATAAAGAAGCTAAATTATTTGACTAAATTTTTTTTTGGTAGATAAAAAAAAATTATTTTGATCCAATATATAGGTTTATCATTCTATAATACTAGGTGATGAACATATACAAGTACCTACTTCAATTCTTGAATTGTAATGTGATTTTTATTCATCTTATTTATCAATATAATTCAAACTTTTGAACTTTAATTTATCATTTTTTATGCAAAATAAATGATATATGTACAATAAAAGTTGTACAATATTTATTCAACAATAATTTCTACCATTGAATTGTTAGTTTGAATGAAAGAGTAGACCTAGATTATAATCCAACGACGGATATGAGTATTATATAAGTGTTGTCTAACTTATTGTACGCATAACATTTATATTTTTTTTACACAATAATACTCGGCAAACAATAAAAATCGTCAAACTGACCCATTTGACAACTTCTTTTGCCAAATATCATTTTTAATCAAGTGTATTTTATTAATGGGCTGACTGAATAATTTAGGCTCATACCTGTATTTTTAACTATTTTGGCTGGTATAATTTTGTACCCCTTAACAAAACTCTAAAATAATTCCATGTACGCAGGTGTGTTCCATTGATCCCATTAACAACGTTTAGGCTAACAAGAGGTGGATAATTACTCTCAATTATATATATCGCTACATGGCTTAATTAACTTCGCTACTAATAATTAACACAAAGTTTGGGTAATAATATTTTTTCAGTCAAAACAGTAAAAAAAGAAAATCATTTTAACATTTTTTATCCAAATAATATTCTTAGTCATGTGTGTTTTTTTAATGGGCTAAGCAGTTTAGGTCAAAACTATTATTTTTGACTATTTTAGCAGGTAATTCAACAATTTTTATAGATATGATTTTGAGCCTAGGTAATTTCATTTCTCTTGGTTTCATTCGATCAATAATTTTCTTTCAAATTAAAAAAAAATTAGTGCCGTGAAATTTGACTTGGGTGGAGAAGGTCGTGAGGACTACGGAATTAAGATGATGATGGATGAGAGGTAGCTATATATACCTTGAAGAAGAAGAAGAAGGTAAGGTGATTAATTAATTAGATTAACTATATTAATTGTGCCTTTAAACCGTTGAATTTGGAAAATTATAATAATGTTTAGGTGTTTGTAGCCTTGTAGTTGTTGGAGACGGTGTTTATATTTCTGAATGAAGAATTATGAGTGAGTTTTTGTTACATTATGAAGAAGAAAAGGTTTACAATATACTGATTGCAAGTAAAAGATAGATGAAGATATCCTCAAAATAAGTATAGTAGAAATTAAATAGCTCAAATATGTCAATTTTCATTGATTGAAAACAAAAATCAGGATATATGATTAATAATCCAGCTTAATATAATCAACACTACGAGTCAAAGACGGTTAGGTGTTGAAAGTTTTAGAGTCAAAAGTGAATCTTGGAACAATGCCATCAGTTCCCCAGAGAAAAACACAGATACATAATTAATTAATAATTAAGTAAGTAATTAATTAATTTTAATTATATCATTTTCACCAGAAAGGCGAATAATCCGCAAAGTAAATTCATTGGTTTACAGGCTCAGGTTAGGCACACTGATTAGCATACTATATATATATAAGTATGTTTTATAATTAATTTTGTAACTCTCCACTTTATTATGTACATGCGTATATACTACAGTGAAATTTATTGTTTAAAAAGAGTTCAGCTAACAGTGTCGAACATTAGTTAAGGAATTTAAAATAAAATTATTTATCTTAAAAACATGTCATTTTAATATTTTTTATGCAAAAAATTTATCATTATATTTTATTTTTTTTTTAAATTACTATTCTAAATATTAAATTTTTAAGACACTTGTTAACAAAAATGTTGTAAAAGTAGTACAGTGAAATGCTGGCACAGAAGATGCCACAAGCCCACAATTCTCTCTGTTAAGTGATAATCATCCATTCAAACCAATTGATTCATGTCACCTATGGAGTAAACAAAAAGTCTAAATCATCCATGGATTTAACTTTTATATTATAATATTAGTATACAAATTTTTCATATAATCATTTAATTGTTATGTACTAGTGCATTAGTTATAGTCAACGTAACTCTAGTATCTACATAACTATAGAAATAAAAAAAATAAATAATTTATTTAATAAAAGTGTAAAATATTATCGGTGCAATAAAATTAATAATAGTTCTAGATTATTTAGCTCTCATGGTATCTGTTGGGATAACCTTAGATTTAAGGGAACATATATTCCCTAGAAATTGGTAAGGGGGAAAGCAACGAGAGCCTAGGGCATTTTGTAGCAATAATTATTGTATAGTATGGATTCTTTTTTTTTTAAAAAAAAACTTATATCAAATTATTGATATCCATTACATTATTCAATACTGGAATAATAAATTTACATTTTTTTTATGAAATATATATTTTGAATACTAATTTTAATAAAAGTATACACATAATTATTTAATTCAAGAATTGATACAGGAACTTATCATTATTTTTTAAACACCTAATCTTAAAACAGTATAGGGATTGATGATGATTCATTGGCCTCCAGCCCAACAGCAAATTGACAATTGACATTAAATATAATATATTCTAAACGAATAACATATGAAAAGAGTGGTCCAATGCATTTTCATAGTTTAATTTATTCCAGATCTCTTTTAGCACTGATATAAATAAAGTTGATTATTTCTTTTGCCTTTCATAGCTTAGGAGGTAATAGGGCTTAGGGCTTAGACTATTCCATTCCATTATGGAGCCAGATCAATTATTGAGAAGTAGTAGTGGCATTCTTTCTAAAGTGTATAAAATTATTATTAAAAGTATGAAGATAATGTTATTTATTTAATTCATTATAAAGAATAAATGTAAAGCCCAAGTTGCTATTAGGGCTAACCCATGTAGCATGTTGAAGCCCAAATCTCACTCTAGCATATAAAAAAATAGAGAAATAATTTTTGTACATAAAAAAATTAGTCACTATATATAATAATTCAACTTCTTAAACTTATTAATCCAACTTTGAATATTATACATTAATTCAACATTTTAAAAATTAAATTATTACTTAATGATGGCTGATTTAATGGTATACGTGTAATATTACTCATAAAAATAACAGGTGAATGATGAAAAACAACACAACAATGATGAAGCAGTAGAAAATAAAACCTGAAAGATTTGTGTTGTGTTGACATACTCATAATAAAGTTACAATTTGGTTCAAAGGAAAATGAAATTTCGTTCATAGGTTAGTTTCTTGTATGAAAATACATCGATTTTGAAGAAATTTATGTTTAACTATGCCAAAATATGCAAATTGTGAAAAAAGTGGCAGCATTCAGATAATGAAGTCAAAATAAGATGAAAATGGCCCATGCAGGTCTCGAACCTGCGACCTTCGCGTTATTAGCACGACGCTCTAACCAACTGAGCTAATAGGCCAGCTGGTAGAGATGTTAAACTTTGCATTATTATTTTAAATCTTAAACAATGACGCAGTAAATACTTTCTTGTAGTCAGGGGTATCGTTAGATTGTTTCTGAGGTGTGATACAATTCATTGTACACATAATATTAGTTATCTGAATAGTTTTGAAGACCATTACAATTAAGAGAAACAAAAGATTAATTCAAAAGACAATCTCCTTTTATACAATAGTATATATAGATTAGGTTCTAATATATTTATTGATAACGGGTGACTCAACAGTATCTTATGAATATACAAACCATCCAAGGTAAAATTCTCTACTCTTTCACATGTCATCTACACTATTGAATCTTGTTAGGTCCAATAAACTTCTGAACTATTATGGTGTAAAGTGTTAATATCCCTCAACTTATGGCTCTTCATTATCTCACATAGTATTTTTAATTTAAATATGAACTTTTCAGTCTTAAATAAGTGGAGAGTTGATTATAGTCAGATAGTTTAAGTGATTAATCTAGGAAATTCTTTATTCTTTAAAACACAAAAATTTTGGGGGTTAAGTTTTCAGTCTTCAGATAGAATGAGTAAAACAGATTACAAGCCTTCATTCATTTATACCAATAGAGTAATTAATTTCATAAGGATACTTTTGGAGCCCAACTCTATGACCAGGCTTCAACAAAAGCTACCTTCAAATCTCCGTTCTTTTGTCACAATCATCAGGCTTGTATCAGATAGATTCAGGTCACTCTTTATTTCTATCAGTAGCAATATTAAGTTACAAATTATTCATTAGCAAAATATTGTTTGGAAAATGGGTTTTTATTGCTCATTAGGGACAGTTCTTAAGATAGTTGATACTACATTACTTACAAAAAACTCCGAAATACTAAGAAGCAAGCATATCAAATTTATCAGTCAAAAACAGATGAAACTTCACATATAAAAGGTCAAAATCAGTGGCTATATGCAAAAAATAACAACACATGCTGATCAATTATCACAAAAACACAGAAGAAGAAAGCATGAACAAGATATGGCCTCAGAGGTAGTGACAATTACAAAGATATCATCAGGAACACATCTGATAATAGGTGCAATGGAATGCATCATTGGCCAATCCATCACTAAAAAATGTACCTGGAGAATTAGATCACTTTTGCAGATCAAATATAATTTGAAAAATTAGTTTCAGCATTCGGTTGTTCAAATGACATATAAAAGATGAAATTTTTGAGAGAAATAAAAAGATCAATTAAAGCGATAGATATTGTATGAACGCATCAGAGAGATTCCCATTAGACATAGTCATCATTCTCCTTCTGGAGTGCTGATGTCCCTGTCTATCTTGTCATCACTTGCGCATAAAAAGGTGATTTTGCAAGTTACAATTATCAATTTTGCAGTAAAACATAGCACATAATAAAGGCTACACAAATTATAGCAGCTCCATTTAACAGAACCCAGAGATTGCAACAACAATTCGAGAAACAAACGGATGAAAACAGAAAAATAAAAACTTGATCTTGACATGTACCATATGAATTTCAAACACTTTGCGAATTGTGGGTGCCTCAGATCAAGGTTGATATCATCGAAATGAATCTCGGAGTATATTTAAAGCCATCACAGGCACTTTGAATCGAAAAACAGAGATACTAAAAAAAAACAAATATCAAAAACCAAAAATCAAAATTTGGTGCCAATATGACAAACAATCTTCATGCTTCAACAAAAACAAGATGATGAACTTCGATAGGAGATGGATTATACGACTATAAGACAGGAATCGCTATTGAACTGAGCCTTGACGGCTTTGGATTGAGCTGAGCTGAATTAGGGTTTTCAGATTGTCGAATTTATAGAGAGACAAAGATTAGGATATTAGGGTATAGCACGGCTTGATTGTGACCGTTGATTTGTGGCCTCAGATTAAGTTTAGCCCAAAATAGAGTACTAATTGGGCCATCCAATAATTGGGGTCATTCTGAATATACTACTTGACGGATCAGATCCAGAATTTTGGACTCATGGGCTTTTGGCCTTACCCAAACTAAGTTTTAGAGCAGATACAATAAAAAACAAAAACAAAATATTTTCCCACTTGATGTCCTTTTTATTCAATTCTGGTGATATTTTAAAAGTTTAATTTTTCTCGTTAATTGAAACTTGAAAGTGTAAAGTTGTTTTTACATGGTTATCCAATAGAAATAAAAAAAATTAGAAATTATCACTAAAAATCACTATTATAATAAGGGTGATGTTAAATGTACAAAAAAAAAAATCAGTCAAACCAGCCAATAAATGAGATTTTGGGTCATAATTACTCAGGTCATTACAATCTCAATGACTATTTGGGTCAAAATCAAAGTCAAAATAGGCTCATTGGCTGTATTGACTGGTTTTTCATTATACATTTAGCATTTTTGTTATAATAAATATCTATTATGATTTGATATTTTTCTCAATTTTATATATTAGCATACAGTCCATGTATAAAAATCAGGAAAAATCTTAGTTACAATAAAAAAAAGAAATAACTCATTAAATTATGGATTGTATAAATATTTTAGGAATGTTTAAGAATTAAACATTATCAATTATTTGTATATTTTATTGTATTAAATAAATTATTGATTAATTCCTTATTGGCTCCTGTACGTTTTTGTACGTGTAGGATTACTCTAAAAAGTAATCTCTATGTAAAACCAACTTCTTCTAAAATGTTTAGAGTTATGTTATTTTAACATCTAAAAGTATGTATCTTATTATAATATTTTTCACTCCATTATATTATCCTTAGATGTCATTGAAGAAGTGAAATTGATTTTTCAGCATATTCAAGAATAATGGAATAGATGTAAAAATAACATTATTCTTTGTGTTTCTAATATTTTTGTCTCAATTATTCATTAAGCCTTTAATTGAGTGTGATCGAGAAAAGAACAACGGAAGCAACATAAGGAAATGAGCAACATGCTCAACCGAAAGCTAAAAATCCAATCTTCCTAATTACAAACAACTATATAAATGCTTCAGGAACAACATTTTTCCAGTCAAAACAGTCAACAAAGTTCATTTTAACACTATTGACCCAAATAGTATTATTAACCATGTGTATTTTTTTAATGGACTGAGTAATTTAGACTCAATTTCTTATTGTTGACTGTTTTGACTATTTTTTTATTGTGTCTCTATCCATGCTCTTAAAACTATTAACATATTCAATCATGCATCAGCTAATTAATTAATGGAAACTACATATATTTTATTAGTTTTATGAAAGATGTTGCATTTTTATTAATTGGATAATCATCATAATAATGGATGGTGAAAAAACTACTGTTAATATATAACTTTTTTTATACAATTATCCAATTATATATTGTCATGTCAATTATAATTGTATCTTTTTCTTTCACTGCCTCATACAAATAAAGTATTTTAATTGGATGAGTAAAATATCTTTACACTGTCTATGTAACAAAATTAAACTTTAAATATACAATCATCTATACTTGTTAGATATATATATATATATATATAGTATTTCATATAGATAAGAAGATGAAGAAAATTAAATTGATTATTTTACAGCAATAATTGATGAGGTATATGATTTTGGGACACATCACACAAATAATGTGCCGTTATAGATATGTCTATTTAAATTAAGTAGTAGCTGACAATGTTTACGTACATATATTTTAGTGAAATATATTGGGCACAACAAAAAATCAGCCAAAACAGCCAACAAATTATGCACAATATATATAATATAAAATGCACAATGTATATCATATGTAATGCACAACATATTTCACCTATATTGCATAACATATATCACATGTTGTAGCATTATCTTTCTTTATAACATGTGATATATGTTGTGCACATCATGTAATATATGGCGTGCACAATATGTAATATTCGTTGTGTAATTTATATTATACATATTGTGCATAACTTATTGACTGTGTTGACTGATTTTTTATTGTACCCATGCTCAATATGGATAATGACATCAAAAACTTTACTATTCACTCATTTACACTATGATTTGATACCAACTTTTGTGACGTTTAATTATTGACAAGAAAGTGATGAGTAATATATATCATCAAACATATATTTATATATATATATATATATATATATATATATATTACTGTATATATTAATATTATATGGTGTACAACATTAATATATGTAACTAATATTCAATATATAGCACATTTAATATATGATATATTTTTTATGTATTATTTTCTATTTATATTCAACCAGTTTCATAAATATATAATACACATAATGTATAATACACGTTGAATAATTATTAGACAATCGTATCCTAATATTATCGTATATCCTTTCATGTTGCGATGATTTTACTATCAACACATACACATATACACACTAGTGCTTGCTAGCTTGTCAAATATTCTGTAAAGGGGGACAAGCTAAGGGTATCTTATTCAAAAAGTTATATTTGCCAATTTTTCAGGGTAATCATGTGTAAAATGAATAATCATTGTAATGAACTGGCACAACTCCAAACATGCAATTATTAGGAGGTACAAGCAAACTCACAATTATTTTGCAGATTAGTCTATATTTGTTGAACATTACGTACATATAGATAATCTGAGATCAATTTATGTCCAATTTCTTCTCAACTTCTTCTAGACTCTAGTTGTCTTGTTATTTAGTTTTGAAATAAAAAGTTATTTCCAAAATCAAATTCTACATTTTCCCAAGTAATACGTACCAAGCTTTTTAAATTTAACATCCATTATAAAAGAGTAGTAATATTTACATACTCTTATGTTTAAAGTTCAAAAATCAAATTTGAAAAGTTAAAGAGCACGCACGTCACCTGAATAATATCATATCTAATAGCTAATTAATAAGATAACGAGGTGCTACGTGCATAATAAAATTATACAATATTTATACAACAATTATATTCATCGTTGAATCATAATATGAATTTACTCTTCTATATATCTAAATTAATACAATTCAATAATGGATATAATTGTTATATAAGTATTATACAATTTTTATTATATACATAACAATGACTTACGTAACATAACATATATATGCATCCACATACCTTACAATTTAACTAATAACTAGTTCAAATAATAAGATTAAAAGAATATTAATATTTAAATATTTATTTATTTTAAACATCCAAATATATATATCCTACTCATAAAATATCCAAGTCCAATAATTTGTATTATTATTTTTTCAATTCATTCTCTCTCTATTACTTTAATTTTTAATATATATATAACAATGTATAAATAGCAATTTTGAAATTAAAACTTTTATTGACACCCACTACGTGCCACAATATACGCAAGTTTAGGTGGTAGTAGTTTACCAGTACTAGGTAATGTATAGTAGATATTATGCTGTGACTAAGACACAATGTTTAATTTGTTATGTTTTGTGTGAGTGTGTTGGATTAGAATAAAACAAGAAGCACCGCTTAGTTGGTTCTAGAGCTCATATCATAGCCAGCTTTAGATATGCAAACGACAAATTCATTCTGTTCTATTCTTTCTTCTATATATATATATATATATATATAGCTACAAATTAAAGTAATAAATAAAGAAAAAGACATACATATATATATGTATTGTACAGTACTATATCTTATATACTGCGTGTTCAGATGAGATGATGATTCTTCACAAAAGTAAAACAAAAAGGAAGAGCTACGTGCTTCAACAATTCAAATAACGCTGGAGATCATATCCTTCTCAGTTGTACGTGGAACATTATGGATTCATTGATTCTTGATCACTACATTACATACTTTATACTTTAAACTGATTCTCATCGATCGGTACACTAAATCAAAATGAGAAATTGTCCATCTTCCATATATAAAAATGAAAAAGAGGTGCTTGCATTGTCTTGTATACTTTCTATCTATATTTTTGCATCATCACATTCACATGCATTGGGTGCTAGCTAGCTAGATATGACTTGTCTTTTCATTTAGAGTGATGTGCACAATAATATCGCGTATTGTAAAGAAAAATATATGTGATATAAGTGGTTAATTGTGCATAACATGTCATATGTAATTGCATAATATATAATATATATATTATGTATATTATATGTTGTGTATAATTTATTGACTATTTTAACTAATTTTTTATTATGTATCAAGATTTTTTCTTTAATTTATGTTTATAGAACGCACTAAGTAAGCAAGCTAGAGGACACATACATTCGAAGTTCGAACTAAAAGATTTTCAATTTATGGATTTCCCAACTTTTATATATATATATTATTTAATCTATTTGAGAAATGGTTTCTATACATTATAAAATCGACCACAATTAATCTAATCTTTTAGCTAATGAGTACTTTTAAGATATACATGTCATTACTCAATCCATTATGACATCATATATCACACTTACACAGGCACGTGTAACTGTCTTGTACTATTAAAATTTAAAAGTGAAAAAAATGTAAAATAAAACCAGGACGATGATATTTAGAGTATGTGGTAACATATTTTAATCTGATATGACATTTTCCTATCGTGGTTTATTTATACTCTCTTATTTTTTCCCTTCAAATTAGCAAAACGTTATTTTGCCTTCAAGTATGTTGTATTTAGCTGAGTGTAGAAAGGGGATGTAGCTCAGATGGTAGAGCGCTCGCTTAGCATGCGAGAGGTACGGGGATCGATACCCCGCATCTCCACTTTTGTCTGTCTTGTTCTTCACTTCCATTCCATTGCAGTAACACTGTTTTGGTTTGTAATTTCCGCTTTTCAAAGTTGAAATTAGCATTGAATTTGAATTTAATGTGAGGAATAAATGAGACTGTGATGGTTCTTCTTGGTCCTACCTCCCAATTTAACTTAACTAAATTGATGACATGATATGACCGAAACACAAGCTAAAGTTATCAACAACCGCCTCACCCTCTACCACCTGCTTCCTTACCCTTTTCATAAATTTAATGAGTTTAATTATGATGTACGGTTCATATTTATTGATTTGTGTGACTTTTTAGTTAGTGAGTAATTAAGTTAAAAAACTTTTGCTGATATGTCAATCCATGATTGAATATCAGTGTAAATTTATTTTACACTGACAATAAATTAAAATTAAACTCAAATTTAATCTAAAAAAGGTCTGAAATCAACGTATTTAATGCTATATATTAAAAATATTAAATGACTTTGTTTATTTATATATTTTTTAATATTTTTTATGTTGTTGAATAACTTTAGTTTTACATGTAGTAATATCGTTTAATTTAATGTGATAAACTATGGTACTAGTACTAGTATTTTAATTTGTATAAACTTCCAACCTACCGGTACGATCGATGCGTTTATAACATTGATGATTGAAATTTGAAGGTGTGGTATTGTGTGTGGCCACCTCAAGCATAATGTACGCAATAAATATATATGAATCAAATTCAGAGGTCGCTACCTGCTGTAGTACTAGTATAGCAACATACATACAGAGAATTTGAATGTGAATGAAATAAGTAGACTATAGAAGTTGTCTGGTTTGAATTGAACTACTTTGGATATGATTTTTGGACGGACCATAAAACCATTATTGTTTGGTAAGATTCATTCATTGTTGTTGCTTTCTTTTAATTTATATATATGCCACAATCAAATTAATATTATATGCAATCTATATACATTATTGCCGATACTTGACCAAGCATGCATGCATAGACATCTAATTTTGGGAACAATGTTGATATAACAGAAATATTTATAATTAGTATTTAACATATACTATACATAATATGTAACTTGTGTTATATATATATATGCACTTGTTATACATATAGCACACATTACATATATTTACATAATATGTATGGAAAATATTTCATGAACAATAGAAAAACAATCCAACTAGTTACTGGGTTAGTTTGGTAATTTTGAGTGAGTCGAGCGGGTTTGGCCCAAAATCTCCTTATTAACTAGTTTTGACTGACTTTTTATTGTGCAAATAGCATCACTCAATATGTATATCATACATTAGATACTAGTTGAATGTATTTTTATTATACAACAAACATTACTGAATATTTGGGAATCACTCTCATAGTGGTGATCAAATAGTCTGAAATGTTTGAGAAAAAGGAGTTTAATATTGACTCATTTTGGGAACAATTTGACCAAATTTAGAAAGTGATAACAAAAACAAAATGAAGCAGCAGGGGCTAGTTTGACACCAGAGTAGCAACAACAGTAGAAACAAAGTAGTGTGTGAAGGAAAATTTGTCCATATGTTGGCTCCTAGCTAGCTAGCTAGCCCCTCTTTGATGCGATGGCATTTTTCTCGTATGCACATCAGCAAACTCAAACTCTATTTTAGTTTTGGGGTCCAAACAAAACAAGGAAAGGCCACATAACCACGTGGTTTCAAGACAAAGTGACTTGTCGCTGCATAAGAATGGAACACCTACACTTGGCGCTTTATAGTCCCCACACTTCACTATATGTTGTGTCATTTCAAGTTTTCATGTTCTAAATTACACTATCTTTAAATGCAAATTAGCACATATGATCAAGAGAAAAAATGTTAATATAATGATTTTACAAACTTTATATAGTGTTTGTTTTAAAAGACATACATGAGTTTTCGGAAAATAATAAATTTTTAATATTATCTGTATCTCTAAAAAGTGAGAACAATGAAAATAGAATTTAAAAACAGAAAAATAGATATAATAACATATTTATTGACAGATAGTTTGTGATATTCTTTAATGACAATCCGATAAGGATAATAATGTCTTTTTTTATGATTTTTTTGTCTTTGTATTTCAAATCAAATATTCTAAGCAAATTTTATATATAAAGAAGAGGTGAAATGAATTTTAAGGGGATTAAACTATTTTCATTGTTATAAATGTTGGCTAATTAATAAATGAGTGGTTCTATTTGTACGTATAAAACTGTTAAACACCTCCTTTTTCATTATCAAATGTTCACAACTTTAATATATATGTTGACAAATTATCAATATTTTATGAATGAAGAAAAAGATATATGACAATTCTACAATAATCTTTATGTTAATAAAAGCCCTCTTAGCTCTTGCCTTGATAAAAATCACTCTATCTCCAAATTGTACTGAATTTTCTGTTCCATCTTTCACTTCTTATTACAAGACTACAAAGAACATCAACATCAAAATATTACAACAGTTACTAAATATATACTACGTTCTCACTCATATTAGTTGATAAAAAGTAATTGATGAGAATGAAAAAAATGAGACATTAGAGACAGATGATTTCTGTCCCTCTTAGCCACCCTGCAGCATCTATTTATTCCCCACATATGCAAACTGCTTTTCCTCACCACACAGCATCTCTAGTACTTCCCTTTTCTCCCTCTCTCTACATTTTAGGTACTTCTGTGATTGAACTTGTGAGGTAGTAATTGAACTGCAGAAAACTCTCAGTGCTCACTAGTGTGTGCATGAAAGATGGCACTTTTGGGGCTTCTTGTCATGGTGGGGTTTGTTATGGTGGGAGCAGGTGTTTATGCAGATGGTGATGGTTGGATGGATGCTCATGCAACCTTCTATGGAGGGGGTGATGCCTCTGGCACAATGGGTATGTCACAAGTTTTTCTTTTGTGTTACCATACTATATACATACACTAATGTTATATGTGTACTATGAAAATTGTACAATACTTGTATAACAATCACATTTATCGGTGGATTGTAATATGAATTTATAAACTAATACAATCTAATGGTAGATATGATTGTTGTACAAGTATTGTCGTAGCATTCCTCTGTATATATATGTCACACACTTTAGTGTTTTGTTTATTGTAGTGGCACACAATAATTATTATGTTTAAGTTTGACTAATTAATTAACTTGCTTAACTAATCATTCCTTCATATGCTTATTTTTTAATTCACTTTAATAGTATTGTTTTGTAAGAACTGGCCTAACTTAATAAAACAGGGGAATCATCAATTATCTGTACCAAAAATAAATCGTTGGATCCCAATCATGATAGCAGTGATTTGATAAGACTTAATTCAGTGCAAGAATTTCCACTTTCTCTAACAAGGGCAATGCTATATTCACATCCAAAGTTGGATGTTTATTGGACATTCACTAAGATCAATGATAGATAAGGAAAGTTTAAAAGTTAAAACGGGGACCACGTCAAAAATCAATGATAAAAGATTGAATGTCGGCATGGTATACGAAACAATAAATGTACAAATAATATTTTTGTAACAAGCATGCCCTTGGTAGCACACATACATACACCACTAAACATTCAATCAGAAATACGTCCAATGAGTATCCAACGTGTACTATACATGATATGAGATGTGTGCTATTTGTATAACATACGTATGTATAGCACACATCCCATATGATGTATAGCACACGTTGAATACTTGTTGGACGTATTTATGTTGTACACGTAGCATTGTTGCGAGGCTAAGTCGTCTCGGTCTAGATGCTTCAGGTTATATTCTATCCTTCATGTGGCTATCCGTTTTTGGTTGCTCATGGCTATCTATATATATATAAAAAAAAGGAATATACATTTGTTCACCATCAAAAAAATTTCTCAAAATTAGAGCTTGGTTAATTAGAGTCCTAAGAATTTTTGGGCCTTTGTTACACAGGTGGAGCTTGTGGATATGGGAACCTGTTAAGCCAGGGGTATGGGACAGACACTGCTGCTTTAAGCACAGCCTTGTTCAACAATGGATTAAGCTGTGGAGCATGTTTTGAGATTAAGTGTGTGAATGACCAAAGATGGTGCCTCCCTGGCTCAGTTGTGGTCACTGCCACCAATTTCTGCCCTCCAAACAATGCCCTCCCAAATGATGATGGTGGCTGGTGCAACCCTCCCCTTCAACACTTTGATCTCTCTCAGCCTATCTTCCAACAAATTGCTCAATATAGTGCTGGAATAGTCCCTGTAGCTTATAGAAGGTACCTTATAGTCCCTGGTGGCTGATGACAGTGGTGTACATATAGCATTATTGTTTCTTTTTCAACCTTTTTGCATTATCTATCTGCCATCATAATATGGTTACATGTAGCGGCTGCAATATTGTTGTTGCGGTGATCTCAGCAACTGCATCGTCGTGGCAAATTGCTGACGTGTCCGTAACGTTTTTCCTCAATTTTTCGCATCACAATGCAATTTTTCTAGATAAATTTTGGCTAAGTTTATGATTTTTCTAGTCCTGTTCATATTATTTGTGATTTGACCACCTTATTTTTTGTGATACAAGCAGGGTTTCATGTGAAAAGAAAGGAGGCATAAGATTCACAATCAATGGGCATTCATACTTCAACCTAGTCCTAATCACCAATGTTGGTGGTGCTGGTGATGTGTCTTCAGTTTCCATCAAAGGCTCAAGAACTAATTGGCAACCTATGTCCAGAAACTGGGGTCAGAACTGGCAGAGCAATGCTTACCTCAATGGACAAAGCCTCTCCTTCAAAGTTACCACTAGTGATGGCAGAACCTTGGTCACTAATGATGTTGTCCCTGCTGATTGGTCCTTTGGTCAGACCTACACAGGTCAACAATTCCCTTAGGAGACAGACATAAGAGCAGGAACATATAAATCCTTTTCACAATTAGTGGTTAAAAAGGGTTAGCACTTAAAAAGTTTAATCTATTGTTATTTAGAGTAGAGTATAATGGAAGAGTGACATCATAATATTATTAGAGTGAGTCATTAAGAGAGGGAAAAAAAATGAGAGGGGCATATTTTAAGATGGCTCTTTTCATTTGAAGTTGAGTATGTGAGGAATTCTGTCCTGCTTTCTATTGGAAAACAAAAGAAAAAGGCAAGGACAGTTTAGATAGCAGTGATGGGAATTGTTTTCTTGTGAAGCTGATCAACTTTTAATTGTGTAATAGAGCTTAGAGCATGGTATTTTTAAGCTCAGCAAAAGCAAATAAAAGAGAATAAGGAGCATTTTTTGCTTCGATAAGGCTATTTTCTTGTTATTGTTGCTGTTTTGTAGACAGACATTACTATCTGCATGTTCCCAACAACAACCTGAGCACTGACTGTGTATTGTTGGACCTTAAACAAGCATGCTTTTAATTTTTCAAAGTGGGATAAACAAGTGTGGATGACTAATTAGTATTTCAGGAACATTTATAACTATGTATTTTTTACTTTTATATAAATTTTAAATATAATAAATTAAAATATGTGGTTATGAATGTTCTTATAACACACATTAAATTAAGCATATACTTGCTATATCTATGTATACTACAGAGGACAACAGGACCAATTGACAAAATCTTGTAGCATCCTCTGACCACAATTTCAAACACTGAGAAGCAACTAAATTTTGTAAAAACTGAGGAGATGAAGGAACTGAAATTGATTATTTATGTTGAAGAATTAGATTCAAATACCATTGTTTAGCAATTAGAGCCATTTTACTCCAAGAAGCAAATTTCTAATACAACTGCACTCGAGTGCCAAAAAAGAGTATGTAAAATTAAATTCATTTTCTACAATATTCACATTTACATCTTTGATCACCAAATCAACTCCAAAAAAATCTATCAGTGAACAAGTGAAGATAACTGAAACATTTGGATGTGGAAAAACTGCATCCTATAAGTCATACAATATATACAAAGCCACACTAATGAGGTTCCCTTGATGACCTCATAGGTGGAGAGAGGCAACCTAATCTGGTTTTTGTGTGCAGATATTCATTTGTGAGCATTGGTAACTTAACATCCTTCTTAATTGACAAAAGCTAGCAAAGGTGGTAGATCCAATCAGTTACTGCAAAAAGGGAAAAGAGAGAAAGAAAAAAGGATACTAGTTAGAACTTAGAAGCTAATCAAAGCTAAGTTGTTCACTATAAAAATTACACAAACAAAAAGCCAACACAAATAATTGGAACATGGTGAATATCTCAAACTCAAAATCAAAATCAAAATCGATTCTAGATAACGAACTAGTCGAATGGAAAAGGATTGCTGCTGCTTACCCTATGGTAGCCATTCTCATTATACATGGCAACCCCACAGGGACCGGAAGCAGAGTTCCAGAACTGGTGGTGTCCATTTTCAAACATGGATCTTGGCAAATCGAAGCTGTTGTGTACTTGGTAATCCACAGTATTCAGTTTATTGTTCATCGTTTGTTGATGTTTCGCTTCCTCGTTATCAGGTGGGGGAGGAGGGTATGAAAATTGCTCACAACGTTGTACATTTAAGCATGTGGTTCCGTTCATCTCGTTCAAGGCACCACCACCACCACCACCTCCTCCCTGACCTAAAGTAGGGACTTGAGGAGAGCTCTCGAGTTTTGTGTTGCTGATATAACCAGAATATCCGGGGATCGAAACGTCAGTGGAGCACTCGGCATCTCTATTGGGATTATCACTGCATATTATGCAATCTAGTTAGTAAATAGTTCGCAAAATGAAGAACAAGGCCATCCAAATCAACTTAACAAAGAAAATTCGATAAGTCATTATTCTAATGAAACATGTTAAACAGAAAGCAAGTATGATCGCTAATTAAAATGTCATGCAACTTCTTCTATTAACATGGAAGAATTATGAGTGCAAGACTAGAATAGCAGTTAACGCGGCGCACCTATATGGCAGATATTTTGGTTCATTGGGCAACATCAACTGATGATTATCGCTATTCAAAAGCCAAGACAGTGGTTGGTTTTCTTGCAGACCAGCCATCATCAAGGGTAAATTCATCCCTTCCTGTAACTACAAAACAACACTACCCCAGATAAGATTCATTCTGAAGAAAAGGAAGAGATATTCACACACACACACACACACATATATATATATATAGAGAGAGAGAGGGTAGCATCTACTACCTGGTTAGCACATTCAAGTGAAATTAGTTGGTGCTTTCCAAAAGTTTCCTGCCAATGAAAACAATTAATCAACATACAATCTACTTCAAGTACAGCGGGCAATTGAAGAAGACAGAATGATATGGCTAGTCCACATGAACCAAGATCTTACCTTCTGTATACACACTCGATTGATTGATTCCTTGAGCGAGTCCTCCATTTGCCTAAGGTGTTCCAAGTTATTGATCTTGTCAACGTTACCCCAATAGCTGAAAAAATTGCAAATGCAAAACAATTAATCATTGATAGCCACGCAAACTTACATCACCTCAAGCACATGCAGATGCAAGAGCTTTATATAGTATTATGGGTGTTCGTGATCATGTTAATGCCGGCCAATGCAAAGTCACGGCAGAGCTGCTGGGACAATGAATGCAGAGGACGTAATCAAATATATAAAGTAAGCTCCTACAACAGTGGAAATCTGGACATTCAAGAAAGTCCACGAGTATGATCCTTTACATTTGCTTTGAAAACTAATGCGTAAATCGAATTCATGGTCAAGAAAAAATGTGATTTGGATGGACCTTTATCAACCATCACTTAAAAGCGACATAGTAAATACATAAGGCATAGAATGACAACAAGTTATACTAACAGCTCCCTCTCAATTGCACTTGCTTAGAAATCACTCGATGGTCACAGAGAATTAAGCCTAAAAGGCTGTAGCCAAATGAATAATAGTTCAACAAGAGAGCAATAAAATAACATCAAAAAGAAAAAAGAGATACTTTAACAACCAAAAGCTCCAAAGTTGCACCTCAGTCTCTGATGTACTTCTGCAATCTGAGATTGTAAAACCCTCACTTGTTGAGTTAATTCCTGCATGTGGCAATTAAGTTCATAACATTTTGGTTGTCAATAACTTCTGACTTAGGTTTTCTGAACTTTTTATAAATCATGATAAGTGTGGTGTTTATGTAGAAATTGTACCTCCACTGTTTGACTGCTGCAAGATGAAAAAGAATCGAATTCAGACCCTCGCAAAACTCTTACAAAAAATGTTGACAATTTGACAATCACTATCACTTACCTTGAACCCAAGAAATCTTGTATTTTTACATCATGGTCCAACTTCTTGAAGGTTTTCTTCAGTGCCTATGTTTTAAACAGAACCAGAATGTTAAGCATCGGCAATAGTTGAGAGGCAACATGAACTGGATGCAAAAAGAAATATATGAGAAGAGAAGAGCCATCTTACTTCAAGACTTTCCAGTTTCCTGCTTAAATAAAACGTGAAAAAAGATTAGTTCATTTATGATTAAAAAAAAATGAAAGATAAAAGTTACAAAACTTCAGCAGAAATGTAGGTAAACCTTTTGGCCCTTTCTTGTGGGGTAAGTTGAGCGAATTTCGCAATGACCTCCTCAATGTTGCTGTAAATCATAACCGGAATGCAAAATCATTATAAACATGATATGGATATGGATATGTTCTTTTTCTTTTGAATTGTAAACATTACAAAGACGTATTTATGATAATATCCTATGAACACTCAAAATTCCTAGAAGCCAGCCTCTTCCACATACATGACAATTGATGCATAGCACAAGTATGAATGACACACATTACATATTATGTATAACACGTTGGATACTAGTTGGACGTATTTTTGTTGTACAACAAACATTACTGAAAATCAATACATCCTTTCCAACTACCGAAATTGGTTCTTACTTCGTCCTACAAACAATTCCCTCTATATCAATATTATATTATTACCTGCGCTCTCCTTGTAGCAATGTAGGCTTTCCTGTTGGAGAAAACATAAGAAGGACAATGTCTATGTCACATAGTATTGATAATTCCTTTGCTTTCTTCAAAATTCCACTTTTCCGCTTTGAATATGTCACTTGCCGGTTGCTTGTGCTCTCCAATTTCTTTATCTTTAGCTTAACTCTTCCCATTCTGCAAAATTTAGGAGCAAAAACACATTTTAAACACATCATATGAATCACCCTATTACTGCCCACAAACAATGAATATAAACAATGCCATGAAATCATTTCTCACAAGAGCTTAAGCTGATAGGTACATAGAGGTACATAAATGATTTTATACTCTAACAAAGATGATTGATTTAACAAAATTTTGGTGAATCCATTTCAATTTCATATCAACTCACTTAAATTACCACAGATAACCAAAAAGAGCAAGTATGTGTTTAAAACCAGAATTGGAATCTAGGACACCACGATGAGTTTATCACATGAAAAAAAAAAAAACAGAGAACAATGAGCAGGGGAAAATATAACATAACATACCCAGAATACCATATATATTCAAGGATTAAGAAATTAGAAAAAATGGAAATTTGAGGAGACCCAGTTGGAAAAAACGAACCTTGTTGAGATGGAGAATAAGATGAATAGAAAAAGAAGAAAGCTTGAGGTGATGGAATGAGAAAAGGGTGTGAGGTAACTGAAGAAAATGAAGTAATGTATGAAGGGAGAGAAGAGTGGAAAGAAATGGATGTGAATGGAATGCGTGATATCTAAGAGGGAAGGAGGATGGGAGGAAGAAGGGTGTAGCTGTGATTTCGGTGGACAGAAGTTGGGGAACCAGCCATGAAACAACCTCAAATTTTGGTTTTTCGATGATTTCAAAAATGGACGGTCAGATCCCACACAGCACAATGGTTGGCATGGAAACCTCTGCAACAAACAACAACAGCAAATGTAACTTTTTCTTCTCCCTACCAACAAACCTCTCTCTCTCTCTCTCTCATATTCATCAGCTTCTGCTTGCCACGTCTTCTATATTGCGTCTCTTGTATGAACACGATACCATCTTCTTTTATTATTGAGTAATTGCAGTGATTTTGTCATTACATGAACAAAGAATAAAAGGTTTTAACTGAAATTTAGATATAAGCTATGTATTTGTTTAGATTTTATTGGGAAATTGTTCATTGTATAACGTAAATATATTTAACTAGTATCTAATGTGTGTTAATAAACATAATGTATGATACACATTAAATATAACACATAATACATATTAGATACTAGATAATCTTTAATTGCATTCTTTGGAGGAGTTTTTATTTTTCTCTTTATACGCACGTAAATATGTCAACTTCATGCCTAAATTACTAAACTACACTTACCTTCCATGCAATTTTATAAAAATTAGTTTTGATATTTTCCATTTATCAATAATAATCTTTCATATATACACTATTTAAGAAAAAATTGGAGTGAAAGTTTTACATATTTAAATATCTCTAAGTAAATTTTATAAGGAAAGTTGAGTGAAATTTATCTCGAATATAGTTCATCCATACTTCATACTTCAAAATTCAAACTTCTTATCAAACTCCCAATCATATGGTCAAGAGACAAACCTCTCATAATTTAATTCAAATTTTTATAACAAAAGTTATAGAAGATAAAAAAAAAAAGAAATGGATATCCTATGTTTTTATCCCTTACAAATAAACGAATTTCGACTCAATTTTCAACCTTCTTGTTCTTTTTACTATAGCTCAAATTTTTAAAATTGTTTTACCTGTAGTCTTATTATTTAAATTTGTATATATTAAATGTTGACTAGCCACTTACAAAAGAAAAAAATATGTTGACTAGTTAAATGAAAATATGATGATTAATACTATATATATATATATATATATATTACAAAAATAAGTCATTATATATAATAGTTAAATTCTTTAAAATTATTAATTCAACTTTTAAAATATTGAATTAATGTATAATATTAAAAGTCAGATTAATAATTTAAAAAATTATATTATTATATTTAATGACGAATAATGACTAATTTTATGATATATAGCCAACATTTCTCAAATATGAGTATTCCCGCTTCAATCAAATTGTAATAATAATTGTATTCAATCTTTCATTCATATTAGACATAGCTTCCATTCAAATTTTAAGGAATAATCTAAAAATTTTAACTTAGATCGGACCAAGGGTGACCAAAAGAAATCAAATCCTACTTAGAAATGAGATAAGATAAAGTGAGAAAAAAAATCAAGACCTAGGTAGAAATGAGATAAGATAAAGTGAATGAATAGCAGTATTGCAGAATATGGTTTGCATTGCAGCACAGTGAGTGAAGTAAGAATCGAATTGGAAACTGGAAAACGAAGCAATGTCTCCTTCTTCGTCGAGTGGCAGAGACGATAGTAGAACAAGGAGAAGAACAAGCTCACCGCTCAGGGACCGATCCAGAACCACTTCCTCTAAGCTCTCTTCTCCTTCATCATCCACCTCCCCGCGCTCTGCAACTCTCCTCCGCGAAGACCTCGCAGCTGACTTCGATGACCTTCAAATCTCTCGCGATCCTAACCCTAACCCTAGGAGCTTCCCCTACAGCGTCAAGCAGCAATGTTGGGACAAGGCAGAGAAGATCAATGGAAGAGACCCGGATCGATGGCGCAGGGACGCTCTCGGCAACATCGTCTTCCGCAAGCTCGTTGGTTGCCCTGGTTGTCTCTGCCATGATTACGACCACATTCTTCCTTACTCCAAGGTATGCTACTTCACTTAGTCGAAGTTCAACACTGTGTAGTGTTTCAAAGTTACAAAATATGCGACTAAATTATGCCAAAAAATGAAGTAATTGCTTATATAACGTGAATTTGTTGTTGGTCGAATGATCTTGATCTTGCTAGGAAAGACATTTCAGTCAAATCCTGCCTTCAATCACCCCTCCCTCCTATGTTAGTCAATTACTAGTTGAATCTAAATTATTTCCCATGTGGCCATGTCTACTATCTGCAGCGAACACACACACACTCTCTGGGACTTGCTTTGAAATTTTATATTAATGTAAGACAATTCAGTCTAACTACTCCCTTTATGTTACCAGTTTATTATTCAATGTGCATTTTACATTGGCTTCTAAAATCTGATTTGATTTTCTTGTGAATAAGCTTTTTGAAATCATGTGTAACATTGCGCTGAAAAGCACTGAAAACAAATAAAAGTAAAACTCAAAAATAAATTTTGAAATTCAACTTGTCCTCTTACTCCAAGAGGAGTCATTAGAAACACTGTTAGTGTACTCCTATTATCATTCCAGAACTGGGTTTTCATGAAGTCCATTTTGATCCCTTCCTTTGCTTTTGTTCATTTTCTGGCCATAATGTACACATGAGGGCAGAGGAGAGGAAGCAAGAGACAAGTTTGAACTATGGCCAAACCATGTTAGGAGAAGCATAACTTATACTTTCATCTGCATGAATAACAATAGCTGACCTCATTGAGGATATACTGCATTTTGAGGTTTTATCATTTAGATGGGAGTAGATTTTACCAGTGACATCTGCATTTATTAAACCATCATCTTATTTGTATGTCTATTAAAGAGGGATAAGACGAGGCGTTTGTCCTTACCTATTCATTCTCATGAACATTCCTGGCGGGTTATAAATTTACAACTGTGCAAACAAAAATACAGGGAAACCATTACTTACCCCCTGCAGCCCTGCCCACTAAAATAATAACACTTGAACACTCGCCAAAAAGAAAACTCCCATTCCCCCTTTATCTCTTGTTCCTTTGATTTCATCCCATCTTAGCAAAATACCTGTATGTCAGCAATAGACCACCATAACATTACTGATTTACCAACTGACCTGCAGATCTGGTTTTGATTTTCTGTTTGCTTATTCTTCATTTGAGTGTTTTGTGAACTATAGGGTGGGAAAAGCACACTGGAAAATTGTCAAGTGTTACAGGTAATCTATCTCACTTTCCTCAATTTCTCTGTTTCCATTTGGTTACCCAGCCAGAAGTGGTAGGGAACTCTTGTCATGCATTGATTTGATAATAGTAATACTATATGTGTTTTACAAGGGAACTCTTGTAATATGTTTATTTGATAATCTAGTAAACACCATTCATTAAAATGAAAACATATTTCAACTGAGAGCTGTATCCTGTGATACTACAGTGATGCCAGCAAACTTGTTATAACCATTTTTTATACCCATGCTAATGGAATCATTATCATTCTTTAGCTTCTCTTATTCTTTTGTCTGGGTATCTACCTAGAGTTCCCAAATGAGGTTCACCATTATAAGTAATTAAGTACAAGTGTATAACCACATATGTAAGTGATGCGTCTAGGCCCAAGGGATTTTATTAAGATATTTTTGGACATTGAACAACAAATCAGAAACTTGGACATCTTTACTAGAGCTGCATAGAATAATTATGCAAAACCGACAATTTGCTCTGTTCAGTACTGGCATTTAGATATCTCAGATAACCTGACTTTTGTCCAAGCCATTACACTTCTTTCTGAATGATTTTCATTCTTTCTAGCCATCTTGGAATGAGTTTTGGAAGGTTTGCCATTAATCTTATATGGGGCGTTTCTCCCTTCCAATTCTGAACATAATGAGTTAGTTTCCTTATTTGATTTGCTTTGCATTGATTTGATAACATTTTTTATTTTTTTTTATTTTTTTATGTTTGTGTTTTTCAGGCAACAGTTAATCGGTCCAAGGGTAATCGAACAGAGATATCCAAAGCCGAACTTATTCAGAAGAGTTCTTATTGTAGGGTTTCAGGTATCAACATATATTACTTATAGACTACAGTAGTTCCAAATTCCAATGATCATATAGATTAGCTACAGATTGTGGTTGGAACTTTGTTAATGAAGCATTGTAAGCATTACAGGTCGTGATATGGATCTTTTGGAGCTATCAGCATATGGCAATGTCCGGCGTGGACCCGATTCTGGGGGTTGTAGAATCCAATGAACAACACTTTTATCAATACACCATACTACACTAACTTGTTATGTGGTTGTAGCAATTCATCCATCCTAAAAAGTCCTTTGGAGGTTCCATTTGTGCACAGGCAAATTGAAACTGCAATGAAAGAGATCACCTCAGACTATAGCATATTGATTCATGGAAAATGTGTCGGTATTAATATGACCTGTAGCCAGGTCTTGTCCAGATCATATTTATTTTGTAATTAGTAGTTTGATAGAAAAATGATTAATGATTTGATATTAGAAAAGTGTAATTGAAATTAAGATAGTTTGGTGTTCCACATACTTACCATGTACCTCGAACCATTTATTCCCCTAGATTATGTCTCATTTCGTTCAACATTGCTCCATTTTACAGTTGTATTGTAATTCTTTTTGCTGCATTGCATCAACTTGGATATGTGGCTATTGTCTTTGTCTGAACAAAAATCATGTCATAATCTCTCATCATTTAGTGTGGGAAAAAAGGTTACCACACATTCATCTTGGTTTCCCTTTCTATCAAAAAGCAATGCTTTCATGTTCACACTTTCTTCAATGTGCCTTTCCGACAAATAGTTTACTATTATCTATTGTCTGTACCTTTTTTTCATTTTTTTTCTTTTTTCTTTCATGCGCTTCCTTTTTGGTTGGTTCAGATATTGGTCACTAGTCCAAGTTCTACGCCTGACTTAATTATTAATGCTATGTTGGATATTAAGGGCAGGGAAACTTGATACTGAAAATAAATGTTGAATTGTTGAAATTTGCTTTCTAATTCTAACGCAGGGTAGGAGGTTTTTTTTAATAAGACTTACCCTTGGATGTTCTGTTTTGCATATTCTTGTACGATTGAGATCAATTTAATTATCGAAAAAAAATCAAGTTTTTTTGACTAAATTCTAAAACTAAGACGTTTATGAATATGAGACTAATTCTGATTTGGTAAGACGGATTTTATATGGATAATGTTGGGGGCATATTACCTCAGAATTTGATAGTTTACTTTAAGATGTGGCGTCTATCCCGATTATGTAATTCTTTCACTTAGTTCATCGTTTAGATCTCCTTGGATGTGAAGAAGTAGAACATTGGATTTAGATGATGACATGAGTGCTTCACTATATTTTATTATCTCCGAATACCACTACTTCTGAAACTAGGTTAAGAGATATATAGTTGATCAACAATACTTCTTGTATACGAATTTTCTGCCACTATCCGTCACCTATAATAATTGCATTTAAAAAATGGATTTAATGCTCTAATAATATATTTTCTTTTACTAATAATACTACGGAACCTAAGATCAAAAGTGTATTGGTGACAGAAAGTGGCTGATGCATAGTGTACATATAGTACTACCGATAGTTGACAGTGGAAAGTTGGTTCAGAGTTCACTAAGGTTGAAACCGGATTAGTTTTGAGTGTCATTATTATCTTTTTAGTACTAAGTTAACTTTATATAAGTAGTTAGTTATACTTCCAAAAACCGCGTCCTGACCAAAGTAATTATTTTAGTTCTGTAGCTTACTCTTTTTCATGATAATTATAATGAAGATGATGAAAAAGGGAGGTGAAAATTGTTGACCAAACTCATTTTTCAGCAAATCTAATGCTAAAGAGTGTTAAGCACTTTAAGCCAACAGAACCCCATGGACCAATTGCATTGAACCATTTGCAAATGGGGTGGTCTAAATCATATATGAAGCCACTTTCTTCGTGGCAAGCAATTCTTTGCTATAATTATTTGTCATTATCCAATTACATATGATTAATTAAGACAAAGCTTCCAAGATTCCTTTCCTTTTTTTTCTTGCTCTTTGAAAACTCACTTTGACTTTTTATACCGGTTTAAACACATTGTCTTTGTTTGTACATATAAATTTAAGGTAGGAACATCATAATTTAGTTTAAGGTAGAAAAATTTATTGAACTCAACAAGTACTTACAATTATCTTATTCAAGAATATCTGAATGGAAGATTCAAACTTGCAACTTATGGAATGTGAAACTCTCTCATGCTCCACTAAAGGGTAGGCTAAAACTAATTTATTTGTAGATAAATTTTGTTGATGGAATTTTGGCATTTTTGGATGACCTCTATCTTGGTTATTACTTTGCTAATTTGGTCATGAATCTAAGAGTGATATCAGCAAGCAATGTGTGGCTGTAGGTTGCCAAAAATTTAGGGGATTTGAGATACAATAAAAAAATATCAGTAATATAAATTAAGTAATAAATTTATTGTATGACATAAATACGTCCAACTAATATTCAACATGTGTTATATATAATACGCAATATGTGTCATACATACGTGTGCTATACATATGATACACATTACGTGTTATGTATAACACACGTTGAATACTAATTGAACGTATTTCTGTTGTACAACGAACAATATTAATTAAGGGTGTTTCTCAAATCACGGTCCCAAATTAAAAAATTAAAATAAAAATTGGTAAATGAATACTGCAGAATATCCTTAAAATGTGGGTACTAGTAGTTAGGAATTGAGGAGGGTAGGGATCATGGGAGTTACATCAAGCCATTTTTATCAGTCATGGCTAGAAATTGATGATGATGCTTACATCCAACGAATTATCTTTATTGTTTTGGTACTCATAATAATTGAAATTTGGCATTAGCATAGGCATATATGGAGGAAAAGATATGAGCTATTGCTTTCTAGTAGAACAGGGGAAAATTAAAGGCAAAAATGAAAAATTACAATAAAATTAAAAAAAGGAGGAAAAGTCAATTATAGGGTGCCAAGAGAAAGAGGATATCAATGTGTCATTTTATAGCATTTTAGGGCCCCACAACAACTCATCTAATACAATCTTATACACTAAATGTGGCTTGTATTAGATTGAAGCAAAGCAAAGAAAATATCTGAAATGTTTTCTTGTTTGTGATTGATGCAGGACACATGTTGGGCTGCTTTTTATGTATCCACCAAATTGCTGCTGCATAAGGAAAATTTGGAGGCAGCATTTGATTATTTTGTTTGAAGAAAAATTGGATGATTTCACATCTGGATTTTTTATTCTAAAATAAGATACATATATTAAGTTGGTTTGAAGTATTACTCTTTAATTTTCTTTTAGCAAATAAACAAGTGAATAAGAGCAAAAAGCAAGAAAATATATATATATATATATATATATATCAATGCTAGTGTTCCAGCTTTAATGCAAGTTGAAACTTGTTTATATCATCAGGTGGAATCAAGGAGAGCTAGTTAAACCACCTGAATGTAATATTTTGAAATTTCACAGCCACAAAAAGAAAAATTCTTATCTTCAAATTCTTCTTTTGTCCCAAATTTTACATATTATTACAGGATATATAAAACAAGGACAAAAAGTATTATTACCACCTTTTCCTTTTTTTCAACAAAAAAAAAATCAGAATCTTACTGTTGCTTTAGCATTATATCAAATGACATCACATGCATGAGTATAACAAGAGTACCCACTATCCACTGCTTTATTGTCTTAATGTTTATGGTTATCTTCCTAGTTCTGTACTCTTCTCAACTGACTCTTTTAAGAAAGCAGATACCCCTTATTACCTTATGAGTTGTTCAGAATCCAAATTAAGATTGAGAAAGAAAAGTTGTCCATTTTAATTTCTACTAAGTACCATGGTGCAAAAATATAGGAAGTAGGAAGATTCATGTTCCAGTTTCAAAGGGTGAGAAAATACAGCAACTCTGCATTTTTGTTTATACATAGTAAATATCTTTTCCATATGCAGCCAGTAGTATTTCACATATATTTTATATATGTACATGAACTCCAAAATTCAGCAAACTAAGCACATGAAAAGGCACCTATTCATAGTGTGATGTCAAATGAAAAAGAGAGACAATTAATTAGTTCTCATCTCACCACAAAACTTGTCACCCTCGTGGTTTAGTTAACACCCCAACCCCATTTATGCTGAGTAAAACAAAGACTAACACGCTTAGCTTCTGTACAAGGTCAATGAAGCCACAATCAGTGCCTCATTATTACTCAAAGTATTGTGTCTCGGATTCACAGGGTGCTAATTCATGAGTTCTCATGAAAATTGAGGGATCGAGACAGCGCTGCAGGGTTAGCCCGCAACACAGAAGAAGCTTCAACATGGTTCTTTTCTTCTTTGGTTGATTGGAAGGCCTTAAACATGCCTTTCCCACTGGCTGATTCGTTCTTGATTCCTAGAGTTGCCCATATTGAACTCTTTGCAGCTTCATTTGGGTCGTCGATTCGCAATGTTTTGGGAACCAAAACACACCCGTTTCTTTGCTTTGGCGGCTCTTCTTTGCTCAAGGAGTCTTGGTTAACCATGTCACCATCCCTGGAGTGCTTCCCTAAAGTGGGGGAATTCGGACCAGAGCCTGGTGAAAGCGGGTTTGAAGAAGAGGACTGCGGGGCAAACCAAGGAACATTCCAATTCCCTGGCATGCTGCAGTTCCAAAAAGGGGGAGGATAGAATGAAAGTGGAAATCCTGAAGGACACATAGCAGGTGAGGGAACTGGAGCATTCCATGGATAAGGCCAAGGAACACTAGCGAGGCATGGAACTGGAGGAAGGAAACCATTGTTCGGTGGTAGTACTGGTTCTGGGAAGGTGCTTTTGTTACTCTCTCCCGTTGAATTTGGAACCGGAATTGAAGATGAACTTGTGCAGTCGTCGCCATTTTCCCCACTTTTGCATGGAACGCTTATTCTTTGATCATCAAAGCCATGATGGAACCCATTTCTCGTGCCATTAAGAACCTTTTTGTCTCCAAGATTGAGGACAGATGCCATGGAATCACAAATTGGTGCATCTATTCCAAAGCTGAGAACTCTACCATTGGTTTTCAGTGCTGGGAGATGAGTCCCATTAGGTGCATCAATTCTAGCTGCTTGAAGAGCCTCAGAGATCGTGATGTGGCGATAATGGGAGGCAGAGTTCTTGTTCTTTCGTCGTCCTGCCCCAACTGGCACGTTCCTCATGGTGCCACCGGCAGTCCAGTATCTTTGACAAGCTTTGCAGAAGTAACGTGGCTGGTTGACGTTGTAGTTGTTGTAGTAACAGAATTTAGTGTCCATGCTGTTGCAGCGGGGACATGGAAGTACCTTATCAGGCTTCTTTAGTGGTTTCTGATCTTGTGAATTGGACGCATCACCTTGTTCCTTCTCTGACTTATCACTTTTCGATTTTGCAGCTTCTTCCTTTTCTATGGCAGGTGTTTTCGGATTCACCATGGCCTCAGGTGATATGGCTGAATTATTACTGTCTTCAGCATTAGGAGGAGGATCACCCTCTAACTCTTTCTCAGTAACATTTTCAGCTGCTGGATCCTAATAATTTGACAAAAATGCTCGGGTTAATCAACGGAATAGATACCACATAAATAAAACCAAGATGTATTTTAAGTTTTGCAACTTTATTAGTCAATGACATTATAACACTAAGAACACATTAGCAAGGGCCAAGTATCAGTTCTGTTTTGTCTCTTAATTGAAAAAAATAGAAAAAAAAAATGTACTTATGTCAGTATTTATGGGCTATGATGATTCTGTTTCTGAGTTTATATATTTCAATTGATGAAATGAAAGCTATTCTATTCAAGCAAGAGCAGTAAAAGACACCAGTTGAAACTTTCTCACTCTACTCTGCAGTATAAGCATAAACTTCAACACAGTATTACAAGAAAAGAATTAGGGCTTGAAAAAAGAAGAATTTGGCTTCTGAGGCCCTTTTGAATAGAAGCAAGTAAAGAGTTGCTGCTACCAAAAGTGCTTCCCCAAATTCTTCCTTTGCCCATTTCGAAGAATTTAAACCAAACAACCACTTGTTCATTCATTCTAGACTACAAGATAGAAAAAGTACTGGCCTAGAGCAGGAAGAGACAGATTATAAGTACTGGAAATAGTTGAGAGAGAGAAAATGAATTGATAGAGAAATAGTCAACAATTTCATGTTCCTCGGGCAGAAGATTCAATGAACTGACACAAACGAATCATGAAATCAGAAAAATCAGAAGAAATTGAGAAAACTTTATTACTGTCAGTGAACGGTGGAGCTAGACTCTGCTCCGATTCCTTAGCAACACTCTGATTCTCAAGTCCTAAATCTCGCAATCGGAAAAACATGAGCAATACCCATTCTAAATCGAAATAACACTTTTTTCTTATTCGAAGTTTCAAAAAAAAAAAGAAAGAGAAAAATTCAAGCAAAATTAGAAAGAAAAAAAAAACATGGAATTATTCTTACTCACTGACACTCAGAGCAACAATCGTACCTTGTCTCCTTGGTCTTTCTCCCCTTCAGTGTCATGGGGTTCTACGTCCTCATCCTCCTCTTCTTCATATTCTTCTTCTTCTTCTTCATCATCATCGTCTTCTTCTTCTTCTTCTTCTTCTTCTTCCATAGGCGCCGGCGAGGGAGGGTCATGGGCGGAAGGAATATCTGGGTCACCGGGCAAGGGAATCTTCTGACCGAAGAGCTTGATAGCAGGGTCTCTAATGCTTTGCTGCATTATTGGGTTCGTTCTTGTTTTCTGGGGATCCAAACAAGAAAAGAAAAAGAGAGTGAAGAAGAAGAAGATGAAGAAGAAGAAGAAGAAAGCGAGGAATGGGATTTTGATCCGTGTCTGTTAAAAGAAGCGTCGTCAGCCACGTCGGATTTTGGGGGTTTCAATTCCTGGCCACAAGTTCGTTCTTGTGGCTTCCATTACATTATTTTTTCTATGCTCTTCTTTTGATTCTCTCTTTTTTTTTTCCTCTTTCTTTCTTTTTACCAACCAACACTATTCATTCACAAATCTTAATCTCTACACTCAATTATCCAAAAAAAAAAAAATTTATCGTACAACATAAATACATTCAAATAGTATTTAACGTGTGCTATAATAAGACGTAATGTATGATATATGTATAACACATGTACATATAGCACACACTTCGTCTTATGTATAACACACGTCGGATACTAGTTGAATGTATTTTTGTTGTATGACAAACATTATTGAAAAGCAGTAATAATTCTCAAGTTTAATTTTCATATATTGACAGTGTAAAGATATTTTACACTATTATCCAATTAAAATATTTTGTTTATATAACTTCTCAAGTAATGAGAGAAATAAAATACAATTATGATTGATCTCACTACACGTGATTGAATTACATTTTAAAAAAGTTTTACACTATGTCTATGAGTGGATAAAAATTGAATCCAATTATTTTTGTATGAAATATTTTTTAATTCTTTATTAATGAATACATTGTTTTGGTGTGAGTTTTGGTTAAATTATCACGATATTTTATTCAATAATGTATGCAATGTCTGTTAACATTCAAATTGACAAAATTTTATGCAAATAATATAATTTAAAAGAACAACTAACCATTATAAATGTGATGATTAAATAAAATAAAGTAATTAAGCTCCTAGGTTTTAATTTATTAAAAAATTGATAGTAGTTAAGTTGCTCAAATTTTTATTCAGGGATTCCTAACAATTTGTACAAATATTATCTTGTGCTCAAACATTTAATTTTAAGGAAACTCCCAAAAAAAGGCTAATTTGTATTGGCATTTATAGATATATTTGTGATAAAGTAAATAAATAAATGAAAAATATGGTTGAGGATTGCCAGACAATTGCATAAACCAATGACTATACAACTCGAATAATTCAAGCTTCATACAATTTAACTACATTAAAAATTTTGGAAAGAATAACTTTGTTACTCCAATCATCCACAATACATGATTCAAGTTAGATTATCTCCAATAAAACTTACACTTACAAGTATCAATTTGCACAATTTAAAAATTGAGAGTCTAAGTTTTATGAGACCAATAAATAAGAGAGTTATTGTATTTGTGGACGATCTTCGTATATAATTTTCATACATAAATTTATCAATTAATTTCTTCAACTAAATTAAGCAGGGCTTGATCTGTTTTTTCCAAGTCAGCACTTTTGTGTTTGCGTTTTTTCAAAGTCTCCCCTTGACAAGTGGCAACTTGGTCGCTACACAGTGAGAATCATACAAAATTAGAATAAGAAATTTATTTATTCTGTACCATTTATATTTTGACACATCTTCTATTATTTTGTTTGAAATTTAGTTCTTCTCTTTTCATGATAGTTGACATTTTAGATTATGTATCATGTAATGAATGATACGGAGCAAATGAATCTATTGCTCGCACCTAATAATTTTTCAAATTAAAGTCAGAGACGATGATGATGTGGCATGATGTGATTGGCAGGAGTGATGCTAAAATGAACGGACAGCTTTCCTCGACCCAAACATACATACATACATACATGTGCTGATGTGTACCTGAAAATCTACTGCTACCGTTAAAGAAAAAAGTAAAAAGCTGCTAAGCAAAAAAAGAATAATTCTTAAAGGGAAATATAATCAAAAGAAGTGAAGGACTTCAGTTCAGGGCTCTTTGGTATCTGTATTTTACTTTCTTTCTTTTTTTCCACTCTTTTTCAGTACTTGTTCATATATTTTACGCTAACATGTTTGAATGATTAAAAAGAATATTTATCTGATTTTTTCAAAAAATAATTTATTTATGTGGAAGCAATGCAAGTGCTCCCACCAGATTCATTGGTTGAATCGTGTAAGGTTCATCTCCAAGACATAGAGCAGTTCGTGGAAAAGACTATAACATTCAATATAAGTAATAGATTACGAGTATAATAGTCGTTCTGATTGTTTGTTGTATTATATAAATGCATTTAATAATTAGTATCTAATATATGCTATATATATAATACGTAATGTACATTATATATATAGCACACATATGTATGACACACATTATTTATTATGTATATCACATGTTGGATAATAGTTGAATGTATTTATGTTATTTAGAGAACATTAACTAATAGTCGATATGAAAAATTAAGTTAAATTATACATTCTGTAAGCTCAAAAGCCTCTTATATATAATTAGCTCGACTTGTGGATCATTATGTTATTTGACACGAGTAATCAAGAAGTTTGAACGTTATTTTAAACTAGTCATTTTGGATCTGATTGGGTAACTTTTTGGACATAGGCACAAAATCCTCATAAATTCAAAGTAAAATCTAATATAGACCAATTTTAATCAAAGGATTAATAATTTTTTAGTATGCACAACTTAATATTGGATTTATCAAATCTATTCAGTAATTTAACTTGTACAGTATGAGTAGGTTTTTTCAACCAAAAAAATAAAAAAAATCAATATCATCACATATATACATTTAGTATCAATATCTACACATATGTCATGTTTTTAGGATTTCTTTCTGATTTTTGTCTAGATGGCGAAAATGGTAAAAATGGTTCATTTTCGCCCGCGGGGATTGAGAGAAATCCCAAAATCAGGACATTTGTGTAGATATTGATACTAAATGTATATATGTGATGATATTGAATTTTTTTATTTTTTTAAGTGAAAAAACCGTATGTATATATGGCCTTTTATATCTTTTTCTTTATTTATATATTTTGGTTATAGTTTATATTATTTTCATTTCTTTCTAAATCATTTTAATTTATTGTCACGTTATATCTTCACAAAAACTAGTGTGTCGATTAAAAGCTCAAATTGACTCTCATTAACTCAGAGACCTGTGCTTTGGAAGCAAATGGATGTGGTCGGGAACAATAAAAGAAAAAAAAAAAAGGCAAAGGGTGACAATACATTGATGCAAAAGTTGAAAAAACAAATAGGAAAGGCAAAATGTTGTGGCTAAACTAAAGGCAAATAATTAATGGTAATGCTAATCTAAAGGGAGGGAAAATAAAAAAAAAAAAGGAAGAAAAGGGCCAAATGAAAAAGATTGATGTGTCTCCTCAAACATATCAGCTCCATGCATTTTCACAACTGCTTTTCTTTCTAATCTAGTTTGTGAAAGTTAACCACAGTATTTAATTAATTAATTATATTTAACTATTAAAATATGTATCTATTTCGCACGTGAGCATGACACGTGTCAGACCTTTCCAACCCTGTCAAGTTTTTTGACACGTGTTCACCTTCCTTGGAGCTCACTAGTTTTAACTTTCAAGAAACTGTCTTTGATAATAAAACATAAAACTTGTCCTGTTCTTTTTTCCCCTTTAATTATTCAGGTGTTTTAGCAATGAGTAATCTATTTGAATTGAAATTGAAAGAATGTTGTTTGGTTATCGTTTTCATTTTCTGTTTTCTTCTGTTTTCAAAATTTTGTAAAGAAAATACTGAAAACAGAGAAAACGAGATTTATATAAAAATGAAAATATTTCATTTTTATATACATCTTAGGAATCAAATCTCTTATGTTTAAGAAACTTATTTAATCAATTGTCATGTAACATAAATACGTCAAACTGATATTTAACGAGTGTTATACATAATATGTAATGTATGTTATATGTACTAGCGTCTTGTCGGGCACTTCGTGCCCGTCAAGCCGCATTTTAAACTTTTCTATCAATTTATATTTTAAAATTTTTTAAATTTGTTTCTAATGATGATAGATAAAAAAAAGACATTGTATTGAAGATGATTATAAAAAGAATGATAATTTAAAAAAAAAATTATAAAAGATGTAGATGTAGAAAGAGGAAAAAAAAAAAGAGATAGTTGAAATGAATTGAATGGAGGGAGTAGTTATTATTTGATTTATTTATTATTATATTTTTTGAATTTATTTCTAGAGAAGAGACCAAAATAACCAACTTTTTCTCAATTCTCTTTATATATGTATAGATAACATATGTATGTATAACACACATTCTATATTATGTATAATATATGTTAAATATTAGTTGAATGTGTTTCTGTTGTACGATAAACATTATTGGTTATTCAATTACCAATTATTGTATCTTTGAGATTATACAAGTGATGTCTTGCTTAGTGAGGAATTTTAATATTAAAGAAGTAGTTATTGGTAGTACACGTAGCAATGAAGGAGCAAACAATAAAGAGAGAGGGGTTAATAAAGTAAGATTAATTAACACTGTTGCTTGTGAATTTGATAATGGAAGGGGCGGCCAGGTGGGCGGCTGAGGATTAGGCTCACTTGAAACAAACCTTTAATGTTAATTATCTTCTATAACTTTGATTATGACTCATATTGAATTGAAAATAGTTATACTATATGCACTTAATTATTATTGGAAGCGTAAAACAAGAGCAACATGATAATAAGCAAAGATAACTTTCATATACATATATGACCAAAGTTATTACAAAAAAGTATAAGATCAAAGTATTTAACATGAATCAAACTGTTTAAGATTAGTATATGGGATTATGGTATATTATATACTACTCCCTCCTGTCCCTTTTAAATGTATCTTTTCACTTTTTTATTTTATCATTTTTATTTGTCTCTTTTACAATTTTAAGAAACACTTATTTCTTTTTTTATTATACTATTTTATAGCTTTACCTATTTTGAGGAGAGAGAAATTACATTAATTAATGATAGTGATATATTATTATCATTTTAACTTTCATATTTAAATTTTCAATTGAATTTAATGATTATTTTAATTGATGTACATAATTCAAAAGAGATATATAAGGAGGGGTAATTGTTTTTGTTTACATCGCCAACAAAACAAAATTAGAGGAAAGTTAATTGATAATTTGTGAAGCTCACTTCAGCTCATGTCTAGTAATAGCTTTTATTTTAATTTTATAATATATAACTGTTTTTGAAATCATTTTTAAGAAACTTTTAATCATCAAGTTACTTCCTCCATTTTTTTATTTATTTAAAAATTCTAGATAATATTTATAATTTTTTATTATCTTGTTTTACTTTTAGTTAACTTCATCTCTTCTACCAATATAAAATATATTTTGTCATTAATAAAAAGACAATACATATATAAAAATTCAAAATGGATAAATAAAAAAAACAGAAGAAGTATTTTAAATTCAAAATAAACTCATACTTTTTTTAATAAAAAAATAAACTGATACTTTATCGTTGAAGCTTCTCTCTACTCTAGAATCTTTTATTCAAATTTGAGAATCTTTTTTTTTTTTTTTTTATGCTTAACCTTAGAACATTTTTTATTCTAACCTTGAAATTTATATGAACTAATTGTTTGTTTATTTATTTTTGTTTGGTGTTGGGTGAGAGACTCGTTATAAGGGCCACCTTGACAAGTAACAACCCACCATTCCACCAAGGACATCTATTATGGCTTCATGATTGAAGGCCCAAACAATATCATATGAATTGTACTATAATAGGACCAAATAACATTTCAACAAAAAAATAGGACCAAATAACAAAAACTGAGATTGACATAAAGTAAAAAGTTTGAAAGCTGTAACCGAAAAATTTCTCATAATTCATTGAGGAATTTACCATTGAGTTCATCACACAGCAAGAAATGAATGAATAACTTTCTTTTCTGATCTAATTTATGTTGTCCAAATGAGATAATGTTGGAAAAATTATTATGTGGACATACATATTTTATTAAATTACCAGATTAATTTAATTGCTAAAATATTATAACTATTATTTATATTATTGTCGTTGGGTTACAATTGAAAATGTAAAAGATTATTTGTTTGGACTAGCTTATGGTAAGTGGACTAGAACTATCATTTGACATTTTTTTTTAGTGAGTCTCTACCACTATTTATTTTCAGTTTTTTATTCTCACCTATTAAAAATAACAATAATGCTAAGTGGACAATGAAAAATCAGTCCATACAGCCAATATGCCTATTTTGACTTTGATTTTAGCCCAAATAATTATTAAGAGTATAATAGACTGAGTAATTATGATCCAAAATCTTAGCTGGATAATTAACTCTGTTGTTGGCTGCCTAACGGGATAATGCGTATAAAGCTCTTTTCTTCTCCTCTTTGTTTCTCTGTGCATAAATAGGTCTTGGATTTCTTTGGATTGAAGAACAAAACATAAACAACAATGACATCGCTCTACTCCTTTAAATCCAGGTTCTTATTTCTCAACTTCTTATAAAATTTATGTGTTCATAAGTTATAATTGGACTGAATGAGTGGATAATATTTCTATACTTTTTTAATCAAATTTCTAATAACTAAATGTATTTAGTTATTATTGAAATATATATTTATTTTATGTGTTAAAATATGTTTGTTTATGCGCGTATTATTCACCCATATTCATATATGTAAAATCCGAAAGTCTAGATATACGATATATCATTATTTCCAAAGTTCAACATAGCTAATCCCTCCTCCATATTATTCTTTCTTCTTTAATTTAAAAGAAAAAGAAAATCAAATGAAAAGAAGAAAAAGAAAACAAAGTTTTGCATACAACTTATTCAACATTGTTACAAAAAATACTTATAAAACCATATATATACATATATATTTATCTATAAAATTCAAGAACCACATACTCAACCATAATAAGAACAAGGCCTCAAACGAATTCCAAATTGATTATTATATTGTCACCGATTTTACCAGAAGTCCCAGAGCCGTTGGATCTCCCCAAAAACATGATCGGACGGCAACCTGAACCTGCAAGAAGGACAGGTGTTCCTCTTGCCTAGCCAGGGCAATATACAGATCCAATGAAACGAGTGCTTACAAGGCAACTCGCACACGTCCCTTCCCACTCGCATCTCCTCCTTGCAAATCACGCACTCCCTCCCTCCCACCGCCACCTCCACCGCCGGCAACGCCACCACCGCCGCCGCCGACGCCGCCACCTCCCCAACCTCCTTATTATTCCCCCCTCCTCCTCCAGAACCCAACGCACCCACAAGCCTCCTGCAGCGCGCAATGTTCTCCAAGTAACCGATCACGATTGTGGTCCCTTCACAAGAAACCGTTACGCTCAACAACTTTTGCAATAACAGATTGCTCAATTCCGCCCTCCATTGGGAGAACGGTGCTTCTAGAAGCTTCGGATTGTGATTGTGCGTCTCGCAGAATAGGAGGAGGAGAAGGACCGCGTCGAGGTCGCGTTGTTTTACGATTAAAGTGGATAGTGACGGTGGCGGTGGCGGCGGTTCTGTGTGGTGGAGGGTGAGAGTGTGGAGTGATGAGAGGAGGTGGCGTGAGATGAGGAGGGATTTTTGGGAGAGGGAGAGTGTGTGGAGGTGGTGGAGGGTTAGAGAGAAGAGGGTTGGGGAGGAGAGGACGGTGGTGAGGCGGCGGTTCTGGTGGTTTGTGGCGGAGATGATGGCGGTTGTTAGGTTTGAGAATTGGGGTTGGGTTAGGGTGGAGAGTGAAGCCATGATTGTTGTTATTGTTGTTTCTTCCATTTTTGGCTCTTAATTAGTTTCTTTTTTGTGTTCTTTATATAAGAGGATGAGTGGAGTGAGTGGACTATGATGGTGGTTTATGGATATATGTTAAAATGACGAGAGAATGTGGCTTTATAGACCACTAGTCTTTAATTGTATTCACTAATATGTGTCCTTCATTTTCTTTCAATTTTCAGTTTGTGTAATTATGTTATTGTTTAATTAAATCTATCTATTTTACTTCTACTAATTAAGTATTAGATATGAGACAATGAGATGATACTAATATGGTAATATTTTACGTCAATCAATCATATCAACAGTATATTGAAATCAAATATTTTAATAATTATTATATTTTCTTTATTTTCTTGTTTGGTGGTTCATATCTATTTTTATGCCGCAATATATAATGTAATCTCAACAAGTCGGTTTAATTTGTCCAATATATCTTTAGGAAAGGATGATTGGGTATGGCTGTATTTGACTTTTCACTTTAATTATCTTTCTCTATGCTTACTTCAAGATTCACAATGAAATGCATTCTATAAATTGATTAGTGAACATAATTGTTGTGCCATGTATCAATAATCATCCACTATGATTTAACATAAATTCTCAAATTTTATTGACTGAGAGTTTAAAATAATTTTACTCTCAATTTTTAATAATAATATTAAGATGTAAGAGGAAGATAATGTATGAAGGAGAAATATTTATTAGTCTCTGTCAGTACATCCCTGTTTGCTAATAATACCAACGATTGACATATGTTCAGTCATATAATAAATCATTCATGCTCCAACAAATTAGATATGGTGTTTTATGATAAACTCTAAAGCAAATGAAATGAGAAATGAAAGAAAAAAATTTCAATACTGGTTTTTTAAGATTTACAATGGAGGTGAAACAGATTAGGGTGCAAATTGGCTTGAATTAGTTAGAATGAAATGCCATATTTTGTCCACATGTTATTGTCTATTGTAACCACGTTTTGCGACTCCTATACTTTTCATTATCTCTGTCATGCATTATTTTCTCGACCAATTTTCCTTAATGGCAACAAAACAAACAGAAGAGAAAGTTCTGTTCTTGGCACATGTACATGGCTTGTACCTTTTGTCAGCTTCAAAATCACACCAAAAACATTGAATCAATAATGCAATTCTGGTAAGAAAGATGTAGAACAACTTGGCATTTCTATACATTTTTACACATAATGTGATTTCACAATGCAACCAAATTATCAAATGATTTGGAAAACCTTGCAAATTGCTTCATTGTCTAGGTGTGGAAGGGATATTGCACTTCTATGATGATTGCACATGATAATTTCCCAATGCTCCTAGCGTCCTTTCTTCTTATTATTATTAAGACTAAATATCCATTTTGATTCTAAGATTTTTCAGTTAACATCATTTAGTCATGAACAAGTTTTTGACATCAATTTAGTGCTAAAATTTTAATAATTGATATCAGTCTAGTCCTGAAAATTTTGACATCAATTTAGTCCTAAAATTTTATAATATGACATCAATTTGGACCATTAAGCCTAACTTTTTAACCACATTTAGAAAATGTTGCTAAAAGCAACAATAATTGTGGGCAACACCCTTCAACATTGCAACAACACATCTCTTCACATCAACTACAATAAATATGCAAATTATTGACAGTTTTATAGATGAATTTTCTGTGAAAATCAATTGGTAAATTACCTTTATATAAATAATTTAAAGAGTATTTTTTTTTAATATTATTTTTATCGTTAATTTTTTCTTAATTAATAAAAGAGTATTTAAAATATATATTAATTAATAAATATTTTAAATTATATACATAAATTTTAATTTCTTTTTCTAAGCTTGACATGCATTTCTTCTTACAACACAATAAAGGGATCATTAAGTTAGAAGTGAAATCTAACTTCACTCTCTAAATTGAGATCTTTCACTTTAGAGGATCTAAACCCCAAAAATACTTACAAATCATTGATGATAGAAAAAACTTGGGAATCAAAATATAAGTTATGATAGTATATAAACAAACAGAATACCAATTAGATGAGTCAATCCTTCTAGTCCAATGCACCTAGTGTTTCCCTACCATTATGGAAACCTTGCAAAATACTTCATTATGTGGGTGTGGAAGGGATACTGCACTTCTGTGGTGATGGGCATTATAGACAAAAAAAAAATCATAGTATAAGGTCTAGTAGCCATTTCCTGTTATGGAGAAAAACGACATTTTTGAGGCAATTAAAAGAAAAGATATATTTTACTACTATTGCTGATGCCTTTTGTTATGGTTCATGATACAGGATGCTTTACAGGCAAGGAAACTATTATCGAGACAAGAAAGAATGGGGTAAAGATATGCCTCACAATAAAATATGAGTTTTACTAATAAATGTGTTAAAAATATAAAAGTATAAATATTTATTTTTAACAAATATACTTAGGATACTTATCAGCAAAACCAATAAAATATTACTTCAGAAACGAAACAATTATGCTTTATGCATGAATTTAACAACTGGCTTTGTCAAAAGCAATGCACAGTGAATCCCGAAGTCTCATCATCTCAATCTCACCAATTTGGTGATCCCCAAGAAAGTGCCCCCTTTTGCTCTAGCCTCTAGCTTTTTCAACAAAATATTAGGTCCCCATCTCGTCCTTTGAGAACGCATCAATCTCAGCACCAATCTTGCTAAGAATGTGGTTTACACTTTAAAGTAAGCAAAAGGTGTCAGTTCCAGATACTGAGCTAACTAAAACAGAAGCTGAGTTACTTTTAGAATAATAACTAATCAAACTCTGCAACTTTAACTCGATCTAGAGCAATATGACAATCTCAACTTATTAACAATGCAATCTTAATTAACTCGTAAACAGATGAAGCAAATATAGACTTTTACCCCTTTTTCACACCAAATAACAAGATTAGGAGCTACATTGAAGGTCAGTGTTTTTAAGCCCTGGTTATCTTCTCAGGTGCACAATTAGTACTCAGAAGCCATTAATCTTCCATTGACACTTGAAAGAAAGGAGGACTCATTCCTCATCAAGACAACCCCAGTAAAGCTTCATATTTTTGCTGAGTATGCAAGTGCTGGTTAGTTTCTACACCTCAGAAAGTATAGTGATCTTTTTCTTGGGCAGACACAAGATAAAGTAACCTTTGTCAGTGTAAATTAACACATGTCAATTGTTAATCAAAAGAATTCTCATAATCTAACTCACTCAGCAAAATATATCCTTCTTCCCTCATCAAACCAAGCAATCCTTCTAGTAAAGCGTAAATCTCATCAGATCTTTCATTTGATACATCCTTGGCCATGAAGCTTAATAACCCTCTACTTGTTTCAATCCAACTTCTTCCGGGGATCTTCTGTAACCCAATTCTTTTCAGTCTTTTCCTGACCTTATCAGCTTCTTCCCACCTCCCAGCTCTGGAAAACAAATTTGCCATAATGATGTAACTCCCAGTATTTTCAGGCTCAATCTCAAACAAATGATCACAGGCAAACTTTCCCATTTCAACATCACCATAAACAGAAGCACCATGTAGCAAAGCACCCCAGACTTTAGCGCTTGGTTCGATTGGCATTTTGGAAATGAAATCTGCTGCTTCTGAGAGCTTTCCAGCTCGACTTAGAACGCTGACCATACAAGCATATTGCTCCACCAAGGGCTGAATACCATATTTCGAGGGCATCAAATTGAAGATATCCCAAGCTTCATCTACCAATTCAGAATGAGCACAAGCTGTCAATACCGCTGTTATTGTCACTGGATCAGGGCGAATTCCTTTATCTAGCATCTGAGCATAGAGGCCAAGTGCCAAACTAGCATCTCCATGAGCAGCATAAGCTGATATAATTGCTGTCCATATTATTAAGCTCCTACTTTTTGATTGATCAAAAACCTTCTGTGCACCATGAATAAACCCCAACTTTGCATAAGTATCAATAATGGCAGTTGCAACATATATATTCTGATCATAACTTCTTCTCACAGCATAAGCATGCACCTCTTTCCCTCCTCGCAGGTTTGAGAAGTACGAAAATGAAGGAAGAATGCTAGCAAGTGTGACAGCATTAGGCCACGAACCAGAGTCCTGCATTTCTTGAACCAAATCCAATACCCCTTCAAACTGGTTATTCTGAACCAAGCCCGAAATCACAGCATTCCATGTACTCAACCCAGGCCATTGAAATTCTCTGAAAATAGCCATGGCTTTGTCAACAGATCCATAAGCCATGTACCCGGAAACCATCGAGCCATAAGTAACCTCATCCTTCTCACTCATTTCAGCAAATAGCTTCTGAGCATAATCCAAACTGCCACATTTTGCATACATGGCAATCACAGCATTGCAAAGCAAAACATCCATCTTAATTCCACTCTCATTCACCAACTGATGAACCTCCATTCCAAACACAAGATCCTTGGACTGTCCACACGCCTGCATTACGCTCGCAATGGTTGCCACATTTGGTGCGAGCCCCGGCACCCCCAGCATCTCCAAATACAGCCTCTTACACTCTTCATAGAACCCACCTTGTGAATACACCGCAATCATTGAGTTCCAAGACACGACATCTCTCTGCAGCATTCCATCAAACACCTTGCGTGCCAAAATAATCTCATCACACTTTCCATAACACGTAACCAGAGCATTCATAACAAAACAATCTTTCTCGAAGCCACCTCTAAGAACAAAACAGTGAACCTCCTTAGCCGATTTGGGGCTACAAAACGATGAAGATAGCACCTTTAAAACACACGACACAGTGAAATTATTAATGAGCGGGGTTTGGGTAAACGACAACGTGTGAAACAGGTTTAGCGCGTTTTGGAACATCCCGTTGAATGAATAACCAATGAGCATAGCGCTCCAGGAGAAAGAGTTTTTGTTGGGAATTGCGTCGAACACCTTGCGCGCTTGGTTCGTGAGGTTGGATTTGGCGTAGAAGGTGATGAGCTTGGAGGCGAGGAAATTATCGGGTGTGATGGAGAACAGGAAGAGGCGCGCGTGGAGCTGCTTGCCCTGGCGGATGAGTCGGCGGTCGGTGCAGCGCTGGATGGTGGAGCCATAAGCGGAGATGTCAAGGCCGCCGCTTCCGCCGCCGTGGGTTTTGTGTAGGGTTTGTCGGATGGCGCCAGTGGCGGCGGAGGGCTGGATTTGAATGCTCAGAGAGCGCGCCAAAGGATTACCAAACCTCATTCATTTGTTTATTGAGGTGTTTGATTTTTCTTCTTGTTGAATAGCATTACGAAACGACGTGGCATTTGCAGCCTCCTCTTATGTTCCTTTCCAATTGCGTCGGCACTGTGCGTAATGCGCACGTTGCGTAGACCAGACTCCATTGAAGCCCTCCCTTTCCCTTCCACTCAGTCAAACGAAGAAAAAGAGATTTTTCAAACTGCCATACCTTGCTGCTTCCAATTCCATTCTTACGCATTTCACTTCTCATTATTTTTCTCGTCAAACGCCGAGTGCGCACTGCGCCATATACCTCCTCTCTGCTCCGTTCGAGTCCCCTTCACTTCTTCGTTTGAAGATTTTTAACTTCCCATGTTGGGTCAGCATCGCAGCAATTCTAGGGTTTCTATTACCCCTTTCATCTTTTGCATTTTCTTCACTTACTTTCCTGGTAAATTAATTTTCCCTCCCAAACAGACAGCTAGATTCTCTTCTTTCTATTTTTCATTCATTTAATTATTATTCGTATCATTATTTCATCATCAATTTCATCATCGAAAAAACTGTGTTCTTTTAGCTTACCTACTCGACCTTTTACTCATGCATGGCTATGAATAGGTGCGATTTTATGGTAATGAAGTGATTTTTTTTCTTTTTTCGCAGGGTTGGTGTTATCTGCAGTTGTGTCGCTAAGTTCAATTGAGATCTTTGAAACGCACGAGTGGCTGAAAGTCACTCCAACTGTGTATTTTCTGTGCAAAGGGGAGAACAAGACAGTGTTTTCTGATGTCAAAAAAGCCCATCTTTCTTATGCTTTTAATGGTGAAGAATCTTGGCAGGTTCTTTCATTGCGTCTTTGCTGTCATTTTGTCATTTTTTCCCCCTCAAAGAATTCATTTGGAGTGAATTTTGTCATGCATCTTATTGCTCTCTTTAATATGGACAACTGAGACTACTAATGATGTGGTTTGATACTTTGGAAATGCCAAGTCATACTGTTTTTGGCTAAGATTCATAGAGTTATTTTCCAACTATTTCAAATAGGGTACTTATTTGTATGTTATTTACAAGAAAGCAGTGCAGTGATTGCTATTTTCATGCTTGAGATCTTTGTGATTTGCTTGAAAACTAGAAGATTGGTCATTAAGTTCTAGTGCCTTTAGTATGAAGCTGCATGTGTTACTATTTGAAGCAATTATTGACATTTGCTTTGTGCTTCCAGCCTTTGATCAATTTCTCAAGTAAAAAATGTAAGCGGTGCGGATTCTATGAGGAAGACAGCATTAAATCTGATGATGTATTTGATGAATGGGAGTTTTGTCCGTCTGATTTTACTGCCCCTCATGGTCAATATATTCGGTTCAAGGAAAAGGAATTCAATGCTACTTTTCTGTGCCCGGAATGCTTATCTCTTGCTGGTGGTGAGTATCTTGCACCATTTTTCTTTGAAGCATCTTATTCGTACATTAGTCATTTTGACTTATATACATACATCAGTCATTTGAAAAAGTATTTATGAGCTAGGAGATGACATTGCAAAAATTCTAGAGTATATCAAAAGTATCTAATTTCAATTTTGATGAATGAATCTTTCAATCTCTAGTTATAGTGCTTATTGCTTACTTTTCAATGGATTGCTTCAAGTCTGAAAAAGAGCAAGCAACCTCAATTTGCTATGGTATTCGAGCTGCTCACCATAGATAACTTGGTTATTTAAATTTGCAGATCAATTTGATAGACTTTCATGATTCTAAAAAAATTACTCTGTCCCTCTTCTGCATTGTGTTTCCCTCTTCTGCATTGTGTTTACTATGCAAATGTCCCCTGATTATGAGAACTTATCAAAATGTTCAAAGTAAATCCAAAAAATGTTTTCGATCCTAACAAATTTCTCCTATCAGCTCATGTTTTCGTTCAATTGTCATTAAGACCTAATTTCTGCTTTGTTCCTTCTCCCTTCTTCTATAAACCCGCCCAAACATCCTATCACAATGACTACATGCCTAATCATTAAGTATTTTATATGCACACAAAGCTTACATGTATTAACTTTCTGTAGTTTCTAGCTCGTCTGGTGGGTGGCATGTAGCATTTGTAGTTTTGCTATGTGCCTTAGTCTCAACTATACTGGCTCTTGGAGTGGTTGGTGCATATAAGTTCTGGCAAAAGAAGCGAAGGGAGAAGGACCAGGCTCGGTTTTTAGAGTTATTTGAAGATGGAGATGACATTGGAGATGAGTTAGGCCTTGGTACTGTGATATGATATATTGATAGCACACCAAATACCTCCTGTACAGTATAGGTAACCAACATCAAAATTTTGTTTATAAAAAAGCATGAGAAGTTATTTTCTTCTAATTTGACATCAAACTATCATGATTCATAGGAGATATATGTTATTTATCAAAGTCTATATTGTTCCATTGTTCATATTCACTTACACATGCTACATATGGCTATATTGTTTGTACTTATCATTTAACATTGGCTCAGCAATCTAGTGGAAACAAATAAATCCAATAAGGTTTTTTGCATAGTCTCTTATCTCATTGTTTCCCACAATCTTTATTATTGCTCATTTCAATCATCATAGAAGGCCAGTCCCCAAATATACCTTCATAGAACCCCAGTTTGCTACCATATATGTGACCTTGTGAATCCTCATCAAAAGGATCTTCCTGTTCTTCATAATCGATCAAACCAAGTTTGGTAGCTAGACAAAAAAATCAAAATCACAGGCCAGTTGATACTTGATACTCTGACTCTTGTTGATAACCAACATAATTTGCACAAGCCTCTTCACTTTTGCCTTGATCTACAGAGTCTCTTCCCTTGAAATGGTGAATGCTCTGTCATGACTATTGTTGGCAAAGCACTACAAGCTTTTCTTCAGTAATTACCAGAAAACAAGTCAGGCAGTCAAGCTGGTTAGTATAGTTCCCTTTCATGCAACATTCTTCAATTCCTTCTTCATTTGGTACCATTTTCATCATAGATCATGGTTGTGGATACCTCCATTTCTTCATTGTAAGTGGGAGGAGAATAATAAAACCTGTGATGTGATTCATATTGAGGACATGGCAACCAGTGGATTCACTAGTCACCAAAAAATGTAGGACGATTGTTGTTGGCTAGAGAGTAGCACATAAAGCTCCAACACTAAGATTTGGGTTCTGTTTTATAGCTGATTTTATCAGGCCCAAATAAATAAATAAAATAACTTATTTACAACTTGTGTGGTCCAAAACTTTTAGTCTACAAATTCTTAGAGCTTGTGAGATGATAAAAAGGTAAGGTATTATTAGAAAATAGGATAAAGTTTTCAACTCAAATATATTATTAGAAAATTTAAAATAAAAGATATAAAAAAATAGATTATAATGATTATGAAATCTTCCTATGATCTTATATTTAGTTTGAGGAATATTTTATAACTCTCTTAATCTAAAAATTAAAGGTTTAATAAACCATTGAATTTGACCTATTCAAATAATTTCATACCTATTTTCTATAGACTATCCAAGTAAGTTAACATTTCCAGCTTCTAATTGCTCCGAATCTCGCATTCACAATAAGAGATGATGCTCCATGGATGTGAGCCTGCTGCTGCTACTTTTGTGTAGCCAGAGGCACGAGAAGCCACAATCATGCTAATCAAATCAAGCAGCACATTAACCAAATTTAGCAGAAACATAAGAAGCTTCCTCCGTGGATCTAGATTCTCTAAGTGTATGGTTCACTTCATAAAGCTTAGGGATTCTATGAAGCACAATGACATAGCAGCAACATAAGACCATTTGAGCCTCTTTTAGTTACCACATGCTCTTGCATAACAATACTCTTGCACTCAAAACAGTGTAAAAAAAAAAAAAAAAGTTCATTTCAATACTTTTGGTTCAAATAGTATTATTAACTATGCGTGTTTTTTTAATGATCTGAATGATTTAGACCTAAAATCCTATTTTTATCGGATACAATTTTGTATCCCTAACAAAGCTCGTTAGTTAGGGTAGGGTAGGGTATGATATGATATCTCCACCACTACCACCACATTGCGATTCATGCACAATACATAGATACATGCATGCACTAGCGTCTATGCTAGCTAGCTAGGCAGAGGGAAAAACAACTCTAAGTCTAAATAAATAAATGTGAATTGCTGCTACTGCTGCTTTGATTTTATTAATTACTTAATGGGATTAATTTAGCAGTACTATTACAGATTGACTTAGGATTATTAGTGTCACATGCAGCTGCTTAGAGACGACACTGCACCGATAGACGACTTTTCATTTTCGTGTCATCTTTCCACTTTTATGATGCTGCACTATGTGGTGGTGTAGGTTGCGCTCCACATTATTATTGACTTTAAAACAATCTAACAAATAAATAAATATAATTTGTGCTTTCATCATTTTTCTCCCACAAAAACTATCCAAATATATTTTTGCTGCCAAAGAATTCAATAAAATTTCACCTTAGTTAGTTGGTTATCAGAGACCTAATATAATCTTTGTCTTTTATATGAAATTCAATAATGTAGTGTGTATAAATATTGATGAGAACTAGCTAGCTAGCTAGCTACTACCACATATATACATGCCTGAGATCGAGAGAGAGCTTGTTATTGTTGAAGTATAATTAATAAATAAACATAACAAGATACAATCAATTAAGAATGATGGGTGCTACTACTACTACTCTCTTCCGCTTCTTGCTGATTCTTCTTATTGCGCTTTCTAATCTCATTTCTTGCTTCCAAGCAGTCCCTCTTACAAGTATATTTTATTTGCTGCAACATTATTATTTTATTTTCTTCAATTCTACACTAATTTGTACATTTACTCTATTTATTTAATTAGTTCTCCTTAGCTTATAAATATGCATGGTTTGTATAAGCAGGAACTGAAAGCCTTATTATGCAAGCTTCTCAACTTCACCTAATCCATCTGCAAAATAATAATAATCTCAAGGTGATTAAAATGTTTCTTGTACTAGTATATGCATGCCCATACATACATGGATCTTAATCATATATATGTATATGTTGGAATTGAAATATATAGGGTGTGAATGAAAGAAAGTTGGTGTGGGAGGAAGCAAGCAGAAGCAGTCATGAGAGGATGGATCTACAACTACAGGACTACGCGCCACCAGGGGCTAATGGTCATCACACTCCACCAAAAGCACCATAAATATATATATATATATATCTATATATGTGCTGTGTGTGCTGTGTTGTAGTACAGATACCACAACACTGCAATAGATGATGAGGTAGGGTGCATTTGGCATTAATCCGACAAGCAGCCTTTCCTTTTAGTCCTCTTTTGTCCCAAACAAACAAAGATATAATGAAAATGCATACAATATTGTATATGATGATGAGTGCTAAGCAAATTAATTAAAGAGAAGGTGTATCTAAAATAGATACCATCTCTATGAGACGTGTTCCTACAGACTAAGTACAATTAATAATGCAACTCATTTTGATGCACGCATTAACACTCCGGGAAATATAAAATGAAATACACAAATATATATCACATGTCGTGCACAATATATATCATATGTTGTAGCATATCTTTCTTTGTAACATGTGATATATGTTGTGCACATCATGTGATATATAATGTGCACGACATGTAATATTTATTGTGTACAACTTATTAATTGTTTTAACTAATTTTTTTTGTTATATATGTTACAATGCTGTAATGTTTTATGCATCTCAAGTAAATATGAGTGGTTTATGATCTTAATAATAATATAATATATATATGGTATGCACTACTAGCTAGGAATTCCACTTTTCATATGCTACAATGAATAATATAATGTTTTATTTTATTGGCAAGAAAGTATGAGGAAATGGCGTATAAGGCAGTGGTAGACAAAAATTTGTTCCGACATCATTATAGATAGCTTTCTCCACTGAACACTGAACAAAATAACATACACTATTAAATGTATATATGCTGTTAGATGTTTTTAAAATCAATTTTAGGTCTACTTAGTGGCCAACTAATTAACATGATATATTAAACTAAAGCTATAGAAGATTAGTTTCAATGAAACATGTCACGTTCTGCAGAACTGAAAATTTGCCAACCTATAACCTTTTGTGCTTAAAAGATAACACATCATCTTTTAAACATATTTACAATAAAAAATCACTTATCGACTTTATTCAGTAAATACATTTATTTATGAGTCTCACCAACTTTTACGTGAGTGTGTCTAAGAAAAGGTTTGTAAAATTTGTACTCTTTTGTAAGAGTTTCTTATTACCATATATATTGATGTTGCCGACATGTGCAATGGATGCATTGAAAAATTTACTTGACCTCATTTGTTTAATACCCTGACTAATAGCTATGAGATAGTATTACTCTGTTACAAAATTTATAGTTGCTTGATATGTATTTTTTCTTAAAATTTTGTGTTTACATGTATGCAAGATATTCAGAGATTTACCACTAAGATACTGATGTCTGAAGTAATTAGTGAGATAAGCATAGCACATAATCATCAGTTAAATTTTATTTCTTTATGACAGATCAATTCCAACTCTTTCTTTTCTTTTACATAATTTCTATAATTAAGGGAATAGAGAAATGGTGCACTTCAACAAAACCAATTTTATTGAACCTGATACTTCTCTTCTCTGTGTCTCAACCTGAGGCATTACAAATTACAATTACCTAGAGGGTTACATATATATGGGATGCAGAGGATCAAAGAAAAATATCACAACTTTCTTTATTATTGAAACAAGACATCATCATGTATAACTCTGCCTATTAAGACTCACAGGCTCAAACCATAACAAGAAAATAAATTGTGTAATTAATTAAGACACATACACATGCTTCACCAAATTTCAAGCAATAACTGCAGAATTAGGCAAGACAGACAACCTTGCATCATTAGTCATCTTCTGGAGATGGAGCAACATCAGAAGGCGCCGGCGAAGGCGCATTCGTCGGATCGACACGCATAATCCCGAATTTCTTGATGAGCTCGTTTGCAATTAGCTCATTAGCACTGTCACTAGGGTGGTACTCATCCCAAAACACATACTTGCTTCTATCTTTGCATAATGTTGATGCAGGTACACATGTAAGTGCAGGTCTAATCCTCCCAAATGAACAACAGGGCGAATCTGCATTTATGAATCCTACAATGCAAATAAATTGCAGATACAATCAAATTAATCTACCTAAGCTAACATATGTATATATATTCTGTAAACTCATCGATCATGATATATAATCTTACATATATATATATATATTAGTTCTTAATTATGACTTACCATACTTCATTGGGTTGCTAATGACATCATAAACAACATCATATGCATCTCCAAATCTATATCTTGAATTAGGAAGCTGCTCAACCAAGTCATCTATTAACTTGCTTGCAGCTTTGTTAAAGCTAAGAGCGAGTTTATTCGCCTTTTCGCGACAGTTACCGGTTGTACTAAGCACCCTTTGGAGGGGAATGCAGCCCATTGGTCCCAACCCGAAAACCATCAGTTCCCTTGCTCCTAAGCTGTGTAGAAGCTGATCAACACAGACACAACATAGAATTGAAGAACAGTGTTTTCATCATTAAAAAGAAGTAAAATTTTGTTAAGAAAATACTGAATGTTTTCTCTGTTTTCAGTATTTCCTTTACAAAATTTTGAAAACAGATAAATCAGAAAATGAAAACCGAAACCAAACAGCAAATGACTGAATGAACCTTGAGTTGGTCTCTCAGTGTTCCTATCAAGTAGTCCATGAAAGAGTCATCATTGTAAGTCCATGAATCAGCATAAACAGGCATCAAGTAATTGTTGATGAAGTCATTGCTTCCTAATGCAACAACATAGCGAGCTTCTTGGAAAAACTTTTGTGCTGCCCTTTTCCCAATTTTGCTTCTGATTAGTTCTTGTGTCCCCTGAAACAGCTCAATCTGTCTGTACAGAGAAAGCCTTTGGATCTGCACAAAAATTAAAACACACAAATTAATTAATGAATATGAAGAAATTGATGTTTATATATAGTTGCAACTAATAATGAACTCACAAACAAGCTGCCAGTCTCATTCAAAATGCCACCACCACCAGAAGCAAAGTTCACTCCATTTTCTAGTATAATATCTGCATTCATAGACGGGTCGAGGAATGCAGGAGGCCTAGGGAGACCCGTATTATCACCTGTCAGTACATCAAAATTAAACTGTTATACTATTATATCGTAATGTCTTTGTATTCATCAATATAAAGTAGCTGAAATCACTATCTATAAAAGTCATACTAATGATAGTGTTTTCTCTCTCCCACAATCTTAAAAGTCATACTAATGAAAAAATTTAAATTGGATGATACCGTACAACATCTTTACACGTTCAGTGAATCAAAATTAAACTGAATATTATTACCTATAATATCAGCAACTGTGCGACCATTAGTGAACCTTCCATTAGGTAAGCCATTACCAAAATCTATACCATACCAAGGCAAGCTTGCTTGAGCAAGGCTTCTTGAGAGGCGCATGTTATTTCCAACATCAGAGAGTGAGTCACCAAAAATGAACTGCACAATCTTGCAATCGCATCCTTCAAGCCCAATAATCCCCAAAATTGTGACTAGTACAATATTAACCACTGCCAAATAATTGAACCTCATGTTTAATTAATTTGTGTAGCAATTAAGCTATTTTACACCTCTAATTAATTATGCTCTATGATCCTTATTTGGACTGGTTTTATATAGTAATAGCCAGAGGAATCTTAAGATCATAATCATAGAGGAAATTAATCTCTTGGGGGCATGCAATACCAAACTTCATTGCATATTCCAACCTACTACAACTACCCGTATATTTTGTTACAACGATGTGAGTATAAGATTATGAAGTTCAGAATTTTTGTTCATGTCTCATGGAATTGGGAATTGGAGAAATAATGAGAATATAGTGAATTCTCAACAAACACAGTATTGGATATGTGTATGACCATGAGATTAATTGTTTTGGATTTTCTGGTTAGTCCACCAAACAGGAAAATTTAATTTACTTTACTTTTTATTATTCTGAATTGTTCCAAAACTCAATCCATGACTAGCACGCTGGATAGATTCTTGACTACGTAATCTACGAGCAACGGAAATTCCTTGGGGGCTGTATCATTAACTGTCTTTATCTTTTTATTTTATTACTAATATTATAAATAAATATATTAATGATGATATAGCTATACTTAAAATAAATAATGAATTGGATCTAAATTCAGTACTATTATTTGCTAAAAGTTCATAGTTTCTTTCATTTAGTCACCTCCACCATGGTCTCTCCCTAAATTTCTATCAGAATAGGATATGGGGGGAAGAGATGGAGAGAAAGAGATTTGTTTTTATTATTTGTACTGATTTTGATATAGCATTATTTTAAAAGTAGAAATATTATTTGTGCATTCATAATTTTATATATTATATCTATATTCAATTTCTTATTATTGATTTATGATATAATTTCTATCTAAAAGTCCATTAATCTTAATAGATGTATAGTAAATATCTACCTTTAGATATGGATGTTGATTTAATTTTCGTTCATTGACAGTATATAACTTTGTTACATAGTTATTTATATGATGTTACGTCAGTCATGATTGTATTTTCTTTCCCTCACTACTAAAAAAACCATATAAATAAACTATTTTGATTAGTACTTTACACTGTAAGTGCATCAAAATTAAATTATATGATTATTGTAGTATAGTTTCAAAGAAAGAATAAATGTTATTTAAGAGGATATTTACATCTCTTTAATGAAGTTTGGTAATAGTACAATATTACACTGTAGAGAAAAGACTGTACCGCTACCGCACCATACTTCCTGCACGTGACATTAGTCGTAAGATAAAATCCCACAAGATTAGTATGTTGTTTCTGGTTCATATGTGAATTTGTGAAGCAGAAGATGACATGTCAATCCCTAATTGGACGCATGTGGAAACCCGACAACAACATTTAACAATCCAACAACACCTTAGAGCAGAACGTGGCAGCATGCCAGCCACTCAATACTCAAGAAAGAATCAAAGTACAACACTTCCCAAACACCATCCCAAAAATCTCCCCCCATTATCCACATAAAATCTCCACCCTCAATCCCACCCATCCAACGGCCACAAACACCCCCAAATCCCAAACCATATCCACCAACAGAATTCTAACTAATAAACACAAAAAAATCGAAGCTTTCTCCTCCCCTGTCTCACTCTCACCACTCACACTCCACACTCCACAATGAACTCCATGGCCTTCAAATCCTTCGTCGGACTCCGGCAAGCCTCGCCGGAAACCCCCCATTTCGCCGTCCAATCGAAACCCACCACCACCACCACACTCCCCCGGAAGCTCAAGGTTGTCGCCGGAAAGTTCAGCCCCAAGCTACAGGGCAGACCCCTCCGAGTCGCCGTCGTGGGTGGTGGCCCAGCCGGTGGCGCTGCCGCAGAGACGTTAGCAAAGGGTGGCGTGGAGACGTTCCTGATCGAACGGAAACTGGACAACAGCAAGCCATGCGGTGGTGCCATACCACTCTGCATGGTCGGAGAGTTCGACCTGCCATTGGACATCATAGACCGCCGCGTCAACAAGATGAAGATGATATCGCCGTCGAACGTGGAGGTTGACATTGGAAGGACGCTTAAGCCGCATGAGTACATTGGCATGGTGAGGCGTGAGGTTATGGATGCTTATCTCAGAGACAGAGCAAAGGAAAATGGGGCAAACATCATCAACGGCTTGTTCTTGAAGATGGATGTTCCTAAGGATAAGGAATCGCCTTATGTTCTGCATTACTCTGGCTATGATGGCAAAACCGGTGGGGTTGGTGAGAAGCGCACTTTGGAGGTTGATGCTGTGATTGGTGCTGATGGGGCTAATTCCAGAGTTGCCAAGGCTATTGATGCTGGTGATTATGACTACGCCATTGCGTTTCAGGTATTCATGTTATGTTGATGATGGAATGGAAGTTTCTTAATCATGTATTTTGTCGATTTTGCTTTCTGGGGTGTTGGAATTTCTTCAAAGTTGCTAACTTTATTTAGCTTGTTCATGTTTTAGTGTAGAGCTTATATGATTCTCTGCTTGAATGGTCATTTATATAGTGCTCTGTTTTTTCTTTAATTTAATGTATATATCAATGTTCCTCTCTGTACTGTGGGATTTAGGATGGTTCAATTGGATCTAGTTTCCATGAGTTCTAAAGGGGTGTATTTTCTTTGTGAGTATTCTGTGTTATTGTTCACAGTTACATACATAATTCATTTTCGCTTGGTGGAATGTTTTTTTTTTTATTATTTCTTTCAGGAGAGGATAAGAATCCCGGATGATAAAATGGTGTACTACGAGAATCTTGCGGAGATGTACGTGGGCGATGATGTTTCTCCAGATTTCTACGGTTGGGTGTTTCCAAAATGTGACCATGTGGCTGTTGGCACCGGCACGGTCACACACAAGGGAGACATCAAGAAGTTCCAGCTAGCAACAAGGAAGAGAGCAGAGGCCAAGATTTCCGGAGGCAAAATCATCCGCGTCGAGGCGCATCCCATACCGGAGCACCCCCGGCCGCGAAGGCTATCCGGGAGGGTGGCCCTAGTCGGCGATGCAGCCGGGTACGTGACAAAGTGCTCCGGAGAAGGGATCTACTTTGCAGCCAAGAGTGGGAGGATGTGTGCAGAGGCAATAGTTGAAGGGTCAGAGAATGGGAAAAGGATGGTGGATGAAGGTGATTTGAGGAAGTACTTGGAGAAATGGGACAAGACTTATTGGCCAACCTACAAGGTTTTGGATGTTCTTCAGAAGGTGTTTTATAGGTCCAATCCTGCAAGGGAAGCTTTTGTGGAGATGTGTGCTGATGAGTATGTGCAGAAGATGACATTTGACAGCTACTTGTACAAGACTGTGGTGCCTGGGAATCCATTGGAGGATCTCAAGTTGGCTATTAACACCATTGGCAGCTTGGTGAGGGCTAGTGCTATCACCAGGGAGATGAAGAAGCTTAATGTATGAGTATGACTATAGTCATCATTAATTTAATTTCTCCCTGGAAATGATGAGAGTTTATCATTCATTTTAACATTGTGTATTTTTCTAGCAGACATGATCTTCCTATATATATATAAGTGATATAAGTATATATATGTGTTGAGAAAATGGATTATAGTTTCATGCAATCCCATAGTGGCTCTTGGGCATTGTGGTTAATTTGCTCCTTAAATAATATAAGGATGATTGAATCCTAAGAAGCACGGACATATACCAAATTAAAAAATCACATGATACGTACACGGTATATATGAATATATAATAAATATTTTTTAGTAAAACTTCTATTTAGGTTAAAAATACATATTTAATTTAAGTTTTTCAAGTTAAGAAAATTTAGGTTGGATTTGATATTAAGTTTCTTCATAAAGTATGAAAAGATCAAAAAAGAAAAATATGTGTCATGTCCACGGTGTACCTGGTTTGTGTCTATAGTGTGTCACGACGTGTTCGATGCGTGTCAAACAGCGTCCACCGTGTGTCCGATCTAAAAAAAATGATTTTTCTTGGACACATACAGATACGTGTCGGAGACATGTATACTGTGTGTCCACTGAGTGTTGATGTCGGACATGTGAACACGTCTTAGCATCGGTGTGTCTGTGCTTCGTAGATTGAAACAAGGAGGGATTGACTGAAATGAGAATGCACTCTCTAGAGTAAGTTAATCAAACTCGAAAATTTAATATTTTTTTTTTGGTAAAATCGAAAATTTAATTTAGATAAATTCGTGTTTATGTATTAACATTATAAACTGGCCAACATTTAGGTTGTTTTTTTTTTTTTAGGGTTTGATAGTCATGTTTTGGACCTTGCATCTTAGGGCTTTTTTGTTGGTCTAGAGGCAGCTAAGGGCTTTGAATTTGGTAAATAGGTGGACTAAGTATATTTGGGCTCGTGAGTTGGGCTTATGATTGGCTCCCTAAATTCAATGGATTAGCTATTCCAAATTGTTGTTTACCAAAACAAAAAAAACTTCCAAATTGTTGTTTACCAAAACAAAAAAACTATTCCAAATTATTGATTATGATATATTTAGTAGAGATGGTGCTAGCTTTTGACCAGCTTCTATATTAAATGTATTTTATGAGAGGATTTTGTGATAATGGATAACCCTCTAGACGCGGAAAATAGAGAGGGATTAAAAGAACCAGGGGCTTGTATGTGAGTATCAAGATGATGGATTTGAGTTGATTCGCCCACAGTCTCATCTTAAAAAAACAGGATTAATTATGGAAAGAAAATGATTTGAGGTTTTATTATGGCTAATGACATCCTTGTCATGCGAATGATGTAATGAAAGTTACAACTGCATGCGCTTACTTAATTAAACTTTGCTTCTTAATTCTAATATGATTAGGAAGGTACCTCTTGGTTGTATTCAAGAGACAAAGTTGATATTTAGTAATATACACGTAATAGTTCTGAATATTAGTGCCATTGACTACATAATCCATACAAATTTCTAAGATGTGATTTTCTATTACTTATTGCTAAGATGACCCTAGAAAATTTTTAAGGCTGTAATTTGTTGTTGTGTGTTTGGTAGCGTGTTTTGTAATGCATTAATAGAACCTTATTAAAAAGTGAAAAACGATTCTTTTAGCAGGGTGAAATTTAACTTGCCGATTCACGAATCATCAAGTACATGTTTTGTTTAACCAATTTAGGTACAGCATAACATAGTATAAATGTCACGGGTCTATATCATTTGCAATGGTTATGGTTTAGTGAAGATAATTTCTCTATTTGTATGCTAGCAAGTAACGTTGATATGTGTCAAAACCGTATTAAATAAATAATAACAAATAATGTTTGTTTTCACTCACCGGTAGAATCAATGAGATTAAAAAAAATATTATTAAGTGTTTACTTATAGTGAAGATAGGAACAAAATCAATTGACTTAATAAATAAAATTATCAATTTTTTATTCACTTAAATTTTAAAGTCACTATATATTAAAAGGGAGTCACTATCTATCCAAAAAAAATACAAATATAAATGTTTAAAATTAATTTTGAAGTTATTAAACTCGGATTCGTGTGACATTAATTTTATAATAATCTTCGCTCAATCTTCAGAGTCAATAAAAATAAATACGAGAATAATGTAAATTTGTAAATGATACAAGTTAGATCTCACACGTAATTTATTGAGAACCTCAGAACATGATTGGGAGAAATCAAGTTGGAGTGTAATTCTTTAAGGAGGGTAACATTACATCACACTTTACCATCAAGTGTAATAAATATTGACAAATGGAGAAAAGAGAAGAAAAAGAAATGTGGAGAAATCAAGACCGTTGAGGGGACGAAGGGTGAAGATTTGCGAGGACAGAAAAGAAGAAGAAGCATATTGAGGGTAGATTCAGAAAGCGGTGGTAGTACCAAGAGCAGTATATAATAGTAGTAATCGCAGCATCACTGAGTATTAAGCATTCGTCCAAGACTCATAGGCGGAGATTCCAAACACAAAGGAAAAATACCCATTTTCGTTTCTTAAATTCAACAAAATCCACACTCTTTCTCTCGCTCTATCCTTCTCTCAAGTTCAAGTCCCAGTTCTAAGGTACGATGATAATTCTGTTTCATTAATATCCCATTCCTCCATTTCATTCTCATCTTTTTCTTTTCGAAAGAAAAAATGGGACGCTTTTGATTTCAGATCTGGACCTTGACAATTGTATTTCTTGATTTTCAATTTCCTTGGAATTATTGTTCTTGCATCAATAAACTCTGCTAGTTTTAAGCTGTTAGAGAGTGCATCTTAGATTAGATTTTTTTTTTCACCCCGTGTTTTTTTTTTTATTTATTTCTGATGCTTATCTAAATCTACATAGGATAGGATTGGTTTACGTTTAAAGTTTATGCCTTTTTGGTATATATTTGTGCAATGATTGTATCTGTGGAATAAAGGTGGTGCCTTTTTGTGTGTATCAGAGAGGTTGAGATGGCGGCAGCAGCATCAGCAGCTACCTTCACTGTTGGAACCGCCGCTTCCCTTGGCCAAAGAGGGACAACCTCACTCCCACAATCGAAGCCTCTTGGGCTGAAATTCAGCTCCCAGAATCATCTCAAGAGCTTCTGTGGCCTCAAGGCCTCATCATCTGTGAGATTCGACACCGAATTGTCCTTCTCAGGGAAGGATACCGGTGCTGCCCTGAGGGCTTCTTTTGCAACCAAGGCCCAAAAGGAAAACACAACTATCCAATACAACTTGCAGCCTCAGGCTTCATTCAAGGTGGCAGTTCTTGGTGCTGCCGGAGGCATTGGCCAGCCTCTGTCACTGCTTATCAAGATGTCGCCGCTGGTTTCCGACCTGCATCTCTATGATATTGCGAATGTCAAGGGTGTTGCTGCTGATCTCAGTCACTGCAACACCCCCTCCCAAGTTAAGGATTTCACAGGAGCTTCTGAGCTGGCTAATTGCTTGACGGGTGTGGATGTTGTTGTCATACCTGCTGGAGTTCCAAGGAAGCCTGGCATGACTCGCGATGACTTGTTTAATATCAATGCTGGCATTGTAAGGGACTTGGTTTCGGCTGTTGCGGACAATTGCCCCGGTGCTTTCATTCACATCATCAGTAACCCTGTGAACTCCACTGTGCCTATTGCGGCCGAGGTTCTGAAGCAGAAGGGTGTCTATGATCCTAAGAAGCTCTTTGGTGTTACTACATTGGATGTTGTGAGGGCAAACACATTTGTTGCTCAGAGGAAGAACCTGAAGCTTATTGATGTTGATGTCCCTGTTGTTGGAGGCCATGCTGGGATCACCATACTTCCTCTGTTGTCAAAGACGAGACCCTCGGTGAGCTTCACTGATGAAGAAATTGAAGAGCTGACTGTCAGGATTCAGAATGCTGGAACAGAAGTTGTTGAGGCTAAGGCAGGTGCAGGGTCTGCTACTCTGTCAATGGCATATGCAGCTGCTAGATTTGTCGAGTCATCTCTCCGTGCACTTGATGGAGATGGAGATGTGTATGAGTGCTCATTTGTGCAATCAGACCTGACTGAGCTTCCATTTTTCGCCTCGAGGGTGAAACTCGGTAGGAAAGGAGTTGAGGCTTTGATTCCATCTGACCTCCAAGGGTTGACTGAATATGAGCAGAAGGCTTTGGAAGCACTTAAGGCGGAACTTAAGGCCAGCATCGACAAGGGAATTGCTTTTGCTCAGAAGCAAGCAGTTGCAGCTTAACTTTCTTTTTATCAGAACATTCAATTTCAGTTGTTGTTAGAACAGAATATCAAAAAGGGTGGTTTCTTAAGATATTATGGGTTTATTTGAGCATAAATACTTCTTAGAGGAGTTAGGTTGCGGATTTATTGTAGCTTCATACTGCATTCAGGCATAGGATGCAAATTTTCAATTGTATCAGTTCTGATTCCAGATTTTGTTTGTAGAAAGAATGGGAGTGAGCTTCCATTTCTGTTTTCTATACCGAGCTTTATTTTTGGTCAGAAATCTCAATATATGTGACTGTTATCATGTAGAATTGGAGGATGTAAACTTTCTCATTAATTTATGAATAACAACCCATTACACCCCATTTTTCATTCCCTGGGAACATAAGGTACACGGTATCTTTTGCATAGATGGATTTCGACAAGTTATGCAGGCCTCATTGAAACTGAAAGCTGCACAGCAGCATCAATTTAAACTTTAATATAGATTGTTGTCAAATTACCTCTAGTTTATTTGGATTTTGGAATCAATAAGATAAGATTACAATAATGTATACTTGTGCCTTTCCCACCCCGAGAGTGTAGCAAAAAGGGGGTGATGATAATGACAAAAAAAGCTGATAAATGATGTTCTCTGCACCAAATGCCTAAAAAATCATTTGGCAAATATAACAATGTTTTGTTGCTATTTCATTCCCTATGTAGACATAAAAAGTTGGTTATCTCAGAGGAGTTGATTCAGGAAGCATAATACAGGAGCTAGCAGAAGCAGATGGTGAATGCCAACAGAAACCCCTCGAGTACTGAAGGGCAATGATAATTGATCGTTATTTTCACACTAGTCCAAAAATAGACCTCTGCAGTATGTACACTTTCTCAAAAATGCCACCAAAATACTTGCGATCCTACTGCAGCATGTTTTGACACATCTATCACCGGTTGAAGACATCCCTAGTCCCTACCAGTAATCATTACAGGAGCAGCGCCCTCCGCGGAAGTGGTGAAACCGATTATGGTCCCTTAGAACCACATCGCGGTTGTAAACCCAGGAAAATGTTTTGAGGAAATTGTGGCAATCAGCACATAAGCGGAGATTATTGGCCACTCTCAGTGTTGTGCCTGGTGGAGTGGCAAGAACACCAAAAGCAACAGCCAATTTTTCGCTGTGATAAGAGAGCACATATCCCTTTTCTTTGTCATCCATCTTATGCATCTCAGATGAAGGATCAACAACATAACCTGCAATCTTGAGCTGCTTATTAATTTCATCCATTGTCTCATAGATCTCATCCATTCTCGGATGTGAAATATCATCCACAGCAAACTCATGTACTATTCCTTTCAATTCAATCGTGCTACAACCAGGTGTGGTTTGGATTGCTTTTTCTTTCATCAGTTTTCTCACTTCTGCTACCTTGTCCCAGTGACCAGCTGAAGAATAAATATTCAGGAGCAAAACATAATCCCCAGCTTCTTGGGCTCTCATTTCAATCAAGTGTTCAATTACACGTTCACCAAGTGTAAGATGGCCATAAATTCTGCAAGCTCCAAGCAAGGTCCTCCATATTGTCGAATCCGGCTTTACCTCCATCGAGGTAATAAGGTGATAAGCCTTATGAAGTAAACCAGCACGACCCAAGAGATCAACCATGCATCCATAATGATGGATGTTGGGTGTTATTCCAAAATCTCTGCTCATACGGTGGAAAAAAGACATTCCATCAATAACCAATCCGGAATGACTGCAAGCAGAAAGGACTCCAGTGAATGTTTGATCATCAGGCTTGATTCCCATTCTCTGCATCTCTTCAAATGCTTCAATGGCTTGTCTCCCATATCCATTCACTGCCAAACCAGAGATCATTGCACTCCATGAAACCACACTCTTATTGCGCGTTCCCTTGAACACCTCATAAGCCTTATCTAAACAACCACATCTCGAATACATAGCTATGAGAGAATTGGAAAGATTGGCAGCACCCTCATAACCACGTTCTGTGATATATCTGTGAATTCGTTCACCAAATTCCAAGGCATTCAAATGAGCACAAGCTTGAAGAAGAAGCAAACAAGTAACATCATCTGGCTCACACTCATATCTTGAACTCTGCATGACATCAAACAAAGTCAGAGCATCCCGAGACCGTTTATTACGAATAAAGCAAGAGATCATCACGTTCCAAGCAACAGTATCCCTATGGGACATCTCATCAAACACCTTACGCGCATCATCACATTGATGGCACTGTGAATACAAGTCCATGACAGCAGTAAGTAAAAGGGTATCTGATTGGTGCCCATCTTTGAAGACGTTGCAATGAACCTGCACCCCTCCAAGAAGACACAAAAACCTGATGCAACACTTGATAGCAGAGGAAGAGGATAAAGGGTCTGCAGAAACACCTCGTCTCTTCAAATTTCTATACAAAAAGAGACCTTTTTGGGGTGAATCACTCATGGAATAGGCCCTGATCATGGTGTTGTAATGAGAAACCACAGGGCAACTAATATTCTCGAAGAAACGGAGGGAATAGCTATGGTCCTGCAAGGGGCCAGAGAGAGCTAAACGGTACAAGAACTGAAGAGAAACTGCAGGGTCTTCAACAAGGGCTGTGCGGAGAATGTGAGCATGGATTTGAAGCAACTGGGTCTTAAGGGAAGCAGATTTTATGGAAGAAATAGCCAATTCTTTGTTGGGTTGAGGGAAAATTTTGATGGGCGTTGGTTGGTTTTGTTGATAGAGCTCAAAAGGTGCAAACTTGGTGTGAGGTTCTGTTGGGTGGTGTAGCTGAGGAGCGGTGTTGTGATGAAGAAGATGAACGCCAAAACAAGAGAGGGAAAGTGATGGCGCAGCGAGGAAGAAACGATTGTGTGTGGACCAAACTAGCGCCATTTGGTGTCCAACGTTGGAGGTTAAGTGGAACCATAACAAAAGCGAAATTTGGAATGTTTTGGGGAATCTATGATGAGTCGAAGTAGTGAGAGTGAATAATAAGAATATCTAAGCCGCCATTGCCACATTTGTGTGTGTTACTCTACTGAATTGGCCAAAAAGAGCATCCAATAGCTTGGAAATTCATACCCATATCAACTACATTTAATTTAATAAAACAATGAAAAATTATAATTTTAGGGTATTATTTCATTATTTGATTAATAATGCTATTTATATATATATATATATATATACACACCTCATGTATGTACAAGAATCATTTTTTCTTATTAGATTGGTGGAGCTCACTCCTATAGAGTATAGTAAAATTATATGTATACGAAGAAAGTGTAGTGAAAAAAAATTATTTTATTATTGTGTATATCAATAGAATGAAATAAATATTATGAATTTTATCTTTTCATATAATATTTGTAAATAAGAATAAAATATTATTTAAAATAGGGGCACAAATAATCTTACCAAAAAAATAACTTACTTGACTAATTTTTCTAAATAGATGGGAAGAAAAATAAGAAAAAGTAGTGGAAACTTAAAATATCTACTAATATTCATTCTACTTCTTTCATTGATTTTAAAATATCTAAATAATAGAGTTACTTAAAACTTCTTTTTTCTTTTCCACTCCATGAGATTCTACCGTCCAAACATACCCTCACCTTGGATTATCCTTTTTATTTCCTTGTAACACAACAAAAAATTATAAAACTAATCAAATTATTTAATATAGTTGATGTAGGTTGTTTAGCACAACTTATTGAGCAATTTCCCTGTTAATAGCATCGTTCATGTCATGAAAAAAAACTGAAATTGTGATCAACATCTAAATATCAGTAAACTTCTCTTTGACAATTCATCTAGATCAAAAACCTTAAAATACCACCAACCCATATAATCCACAAGCAAAACTTTCTAGAGCATAATGTTGCATGATGAACAAGGCACAGAAGGAAACACAGATTTGATCTCAAGTTCTTGTTCTTCATCTTCTTCTTCAACAAAACCAAATCCACCCTTTGTGCTAATATTTATTGAGCAGTCACTGAGAAATGAAGAATGTGATTCCATTGAACTCATGAGCTTTCTCTTCTTGTAATTGGCCTTAAAGCATGCTTGTCTTAGCCTTTTTGTAGTGTCATCAAGTTCCATATCAGGCATTTCCTCCAAAAGCTTCTTTTCCTTCTCCAATATCTCAATTGCACTCCTTAACTTCTCTTCACTCTCTGGCCCCTCCTCCTTCCCTAGCTCCTGCATCCCCCAACAACCAAATCAGAAACACATGAAACTCAAACATAAAAAAAATAGTACTGAGAAACTAGATATAATTAAGAACAGACCTGAACATTATTTATCAGTGTTTGAAGGCTACAAAGTTTTCTGTGGGGCCATCTTTTGATCCCCAATTCCCTGCACCTTTTCTTCAAGAGAGTTAGGCCAACATCAAGCTCTTTTGCTGCTTGTGTTATTGGCATATAGAAGTACTGAGATATTGTCTTCCTAGACAACATTCTGGTGCTGCTGCTGCTGCTACTACTCTTCTCTTCTCTGCCTCTCTTACCCTTCCTCTGTTCCATCATTTCCTTTCCACTATCTTCACTCTTGGAGATTGAAAAATGAACTTTTTCTGAATCAAAACCTGCATCAACTTCTTTCCAAACAGAGAACCCTTTCTTTATATCATAATAGTCATAGTCTGCAATAACAATGAGAAGATAACAAATAGATAAGAACAAAGCACAGTGTATTGTAGTTTTAGAATAGTAATAATAAAAAGGTTGCTGGGAAACTCATGATGTTTAGATAACCTTGAACAATTGGTGCTGGTTCAATGGCTAGAGTATCATATAAAGGATCTGAAGGGTAACATTGATCCATAAGAGGTACTGGTTCAATAAGATGGCTATGATCTTGTATTATTGGAAATTCGTGTGACCAATCCAATGCATAATACTCATTACAGTTTCCTCTGACAGAAAAAAAGATATACATATATTACAATGACAAATTCAAAACCATGAAGAAACAGAAAAAATAGTGTTACATGATTTATTATACATACCTGTACTGATCATAGGAAGAAAATTGGCATGCAAAAGGAAATGGATTTTCATCCACTACATAGTTAGAGTTCCAACTCATAAGAGGCTGAGTCTCAAACAGCATGATGCACAAAGAGAGAAATAGAAGGATATATAAGAGGATTGTGTTGAGGGTGAAGAAATTAAGATACTGAAACTGCAGGGATACGAAAAGAAGTTGTTTATATATATACATATACATATAGTAAATGATATATATGATGTGAGGAAGTACAAGTAGTAATGGTAGTGTAATGATGATTATGAATCATTGTGAATAAAGGAGGAGGGTACTAATTTACATGGGAGAATGCGAGAGCCGTCTTCCATGAATGAATGCATTTAAATTGTAAATTTGAGAGTTACAAGATTTAATTTAATTGCAAGGGCCATGTTTAATCTCAGCCATTGGATATTCAACCATGAAAATAATCACTTTTTGTATATGTGTTTTCTCTTTTTCAAATTTTCTTCTGTTTATGTTTTAACAAAATAGAGAAATTTAAAAAGGAAAAGAAGAATATAATCTGTACTAATTTGGGTCTGTTCTATTTCATTAAAGAGAACTGATTTTGGAAAGAAAAAAAGTTGATTTTGATGTTGTGGGCAGGGCAGAGCAGAGCAGATCCTTTGATCCGCTTGCTTCATCTTAGATAAGCAAGATGATTAGGTCTACTAATCTCTGATTTGTAGCCTAGCCAATCATAAAACTGTGCTACCTATACCTGCATTAATTGCATATATAGACTACCTCTCTTATGAATTTGGCTCAAAGTAATCTTTTATTTGAAAATATACAAATCACTTGTTGAAAATTCCAGTAGCCAATATCCAGATAGATATATCAGTATTATCATTGTTATGCTTTAGTGGCTATGAGTTATTCAGTGTGATATGTATGATATATATATATATATATATATATATATATATATATATATATAGAGAGAGAGAGAGAGAAGAGGATCCACTTACTCCAGGAGTAAGTCTTTTATATTTACTCCATCAAATAATTTTCGATAAACATAAAATTAGATCAATCCAACCGTTGAATTTTATGATATTATCTTGATGATTATGCATATCAAATTTTAGAAAAATCAGACATAGATAGATATATTATCTAACACTCAACATTTACATATATTTTCAAAATTATATTATACGTCGAAATAATATGAGATGATGAAGTATCAAATTATATTAAAATTTTATGAAATTTTATACACTTGATCTATGTTTTGTAAATTAATGTTTCAACGATTGGATTGATCAAATTCATTGTATATATAAAGTTATAAGATGGAGTAAGTATATCAAAACTTACTCTTGGAGTAAGTGGATCCCTCCTCTATATATATATTAAGGTTAACAAGTTTAATTTTGTGTGTTCTAGATTACTAGAATTTTGATTTAACTAGAGACTGTGTTTAGAAGAACCCAATCCTCAGTTATTCAATGGATGAGGTGCATCTATATCTATATTTGGACACTCATTATAGGAAGTTTTTGTGAACTTAATTATATTTTTAAATATTACTCATTTGAAGATATTAATTCAAAAAATAATTAAGCAATAAAATAAAAAAAGAAAAGTTGATAAGTGACTGCTACTCCCTCCATTTTAAAATATTAGTCGTTTTAGGGAGAAAAAAAATTTCACAATGATTGTCGTTTTCAACTTCCAATGCCAATTTATTTTTTCATACCTATTATACCCCTAGTATCATTTCTCGTTCTTTCTTGAATATTACTCCAAGGGACCACTAATCATCTTTCTTTCCCATTAATGTTTTAGGTAGTTTAGTCATTTTAATATATCATTTTATAAAATTAAGAATATTTATTGAATTTCTTAATCTACGTATAAAAACCTTAAAAGACTAATATTTTGGAATGGAGGGAGTACTTCCAACAGTACTCCATAATAAATGGACCATAAATGGATTAGTGACTACTTCGAAAAGGCTAAATAAAATGAAACGCAGATACTCATAATTATGTTTAGGAAATGCTTCTATCAATAATCAATTGTAGAATCAGCTTCATCCAATTTGATTGGGGGTGAGAATGGCTCATAAGCATGCTATACATTTACATGCGTGAGACTCTAATGATTATGGGGCTAAATAGGAATAGCCCAACAGAATAATGCTAGTATTTGTTTCTTTAATTAATTTCTCTTAGTATATTTGATTTCTTTCTGCTTTAAATTTGAAGGCGAAAGATAATATGAACTCACTAGAGTAATTAATTACTACCTGTAACGGACTCATCTAAAAGACCAATCATTTTTTCTCTTTCTGTTATGAAGTGAACTTGATGATTGATGATGGTGGGAGTTACTCACAATAATCCACATTTAATTAAATTGCACTTGCGAAGAGGAGTGGGATGTTAAAATCACCATTTCACTATTATTACCTGCTTTGCTAGGATAATGAAAGAGTTTGCCAATGAATAGCCACATTTTCTAAACAGAAATAGAGTTTAGTGTAATGGCTTGCGCCATCCATTTTATTGCAAGAATAAATGTTTCGCCCGTTTCAATGAAGAAACAATGAATGTGATTTAACACAAATATCAGGGAATTTTCTTGCCAATCTGTAATAACTAATTAAAACAAGGACACTACTTTGCTTAAAAAATGAGCATATTGTTTTGTGGCTTATTATATAACTCGACCAAATTGTTACCTAAGACTAAGTTGGATGAGATGTTCATAACATATATACTGAGATGGAAATATAAGAAAAATATTTGATAATGAAAACATTACAAAAAAACTTGTCTTGTATTCACAACAACTATATCTCTATTTCAGCTTATTGTCATGTACACATCACTAAACACAATTTTAATAATTTTGCACAAGTTAAAACATGACTAATCCTTCTCTGTATTTAGTATTTACCTTGAATTACATATTTAGCCAGCTGCACTTGACAAATGTTAAGAAAATAATTGTCAGCAGTAATCTAGAGAAAACTGCACAAGAAAAACCAGAATTGGCAGAGGCCCAATACCACAGATACTGTTCCAATGAATCTTCCAATCAATCAGAACAAAAACATTGTCATTGTGATATGATACAATTGAGGGTTGCCCTTAATAAAACCAAAATTGGTAGAACTTGGATGAAGTAGATCATCATCTTACAAAGGATCAGCACAGAAACATAACCTCATGTCATACAGAGTCAAAATCTGGGATTTACAGATACAGGAAACATGGAATATGGTCAGGTAGGCAGAGAAAACAGTTCAGAACTAAGAAAACAGCCAAGAGGAGCATTCAGTCAGCTTCCCCTTCCCCCCTGGGCTTGCTCACCGTCTCTGCCACCGCGTCCTCTTCCTCCAGGGCGCTTCCCTCGTAATTGATAGGAAGCAGCAGCCTTCGGTTGCATCTCTTCAGGCAAGGGAAGAATATGATCCACGCATTTGCGAAAGCTGAAATCTTGAACAGATCCATCCTCCCTGATGAAGAAGAAACACTTGGTTTGCCACTCAGGGTGCTTGCGGACTTGGAATGCACGGATTCCTCCACCAAACTCCCCATCATGATCTATATCGCCATTCTTGAGCAATTCCATCAACATTGTATGTTCATACTGCATACACACACAAAACAATAGCCAAAAAAAACATACGAATTCAGTAAGGAGTATATTCAGGTTGTGGGTGCTGAATCATCAAGACACCTAGCTGATACAAACAGAACAGCACACGATTCTTTTAAACCCCAATTTCAACAAACATTTGATGGCAATGATGAACTAGCATTCAGTTCAAGCCTGAAATGATCAGTGTAACTGAATTGTTATAATCAACACTTTGTTTCTTGGCAATCAATTGTTCTAGTGTCACATCACAATTCGAAGGAATTTGGATAATTTATTCTAGTTCACCTCTGGAAATCTTTTTCAATAAAATATGACAAACATTATATTCAGTGAAATTAATCAAACCCAATGTGGATGAAGAAAAATCATAAAGATGCATAGACATGAATTCTCTCTCTCACTTTTGCTGGGTAAGAAAATGGGTTAAGAATTGAACCTTATTAACATCGACATTAAGGGGCCAGGCATGAAGAAGCTTGAAGAAGTAATCGAAGATCTTCACCGAAGACTCGAAGGTTTTGTAACCCAACTTTACCGGACCTGATGGTTTCTTCTCAGCTTCTTGTTGTTGTTGCTGTTGTTGTTCTCCTTTTTCTTGCACTTCAGTCGCTCCTCTTCCTTGCTCTTCTTCATTCGCTATTTTTTCTTTCCTCTTCTTCTTCTTCTTCTTCTCTACCTTCTGCTTCTTGGACAAAACGATGTCGTCTTGGGGCTGGTCCTCTTTCTCCTCGACTCGAGGCCGCTTCAGCTTCTGCTTGGACCGGGCGCTCCGTGCGGCGGATTCAGCGGTTTCAACAACCATGTCTGCAGCGGCGTTGGTTGCGTTGGGTTGCGCGACTTTTTGTTCTTCCGGTGCGGTGGTTTCCGCCATGGGTCACGGAGGAGGTTCTTGCTGAGAGAGGTTTAACTAAACCCTAGCTTCCGATTGTGATCGCTACTTCGTAGCGGGATCTTCTTTTTCTTTTTTCTTTTTTCTCTTTATTTTCACTCTTCAGAGACCAACTCTTTATTTTTTATTTATTTTTCTAGTCAACATTTGTTTTTAATATAGTCAACGTTTTTTTTTTCTTTTTTGGGTTATAGACGTTCAGTTATTTTCCTATAACTTGTTGGTGATAGTACAGGGCTTGTGGCCCATTTAGAAACCAATATGGGCCTAAAAAATTATGTTAAATAACGACAAAAAAGATAATTATTAAAAACAAAATAATAATAAGACTTACCAACTCAAATAAAAAAAAAAAATAAGACTTACCAACGAGGATTGACACAAGTAGTAAGCGGCTTGTTGTCCCATAGATTACCGGTAATCTGCATAGATTATCGGTAATCTTGCAATTAAATTACCTGGCAATCCAGATTGATTCGTTTGTTTTGACAAAGATATTGGTAACCAAAGTGGTAATGTGGATTAGGGGTGTACAAAACCGAACCAAACCGATCAAATAACCAAAAACCGACCAAAAAAACCGAAAACCGAAAAAAACCGAAAAAATTGGTTTTTTTTTGTTCTATTAGACTGTCAATCGATCGGTTCGGTTCGGTTTTCGGTTCCAACATTGTAAAACCGACCGAACCGAAATATATGTTAAATATATACTCATATTTTATTTTATTTACAAAAATACTTACCCTATATAAACTATCTTTAACCCTCTCTAACCCTAATCACACTCACAGCCGTCAGCCGCCTCACCCTCCCCAGTCCCCCTCACGGCCTCACCCTCACCCTCACCCTCTCACCCTCACTCACCCAGTCACCCTCACTCTCACTCACCCTCTCACCCTCACTCACACTCACAGCCGCCTCACCCTCTCAGATCCAGCCGGCAGCCGCCTCGCGTCTCGCCCTCCCTCGCATCTCGCCCTCCCTCGCGGCTCGGTGGCTCGAGGGTCTTTGTTTATGCACAGCCTGAGAGCACTCCGGAGAACACTCCAACCCCGGATAATATTTCCATAGCAGACAACATTGCTGCTACTGCTAGTCAAGGTGGAGCCAGCGGCAAACCTCCCAGGCCGGATAAGAAAAGAAAGGTTGACAACACTTCAACTCCATCTCCATCTCCAGCTAATGAGGAGGACAAAAATGACACAGATGTGACTGGTAAGAGAAAACCCTCTAGACCTAGATCTTGGACTTGGGATCATTTTACTAAAGATGAGTCTAAGCCATTAAAGCCTAGGGCAACTTGTAATTGGTGTGGGGCAAATTATGCATGTGATTCTCATAGAAATGGCACAACTAATATGAGATATCATTTGTCGAATCAATGTAAAAAATTTCCTAAAGAACTTGACCCTACTCAATCAATTCTTACCCTCCAACAATTTAAAAAGGAAGATGGTAAAGGGACGGGTGGCGCATTTGCTGGTGTTACTTTTGATGTTGATGCATGTAGACAGGCTCTTGCTAGGATGATTATTGTAGATGAATTGCCGTTTAAGCATGTTGAGGGGGAGGGATTTCGATACTTTATGAGTATTGTGCAACCTAAATTGCCTCTTCCATCTAGGATTACGGTTGCTAGGGATTGTTGGAATCTTTATATAAATGAGAAAAATAAGTTGAAAACTGTTTTTGTTCAACCAAGTCAAAGTGTTTGCCTTACAACTGATTGTTGGACTTCTGTGCAAAATTTGAACTATTTATGTCTCACTGCACATTTCATTGATAAAGATTGGAAATTGCACAAGAGAATTCTTAATTTTTCCCCCATTAAGAATCACAAAGGTGAAACAATTGGTAGGAAGATTGAAAAATGTCTTTTAGGATGGGGAATTTCTAGAGTATTCACTATTACAGTTGATAATGCTGCCTCCAATGATACTGCCATTGTTTATTTGAAAAGTAGAATGGAGGATTGGAACTCTCATCCATTGAACGGAGAGTATTTGCATGTTAGGTGTTGTGCTCATATTCTGAACTTGGTTGTCAATGATGGATTGAAAGATATGCATGAATCTATTAGTAGGATTAGGAATGCTATTAGATTTGTGAGGGGTTCTCCTAGTCGTACAGATAGATTTAAAAATTTCATAAAGGAGGCTAGGATTCAAGAACAAAGCTTTTTGCAATTAGATGTCCCTACTAGATGGAACTCTACTTACCTTATGCTTGAGAGTGCTTTAAAGTTCCAAAAGGCATTCAAAAGATTAGGAGAGAGGGACACTGAATTTGCTTTGATGCAAGGTGGTATTCCAAGGAATGATGATTGGGAAAATGCAAAGGTGTTTGTGAGGTTTTTGTCTATTTTCTATGATGTTACAAATAAAATTTCTGGTACTTCATATGTCACTTCAGCACTATATTTCTCTCAATTTTACTTGATAATGAGTACATTGAAGGCTTGGATTACTTCTGAGGATCCTTTACTTGGAAGAATGACTGAGAAAATGAAAATCAAGCATGATAAGTATTGGGGTAATATGAAAAATATGAACATGATGATCTTTGTTGCTGTAGTTCTTGATCCTCGATACAAGCTGAAATTTGTTGAGTGGAGCTTTCACAAGATTTATGAAAAATCTGATGCTGAATTTTTTTGTACAAAAGTGAAAGACATTTTTAATAGGATGTTTGAGAGCTATATGGTGTTGATTGATGGTCAATCTCAAACTATGGAATCACCACATATGAATGCTATGAATGCCACCACTTTTGAGCAAGCTTGTACTTTGGAGTTTAAGAAGGACATGCATTATAGTGAGAGTATGAATAAGGATGAGGTTGATTTATACCTAATGGAGGCCTTAGAAAAGAAGAGTGGCCAACCGTTTGATCTTCTTAATTGGTGGAAGGTCAATTCCACTAAGTATCCTATCCTTGGCCAAATATCTAGAGATGTACTAGCAATGCTTGTTTCTACAGTTGCTTCAGAATCTGCATTTAGCACGGGAGGAAGGGTGTTAAATAGTTATAGGAGTTCTTTAACTCCGAAGACAGTGGAGACTCTTATTTGTGCTCAAAATTGGTTCCGTTCTTCACCAATCTCTACTGAATTTGAGGAGTGTATTGAAGAAATAGAGAAGTTGGAACATGGTATGTAAAACTTATTGTATACTTGTCATAATTGTTTTCTTCTCTAGTATTGTGTTATTTATTATTAGTACTAACTAGTAACTTATTTTGTATTTTACAGAGGTTGCACCAAATTCAGGTGTTGTTGATGAAGACTCCGGTGTTGAAAGTGATTAAGATTACTCAAGTTATTTTGTTTCCATTTATTGTTGTTTGTATTATGTCATTTCAAACTTAAATTGTGTTTGGTTGTAATTTTTATTTTCTAGACTATGTTGATGTTGTTGTCTTGTTGGTACTAAACTATGATGCTGCCATGGTGGATGATGCTACTTAATGGTGACTTTATTTTCATTTTCAAGGGATAATGATTTCAATCATGTTTGGTTGTAAATTTAATTATGTTGTTTGGTTGAATTTCCTATTTATGTGGAGTATTTTGAACATTTTTGGACATATTAATGTATTTATTATGATATATAAAAAAAATTTCAGCAGGTTAAAAAAACCAAAAAACCCGCCCAAATCCAACCGCACAGTGATTGGATCGGTTCGGTTCGGTTGAAGGGGGTTAAAGAGAACCGATTGGTTGATATTTTGTATCAACCGAATAGGTCGATTCGGTTGGATTTTCGTCCAAAAACCGAACCGACCGCCCAATGAACACCCCTAATGTGGATTACCTCCGTATGAGGTGGCAATTTGGATTACCACCTCTAGGTAATCTTCTAATTTATTTTATTACACCATTACCCCTCTAACAAAATACACTACGATTCCTAATTTTATAATTTTCATTACAAGAATAATTTTTGCTCGTTTTTTTTAGTTATTGCATTTCATTTAATTTTCAATTTTGAACTATTTGCAAGAATATTTCTCGTTGGTGTTTTTTTTAATTTATTTCGTCATATTTGTTTTTTCTATGTTGCACTATTTGTAAGAATATTATAATTATTTTAATGGTTTTTTATTTTTAGTAAATAATTATATTAATGTCAAACTAAAAAATATTGATATTAAATTCAAAATATAATTATATTTGATTAATTCATTTTATATGTATTTTACGTATTTTAATAATATATATAATATAATTATATTTAATTAATTCATTTTATAATTATTTAGAGGATATTATAGTAATATATATATATTGCCTTGTAATGTGGATAATATATCAAAAATGTAATGTGGATTACTGGTAATCTTATTTGTATATATCAAACAAGGTAATGTGGATTACCGGTAATTTAATTTGAGGTAATCTATGTGTAAGGTAATCTAGATTATTACCGATAATCTTTCACGGTAATGTACCAAACGCCTCCTTAAGCAAGATCTCATGTTCGAGCCTTATGAATGGAAAATATCTTCGCTATGAGTCTCACCTATCATTCCCAAATACGCGACCCGAGATGACGGATTAGTCATGACAAAACTCCAGACACCGTGGAAAAAAAATAATAATAATAATCAGACTTAACTTTGTGTTTTCCATTAACTACTTATAAAGACAAATTGTCTTTAAAACTTTGATTTTCTTTTCTGAAAGGCGTGGTTATCTCTATTTTGGGCCGCATGATAACCATCCAAAAAGCAATATTTTTATGTAATTTTGTTAATATTATTTTAAAAAAAAAATTGGATATGTTAAATTGAATATACAAAGAGATGCATGGTGGTGTGATATTCAGTGTTAGTTGCTTGTTTTATAACTAGCTCTGCTAACTAGTATCAATAAGTTTAATGAGCTTGATCAATCATCATGAAAAGAAAAGGTAATTTGAATATATATATATATATATATGAAAAAGTGATTATCTTCGTATTTCATTTAGAAGTATGGACTGAAACAAAAAAACTAAAATAAAAAGATATTATTGACTCTCATAGAAGGCTATTTGATCACTTGTAAAATGTGAAATATAAAATTTAAATAAATATATTATTATAAAATGAGCAATGCTAGAGGCACAACAAAAAATCAGCCAATACGGTCAACAAATAGGAATTTGGGCCACAATCACCAAGCCCATTAAAAAGATACTCATGATTAAAAGTGTTATTTGGGCCCTAAAGTGTTAAATGGGCTTTGTTGGCTATTTTGGCTGATTTTTTGTTGTGCCACAAGCATTTATGTTATAAAATTGTTTTATCATTCGTTTTTCGTCCTACTACATGGAAGTACAAAATTTTGTTGTGTCTTTTGATAGTGTAGATATAGGCCAGAGATTTTTCTTTTTTTTTTCATGGTATTCCTCTACTCGGAAGGTCAATGACTAATTCGTTGCAGATCTTAGCTCCATTTAAGGGTTTGTCGTTGGCCAATAGATTATTGCATACACAAGGCGGAGATCGAACCTTCGACCCTTACTTAAGCAGACAAGTAAGCTAACAACGGACAAGTGAACTAACCATTTGACCAAGCCAAATTGGTTGGTTAGGGATTTATAGTGGTGGGGTACGGTTGATTGGTAAATTTTGTATGTAGGTGCATTCAGTTAAAGTTATCGAGTTTGATCTGTAGCAGCTGGTCCAGGTTGGCTTGAGGACCAGGCTTGAAAGATTATGCCGTCGTGCTATGTGCATGTGCCACCCAAAACCTAATAAATAGGCCCATATGCATAACCTATGGTTACAAAAAATATAGGTGACCAAAATATTTAATTTGTTCCCCATCATGAATCACTTCTAAAACAGTAATTGTCGTTCTTTGAATTCATTGAATATTTGATACTAATAAAGAAATCATATGGTTAGGGATAACAAGTACCTAATGCAAATTGGATTTGATTTGGACTACTACTGTCAGATACACAGTGATATTATATTATATTATATTATATCATAAGTTCTTTTGCTACTTTTAGCTAGACTAAATGGATGCTACACCCTAAAGTAAGTGATATCTGACTATTTTTGCTGGTACATGCAATAATAGTAATAATAATAATAATAATTCATATAGTGATCTCCGTACAGAGGGAAAAGATGAGAGCAGCGAACAACTCAAAATTGGCATGAAAAACTCCACGTATACTATTATGTATAGAGATGAAAGAGAATGTTCAACGTAGATTATTTCAATTGGATGATACTAAATGAATAATACAAAATTAGTCCAATCAGCCAATAAACAAGATATTTGGTCATAATTACTCAGCTTATTACAATCTCAATGATTGATTATGCTAAAATCAAAGTCGAAATAGACTCATTAGCTATATAAACTGATTTTTCATTGTCCATTTAGCATTAATATGAACTAATGCGAAAACCCCAAACATATATACAAAACGGATTCCAAACAAGCATTGTATTCTTCAAGTCAACACAACACATACAATACAGTACTAGCAATTTCAATTTCCTTGTACAGTGCATGCACATGTGTTTGTCGTGTCTTAATTCAGTTCCTTTCATTTCTCTTTTCAATAATTAAGCTATATATGTAATTGAGTGTTTGATGAATGATCACACTTGTATCTATTGATTAAATGTCATATATATATATATATATATATATATATATATATATATCTACAAGTTAGAATTTAATTTCAAATGTACTGATAATGTATGTATATAAAATTATTTTATACCTAAGAAATGATGTCAAATTATAGTAAATGGTTCATAGTAATCATTTTTTATTTTCTTAAATTTCTATTGTATAAAATTATATAAATGTGTGGAGAACATTTTTCTAGTCAAAACAACCAACAAAGCCCATTTTAACCCTTTAGACCCAAATAGTGTTATTAACTATGTGTATTTTTTAATAGGTTGAGTGATTTAAATCCAATTTCCTATTTTTGACTGTTTTGATTAGATTTTTATTGTATTTCTAGCCATGGTCATAAAATTAGATGTGAAAATTAAATCATATATCTTCAGCATACTAGTTTGGAGGATAAAGAGTCAATTGCAACATCTATCCATGTTCAGTTTTCATTAGCTAGATCATCAAGCCAATAATAACTAGACAACGTGCAACATTAATGCATAGATCAAATTATACATATTGATGAAATTTATTAAAAAACTATTCATCTACATTGACGTGGCGTTTGATAATTTGTAAAAAGAAGTTTTCTAGAATCTTGCCTAATAAATATAATCGGACAATCTAATATATTTGATTTACTTTATGGATATGTGCTTTAATTTTATCTTCTCTAAACGAATATAATGATTTGATTGTATAAAGTAATGAAATGATCATATATACGATCGTTGGCTCGACGCATCATATAGCATAATAAATCCACATTATTGGGATTCTTATGCTCGCATTGTAGAATATTTGATCGCCAATTCGCCATAAATTAACAATGGAAAAATTATATAAATATATCCCACTAGATCTCCAGATAGAATAGAACATAGACATATATATATTTGAAGGCCAGCGAACCATGTATATATGCCTAATTATGGGCTCACATGCAAGATTCAATCCTTACTCTACGGTCCCTATCAATAGAACAATCCCAAGCTTGTACAGCCACTATGTGATTCACTTTGTCTGCCGTCTAATTGTCTACTTCATATATAATATATTTCTTTTTATAAAACCTAAAATTGCAGCAATTGTAAATTCGTAATGCATTATAAATATATAAAAGGATTTAATTTTTATTACAATTCTTTTACACAGTTATCCAATTATGTATTATCAATTAATTATGATTATATTTTCTTTATCTCACTGCCAAAAAGTCGTACAAATAAAAATATTTTGATTAATCATAAAATATTTTTATATTGTAAGTGCGTCAAAATTAAACTCTATATAAAATTAGAGTAAATTACAAATTTACAATGACCTCTTGATGTTAATTAGGTAGAATTTAATTCGGTACTCTCCTATTTATCATGAGGAAGATAATAGTTATAACTAAAATAATGATAGGAAAAATAGAAATATAGATAGAATTAGAGAATATTAAAGTGATTGATATTGGATTATTTCTGATACAATAATGTTTGTGGTACAACATAAATACATCCAACTAACATCCAGCGTGTGTTATATGTACGCGTGTTATACATATAACACATATTATGTATTATATATGTAATAACATACGTTGAATACTAGTTGGACGTATTTATGTTGTACGTCAAACATTGTTGATTTCTGATATGAATGTTAGATAGAATTAGTGTTCACTTATAAGTAAAAAATAAATAAGAATCAAATAAAGATTTAATGATATAGAATATAAATTAAATACTAAATCAAATAAATCTAAATAATTATATATATGATATAATTTTATTCTTAACCCTCAAACTCAAATTAAATGAGTAACATGAGTTTAAAAAACGAGCAAGCGATAAAGAGGTTCAAATACGGTGAGCAATGGAGAGAATCAAATTAAATACGAGTGGAATAGATCGAGGGTTTCAAAGAGGCTTCATTAAGCATAGAAAGTGATCCAAAGAGCATAAAGATCACAGATCTAAAAGAGGGTCAAACGAATAGAAACAAACAAATCCAAAAGAGACTCAAACAAGTAGAGAGAAACAAATCCAAAGAGCTCATAAACAAAAAGCTAGGTTTGAGGCAGAGATAGATTGAAACATAATCATAAAGATGAAGGCATGGTCATAAAAGATAATTATAAGTAAAACAATAATATTTCATGTTAGAGAAAGAGATAAATAACAAGAAATGGAAGAGAAAGAACATAGTAGAACAAATTGTTTAAGTTGGATGTCAGGACTCTAATGTTATATTAGAAATTATGATGAAAAAGTAAATATAATTGTATAACTCAAAAATACATAAAATAAATTTTATAAATAGAAAAAAGATGAAATTGAATTTCACGTACATTCCATTAGGAGAATAAGTGTTAATTTGTCATGAAATCATTGAAATATATATGCAATGTATGAATAACCACTATATGGCCTTAATAACTTAATTCGGTCCTCGTGATTTATTTATTTATTATTATTGTGTGGGGTTAAATCCCAATTGCCTTTAGGGTGAATGATGATGAAAAAGATTGCGGAATGAAAAAAGGAGAGAACTAACTAATATATATGCTTGCTTGGTTGGCTTAATTAAAGTGACATTTCACCTGAGATCCCCACCATGTTTAATTTGTTTAATTTGTTCATATAATTCTATTCTTTGCTTCCATAACATAGCAATCTCTCATCGACCCCATCTTTCCTTTCCTTTCCTTTTTGGCCCCCACATACACAATATATATACATTTACCCTAATTAGAGAGAGAGAGAGGCCCCTTTCACCAATATAAATAAACGATAATTAAAGAGTATTGTTAGGGTATAACAAAAAAATTAGTCAACACAGTCAACAAATAGGAATTTGGGTCACAATCACCAAACCCATTATACTATTTTGGTCACAAAATGTTAAATGGACTTTGTTGACTGTTTTGGTTGATTTTTTATTGTTCCCAAAGCATTTGTGATAATTAAATAATAATAATATAATATACAAGGCAACATGAATTGGATATATATTATTATCCCAGCAGCAGCAAGAACAAATAAAATAAATTATAATCCACAAGTTCCAAAATATAATGTTGAATCAATCATCAGTTTAATTCGGTACTCATCAAACATACAAAAGACAAATGATTTAATCAAATGTAGTAACTGAGATAGAGAAATAAACAAGAATGAATAATATTGATCTTATTATCTTAAATCTGAATGGAGGTAGCATTAGATTATTACATTAGCTTCACCCTTTCTCTTACATACATTGTCCTCCCACTTCATTATCTTTGGATTTTAATGTGACATCATTTCACCACTTACACTTTTTTCCTCCACCCTTGGATCAAAACATATGTATGCTATACATACCATTTGATATGTACCAATAGCATTACTCTAGCTAGAAATAGTACTAGTACTAGTGTTTTGGACTAGTAGTACCTGCTGGATTCTTGTAATTCATTCTTCGGTGGAAGTTTCTGTGGCAACCACAGGCGGCACATGTGAGGGCCCCACCACTTGTTGCGAGGAACTCCCTGCAGCCGTCCACGGCGTAGCCTCCGCTGTTGGCCGCATGATTCTTCAAGCACTCGCCGTATCCAACATCATCATCATTACTACTATTACTGTTACTACTTACCTCTCTTCTCACCACCACTTGCCGCTTCTTCATCCCTTAGCTATACCTTCCTTGCTTCTGCTGATTTCTTCACTATATATATATATATATATATATATTATTATTATTACCCTCTTAGCTTCTATCTATCACCTCCTCTATCCATCTTGCTACGTATCATTCAAATAAACATATATATAAACCAATAACTCAGCAAGCTAAGAGAGGAAATAATAATAATAATAAGAGAACGAATATATAATATATAGGTGGAGCAGAAGAAGAAGAAGAAGATGATGACTATAAGGTTAACTAATGGCTATGTATGTGTGTAGTGTAGACTTAGTTGGAGTATAGTCGTCGGTGGTGGTAGATAACCCTAACTCTATATAACTACCTAGATCTAGATACAATTATAAATACCTATATATATATATATTCTAGTGTAGGGGGGAGGGGGTAATAATAAAGCACTGGCTGCGATTGGGTGGATGGATGATAGAGATGAAAATTAAATAATAATAACTTGACAATTCCTAGCTTTGTGAAGGAAGGAAAGAGGGAGGAGCTGGTTGGTATATCGATCAAGCAGCCTCTTGCGTTGTATACTTGTATCTATCTACCTACTTTTTGGTGCTCATCATCATCCTATCATATATTTTTCAACGCCAGTAAAACACCTTTCTTTCCACACCCACATATATAATAATAACACAAATGTTTGGTGCACAATAAAAAATAGCAAAAATAGACAATAAGGTCTATTTAACATTTTATGACTCAAATAATACTTTTAATCATGAGTATATTTTTAATGAGCTGAGTGATTGAGGTCAAAATTCCTATTTGTTAACTGTTTTGGCTGATTTTTTATTGTGTTTCTAGCAATGCCCTAATTATAATTGATTGAATAAATATAAAATATAAGTTAGATATTGACTAGGTATAAATATTAGATTGTAATGTAAATAAAATATTTCATATGATAACAATACAAAAATATTATTGAGAGATATTTTATGTGAGGGAACACATTTATCATTAACACGTTATATTTGTAAAATTATTCTGACACCCAGCACATTGAATATTATATCAACACTAAGAGTGTGTTTGGTTTACTCCTCATTTGGCTTCCCAATGCAATAATTTAAAATTCCAAGAGAGCTTTTGTGAGAAGTAAGAAAAACTTGTGTGCCTAAAATCAATTTTGCAAGGTAACCAAACACACTGTAAATCTGTTATTACTATTAAACTAGTCTTGTACCCGTGTGATGCACGGGAATTATATCAGATTTTATGTTTAAGATATTAAATAATTAATGGAAAAAATATTTGTATAAAATGAAGTTAAATGAAAATATGTTATTCATAAATTTATTTTGTAAATATAACAATAAAAATACATAATGAAATTATTATTATATTAGTGGATGTAAATAAAATTATTCAATCACATAATTAGTTTTCATTTTTTTGAATATCAAATTTGTATTCATAAAATATTTATAATTATTCTCTTTCAACAATCAACCAAAAATAATCATAATTTACAGATTATCATATCTATCAATCATTAATAAAAATATTAAAAATTACTAATTCATTAATAAAAATATTAAAAATAATCATAGAAAATATTTCAAAACTAATAATTATCAATCATTAATAATTACTAATTATTCATATCTATTATCGTCCAACCATCAATAAAAATATTAAAAATTACTAATTCATGTTCATAATTATTACTAATTAACAAAAAATATTAAAAATATTTCATATCAATCACTAAAATTCTCTAAAATATTAACTAATTATCAATCACTAAAAATCATTAAATTACAGGTAAAATATTTAAATATCACTAATTATCAAACATTAATAATTACTAATAATTCGTAATTATTCTCTTTTAAAAAAACATTTTCATTATTTATGTTTTACATTTCCCGTGAGACAATTAATCAATCATGTCAAATATTAAATTATGAAGAATAGAAAATGAGGAGAAGAATGAAACAATAAAAAAAATAGAAGAAAGATGAAGAATAGAAAATGAAAGAAGAAGAATTAAAAATAAAAAAAATGAAGGATGACTAAGAAGTTAGATGAAAAAAATGAAATAAGAAAGAGAAAAAAAGAGAGCAAGAAATAGAGATGGCAAAATAAGAGAGGAAGAGAAAAAAAAAATGAAGTTGAAAATGTTGAGAAGGTGGAAAGATATATATATATATATATATATATATATATATATATATATATATATATATATAGATTATTTGACCATTATTTAACATCAAATGCTATAAACAAAGAAAAGTATTAGAAAGAAGATTTTTTTATAATGTGAATGTAAATAGAAAATTTATATAAAGAAGATTTTATCATATATATTTCGAAATAAGATTTTCTAAATTTATATTATGAAATGTGACTAGACCTTTTCAAATCAAATATTATCATTTCTAAATATTTTATGCATAAAATCAATTATTCTAAATAAAATAAAAGATACATATTGGATATTAATATTTAAAAGATACATTAAAGATTTGTAAATATCTTAAAAGAATAAAAATAAAGAATACCTAAAATTGCATATGTGTCACATTTATAGAGACTCAATTAATGGGCAAATTGGTAATCAACCATAACCTGTCTTTTACAATATTATATAGATTCTCTGTGGTCCCTCTTTAAAGTAAAATATTTTTTTTTATTTCCATTTTTAGATTTTGATAGATAAATATAAATATACTTGATTTTAAATAGTTGAAATAATATGACTCTATATAAATTATTTTAATTGAGCTTATACATAAATAATAAAATTTTATGATTTACAAAGGTCGAGGCGAGGGAAAATTAAAGGTAAATACTTGATACATAATAAAAAATTAGTCAAAATAGTTAATATGTTGTGCACGACATGTAATATTTGTTATGCATTTTATATTATATATGTTTGCACAATTTATTGATTTTTTGACTAATTTTTTATTGTACAATAATAATGCTCTAAATTAAAATTATTAATATTTTTTCATATCAACTTTATACATAATCTATTATCCGGTGCCAAATTAAATAGAGTGAGGAAAAAAGTGTAAATCAGGTTTTCTCTATAATTATCATGAGTACAAAAGATACCTAAAAATAGTTTATAAGAATTTTTTAATTATAGTCATTAATTATAAAATATAATTTTTATAATATTTTTATTAATACATTTTGACAGATAAATATTAAAAATATTTTTTATTCTTTTACTTATAGTAGAATCGGGTAGTATGAATAATTAATTTTCCAAGTAAACGTGGGAGAAATAGATTAAGACAAAAGTATTAATTAACGAGCATTGCTAGGTGCAAAACAAAAAATCAGCCAACACAGTCAATAAGTTATGCACAACATGTATAATATAAATTGCACAATGAATATTACATATTGTGCACACCATATATTACATGATGTGCACAACATATATCACATGTTATAAAGAAAGATGATGCTACAACATATATCACATGTTATAAAGAAAGATGATGCTACAACATGTGATATATGTTGTGCACAATAGGTGAAGTATGTTATGCATTGCATGTGATATACATTGTGTATTTTATATTATATATGTTGTGCATAATTTGTTGGCTGTTTTGGCTGGTTTTTTTTTGTTGAGCCGCAAGTATTTTGCTTAATTAATTAATTAGATAGTAATGTTTTATTTATGAGCCAATGAAAAGGAAACACGTCATGAACTTTTTAATTGGGTGTGACATATGATGGGAGAGAAAGAGGGGAAGTGATATACACAAAGATCATGTGTGTTCTTTGGGCAGTGGATGGAATAAGTAAAGGCAAGTAAGTAGTCCTACAACTATATATGTGGCGCTCTCTGATTGCGGGACAAAGCTTAAAATGGGAACTCAATGAGGGAATGCTTGTCCTTTCACTGGCCATCCAATTCTCTCTCTTTCTGATATTGATTGCTCACCTATCTCTCATACCCCTTATTTTTCTGAAAATTAAAATACAAAAACTGAAATATATATATATATAAGTTGGTGATGACTATGATGCATTCGGTTTTTCAAACAGTTATTTACATTCGATTTGTGCGTACGACACGTGTTGCATCTTTTAAGTTAAATGAATTGAACTCAAACGGCGTTAAATCAATGCACTTGTAATCATTTTTCCATTTTTATTTTATTGAACAGAAGAATACCTGTGTGTGTCAGAATATCAGCGAAAGAAAATAAGAAATAAGTCACATGCCCCTTGTTTCCAACTTTTTATTTATTAAAAAATAATTATAGCTAATATATATTGATGTTTCTTAAAAAATAACACTGTATATTTATTTTAGAATAAATTTCAAACTGGTCTCTGACAATTTCAGTGTCGGACAAAGTGGTCATTGATAATTGAAAATACCCTAATTAGTCCCTAACAATGTCTAAAGTCAGACATCGTAAGGTTCATGGATGAAAAACGTTAACAGTCTTAATGACAATTTCATTTTTAGAACTTATGTCTAATTACGTGTTAATAGCTAATAAAAATATTTTAACTTTTACATCCACAATGTCAAAAAGAAACTATTTTAATTTCATCAATGTACATGACTTGATATAAGTATAATAAAACTGTTTTACATAACGATACATCACAATTGAATTATTTTTTAAATTTTTATGTTGATAAATACTTTATTTACTATTAAATTTAACAAAAAGTCTTGGTGTATAATATAATAAATTAACATAGTTAATAAATAGTACACAACATATAATATATAATATGTACAGAATATATTTCATATTATCCACACCACATATAACATGTTGTATATGCACATCATACATCACATATTGTCACATTACCTTTCTTTATAACATATGATATATGATGTGTATAACATGTAACATATGATGTTCATATTATATAATACATGTTATCATTTTTCTTTACAATATGTAATATATATATATATGATATATGTTAATATATAATGTGCACAATATATAATACATATTGTGCATAATATTCCAGCTATTTTGTATACATATAGCAATGTTCTAAATTTAAATCTAATGTGCACATCATTAAAATATAAGTCATATATATACATATATAATCTAATGGTAGATAGTAAAGTAAAATTTTATTGTCTTATTATTATGTTATGTTAAGTTGAAGCTAGCATAACACAATTGACATGAAGTTTATTCGAATAAATTTTATTCCAATCTATACTGTCAAATCAAACTCACCCTCAAAATTTATCAGTTATATATATCTAAGTTGGGAAATTATATTCATTAAAGACATTAGTTAAATTATTAGGATAAAAATATTTTAACATCTATTTTGGATATATACATAAAAAAAGAAGATAATGGAGATAATTTAATTAGAAAGAAAATAAAAAAATGATAAAACTAATAAGATTCACATTTTACTGTAACTAAGATGTACACATATTATTTAATAAATATGGATGTTCAAATAACATTTTTGAAATTATTAAACCTATGTAAAATCCTAATTAAAGTAAAAAAAATGTGAACTAATTTAAGGAGACCTCTATTAAAAAAGCAATACTAATATATATACAATTAATATATCATCCAACTTTTAATATATGTTTGTCATATACTCATTAAAACACATTAATGTGGCAGTGTACTCAAGGAGATTAAATGTGCATATATTTTATTTTTGGATGTAAAATGTTTTTTTATCATTAAACTCATTAATTGTTTAAGTATATATTAGTATATTGCAAGGAAGCAGAGTTGGCCGCTAATATGATTTGAGAAGTGGGTCCAATTTGATACTGAAATAAAAGGTGGGAGTGAGTGATGTGTGTGGCCCTTGGAACTGTGACAACAACTCTTGTACGATTCTAATAATTATAAGACCATTCCCCCACACTCATCTCGCTTACCTTCTTACTATCCGTTTGGTTACACCACATTTTCACTTTCGGTAGAAAAAATTAGATTGAAAATAATTGAATGTGTTTGGTTTGTCATTTTACTTCTAGAAAATATGATAAACTTTGAAAATAATTGATTCCAATGAAAGCTATAAATATAAGCTTTTACTTTTAGTAACTCACAACAATCTTCTTAAATCAACTTTTTAAACATCTTTTCTAAACACAAATCATTTTTCTACCTCAATTTTTTTAAAATCAATTCTTTTAACATCAATTATTTCAAAAACAATCCTATCAAAATCTAAACCAAAGGGACTCTGAGTTCTTTCCTTCATTTTGGATCAAATCAAGGACAATCATGATCATCTATGTAACTTTTCAAATATTTCAACATCATATGCTCTAATTCAATAACCTATACTATATATAATGGTATATCATCATCATCATTATCATCACAAAACTAGCTGGTAAAACAATTCTGAGGATGTATGTGCATAACTAGTAAAGAAACAAATAATAATAATAATGGTGGCTAGCTCACACAAAACTTCCGATTGATCGTACATACATATATATGTCCTCTGACACAGTTTTGTTTACACCTAGCATGTATGGCTTTGCAAATTTAGGAGGAACAACAAAACAGAGGAAATAAAGTCACAAAAGTGGCATCAGCCTTTTTAGCACAAAGATATCTCAACTCATAATAATAATTGTTAATTGGAACATTATTCTTATTGGGGCGGAGTAAATAATTGGAATGGTATAGTATGTGTGATGTTGAAAGGTCATGATCGATGAGGATTCTTCAATTATGGCATGAGGAGCCCATTAGCTGACATAATCAAGCATGCATGATGACAAGCCTCCACCAACACCACATCCTCTCTAATTAAAAAGAAAATTAAACAATTTGGAAAGTCTAATGTTATAATTAATAACATTTAAAGTTAGATGATATTTACAACATATCTATTAAGATAAATAACAGATAAAAAGAGTTCAAAAATTTGAATAACATTAAAAACTATGTTACATCTATAATAAAAGATTGAATATCGGTATTATATAAAATTGTGGATGTTATCATTAATATTTTTGTTTTGAAGACAAGCCCACAAATGGGGTAGTAACATGTGCATATTTGAGAAAAAAGACAAAAGACAAGAGACATGTGCTTGTCAATCACACACATATATATGGACATACATATATAACTTTATTCTATGAGATCAATAATAATTTGATAATAAATTGATGAAAATTTTTCTTTGGTCGATCTCCACTTGTCTACCACCTATATGTAGATTATTTTTTGTGTGATAAGAAACAAAGTTAGAACACTAGAACTTCTAGAGGACCTTGATTCATGATATTTTATTGTCTTCCTCTTCTTTTTTATAACTTTTCAATGTATAAAGAAAGATAAGACACCAAATATTATAAAGCAGAGGGAATATATATTATTGCATTATTGATGGGCATTATTATTTATCGAAAGTGTTTGTTGTACAACAGAAATATCATTCAATAACTATTGAACGTGTGTTATACATAATGTGTCATATGTATGTAATATGTGTCATACATGTGTGAAATTAGTTGAGCAAAAATAGAAAATAACAAACAAAAAATACATCATATATACATGTGTGTTATTACTAAAATACGTAATATGTGTCACTTTTTTATCTATAATGTGTTATATGTTAAATATGAGTTGAATGTGTTACTTTTGTACACCAAATGTTTCCAATTATTTATTAGTATACATAAACAAGTGCAATTAATTGATATGGAGAAAGGAGGAGGGGTTTGCAAGAGAGTATAAATATTAAATAGTGGCATAAGTTTGCCTTGCCAGCTCTGAGAGGATGAGTTTTGTAGAGCTTTATAGTAGCAGAACTTATTAAGGCCTTGAAATAATGTGCTGTGATATGTTTGGCTGTATATGCCAATCTCTGTCCTTTTGGCTAAGGTTAAGTACTACTGATGGAAGTGTACACTGTGGCTGTTTTGTACCATTATATTATATTATATTGCTTGATAGTTGATTCTGTATTCTTTGGGTGTGTAGGGGTCACTTTTCTTTCAAGACTTCAGCTATCAGCCAACTGATTACCCTGTATCTTCATGTCCTACATGCATAAACTACAATTTCTTGATCGCAGATCAAATTCATTTTGACTCAAAAACTTTACTCACTAAAAACTCATTAAATCCAAATTAACTTGTAAGCATACATGTGCTATAAAAAATTATCAAGTTAACATTCGTTCATCAATAACATATTCTAATTCGTATATACTAAATAGTTAAATATATCTTGAGCTAACTTATCATGAATTAGTGTGTGTTTGAATTGGCATTTGCAAACTGGAGTTGATGTGAAATTGATTCTAGTATAATTGAATTTGAGTAAAAGTGAAATTGATATTAACGTGATTTATATTTGAAAATTTTTATTCAAAAGTGATTCTGATACAATGAATATGAGTTCTTTTAACACCAAAACAACTATTTGTTGCTTCCACCTAATCTTGGTTTGAAGTCATAATTGGTTTTATGTAAAAGTAGCCAATCAAAATTTTTTCACTCAAAATCAAGTTTAACCATGTTTGAATGGGAGTTTGGCTTTTGAAACGCTAAACCAAACATGCCATTAGTGAGTTGAATATAGCTAAAAAAATAGTTCACATATTAGTTTGATTAACTTTCAACCATAATAATAATATTGTACAACATAAATACATTAAACACCAATATATGTTATGTGTATCATACGTAACATGTTATATTTATGACACACATTATATATAGTATATGACACACGTTAAATACTAATAAGATGTATTTATATTTGTACAATAAAAATTATTGAATAATAATCTATGTATTTAGTGGCGGAGTCCTTGGAAGTTGGAACCATTAACCCCAAAAAATGAAAGTAAAAATACAAGCTAAGTTCCACCTGAGTTGTTTTTGTTCTGGCGGTTAATAACATATAGTAGGATACAATAATATTTGACGTACAATAGAAATACATTCAACTTGTATTCAACATGTGTTATCGTTACAGGATGTGTGCTATACGTATAACACACATCTTGTAACATGGATAGCACACGTTGAATAGAAGTTAGATGTATTTCTGTTGTACGTCAAACAATATTGTAGTAGGATATTATTTTTGTGTGACACATGTCCCACTACGTCTTTTTGGAGAGACCATGTATAATCCCATCAAAATTTGGGGATGATCATGATGATGTTGTTTGAGCCGTCAAGGAACCGATAGTTTGGAAAAATAAATCTTTTATAAAATATACTCCGATAAAAAATTAGCTAACATGAGATGACGGATTTGTTCTCCTAATAATTTCAATTATGAAGTGAGAAAAACATTAATCTCATGGATTTTCTGATTTTTAACTCTACGTTTGCAAATTGTAGGATCTCTATAATTTTTTGAAATAACAAATAGCGACTTGAACGGAAAGTTGAATCAAATATACCAACTTCGTTAGTGAACTCGAGTTTGTTATATGCTTCTTGTTAACATCCTTTTTTTGTCAAGAAGGCTTCATTGATTAACAAACTTTGTTTGGGTAAAGATAAATGTATTTTCCTTTGACTGCTTTTTTGATCATTTTTTTTTTCTTTTTGGTACTAAATCTCATGTATGTTGTTTTGGAGGTCAACAGCTACAATTCTTTCAATACCCAAGAAATATGTGATTTTCCTATGTAAGGCCCAATTTACCACTTGCACCCAATGGTACCTACAATATATCCTTTTTTAGTTTCTCATAGAAATATTGGTGGATCATTCATTCCTTGTATATTTTTGTTTCTGATAAATCAATTAGCAGGCCCTAAGATACAACAATATTTCTGTTTAACTATACAAAACAAAATGAATGAATTCCTTTACTATAGTTTATGGACCCTTTTTTTGGGCGTTTCATACGCCATATCTGAACAGCCCATGCTACTTCATTGGACCAAAAACAACTAAAAACACTTGCCAGTTATAGTACAAATTACAATGTCTGGAAAATTAATGATTAAAAGAAACAATTGAATGGAGACAAGACAACAATTTTTCACTCAGTTTCTCCATTTCTCGTCTTTCTCTGCCGGAATTCAAGCCCTAGCAAATATTGTTGATTTGTGCGAAAGAAATAAAATATTAATATATGGAAAAATATAAATAAAAAACATATATACAGAGACCCATTTAACTCATCATCACAAAACAACGCATTGCAAATTAAAAAGTATAAATACCTGTTATTACTTGTAAAGAAGTTAATTACTTTTTTGTCTTTAAAAATAGAGTAAATAAAAAATTAAAAAATTGAAAAGTAACTATCATTATAATTTTAATTATCTAAATTTTCTCTTTTTTCTGTTCATATTTTATATTAATATTTTAATAAATTAAAATGAAAATAAGAAAAATTTTAATTATATTAAATAGTATTATTTTATAAAATAATTATTAATAAAATAAAATTAAATAATATTATTTTATTAAATATTTAAAATAAAAAAATTACTTGATAGGTATGAAAATGTATGGCGAGTCATTAGTTAATATAAAGAATTTTAAAAATATTGTGATGTAAATCAGATAAAAGCCAGTTAAAAATACCCAAATGAAAAGTATCTAAGTTTCATAAAACATGTTGATGTTACGTACTCATATTATTTTTAATATTTTTTTTATTGTGTAGTGTGTATATGTAAATAATAAAGGCAGTAAAGAAAATTAAATGAAACGAGATACAATATCTGTGGTTCAGAGACCTAGGACTGTCAGCATGTATACTGAAGTGATGGCTGCTATATCCTTCTCGGCTATTCGAGCAATACAAGAAAGGAAAATAAAAAAACTCTATTTAACAATAAAAAAAACTCTATTTGCTCGTATTAATAATAAAAAATAATCAAGTTAATCAATAAATTTATTTAATAATTTTTTAATAAAAAAATTTTATTTAAAAAATAATTTTTAATGTACTGAATAATTATAATTCAAAATTTTTACATTAAGTGGTTTTAACTAATTTTTTATTATATAAATATTATTCCTTCTACGAGTAGAAAATATGTATTTTGGATACACTTTTTTCTTGTTCTGACTTTAATTATTAAAACTCACAAAAAAGTGACAAAAGAACAATGAGAGCAATAGCTAATTAAACCATGACATAAAAAAATGGTTGAAAAAAAATATTTCTTCCATTTTTTTATTTATCCATTTTATTTTCACGATATTTTAAATAATATTCGTTTAATTTAAAAATTAATAAAAAATTAATGCATTTTATGATATTATTCTTAATTAAAGTGGACACATTATATTTTAGATAATATAATTTATTTAATAAAAGATAAATTAAATAAGGATAGAAAATAAATTATTAATTTAAATTTTAAAATATTAAATTAATATGTAATATTAAAATTTTATTTAATAATTTTGACAAAATAAATTATTGAATATAAAAATAAATGATAACTTAATTTTATAGGATATAAAATATATTTCTGAAATATTACTAGTGTTAAATTAATCCTGCGTGATGGGACCACTTGTGATTTCTGAACGAAGATATCTGAGTTACTGGAATCAACGAGGTAAAGTACGATACATGCATGTCTCTGTTCAGAGAATTAAAACTGCTGAATCACCACTTGTGACATAGCAATGTAATGTCAAAATTAAAATGAAAAGAAAATTAAAACATGTGATGTGAGGGCATAAAGATCCAGGTCAGTAATGGAGCCTACATACGATTAGGGGTCGATATTTAAAAATCCAAATCTGTGAACCAAAATAGATTGTACTATTCCGAAGGGTCCTATAGGATCCTTATTATAGTTATTGTCCTTCAATGAGTAATCAATACAACAAGCAATGTAGGCCACTAATTCAATTCCACCTGCATATTTATTCGTATTATTTTTCTAATTAATTAATACTATCCTGTGAACATTTATTTATTTTACTAGTAATATTTGTTGTATAACAGAAATACGTCTAACTAATATATAAAGTATGCTATACATAATACAGAGTATGTGTTATATGTATAGTATACGTACATATAGCACACTTTTCATATTATGTATAACACACGTTAGATACTGGTCGAAAGTATTTATGTAATAAAATCAACATTATTATTTATTTTACTATGCATCGGAGATTTTGCCAAATGTTGTGGTGGATAAGGGGAACGTAACGATGACTTCAAAGTTTGAAGGTCCCCCCTCACCTAACACACAGAGAACAGAGTACTATGCTATAAGTGCTTGAGCGTTCCAGGGACAGGGCATACCCTTAATTTTCGGAGTGCTATGTGCCACAAGATTTACTTAATCAAATGTATGGTTAGAGGGCAAGGGGCACGTCTTGTATCCACATAGATATAGGGTCTTTATTTGTCCTAGCTACTATTATAGTGCATATGAATCCATCTCATCTCATCACATCAAACGTATACATATATATGTATATTATTAGTGGATCAAGGGTTCTCCTCTGTTCTCGATCGTTTTGGCTTTGGAGAGAGACTGATGACATGCAATATGTATGGAAGAATATATAGATATATGTGATGATTTGGAAAATAGACCCCTTTGATTTTGATTTTGTGTCTAATTGTACTTACTCTAGCTATATATATTTTTTTTGGTAGACTCTAGCTATATATATATTTTTTGGTAGACTCTAGCTATATATAATAATGCACTAATAGTGATCATAAATAAGTACATAAACTGAATCAGAAAATAATTAGCATGAGTGTTCCATTTGAGACACTATGTAATGATGAAGTAAACTAAATGAAAACTTATAAAAAAGTTACTCGTACAACGAGTATACCTTACAACATATATTCAATCAAAGTAGTTAAACTCCAGTAATAGTATAGATACAACATAAATATCATCCAGCTTGTAATTATATACTAATGAGATCCATTAACAAACAAACCCTACAATTGTGTTTAATAAGTTGGATGCTGGTTAGATCAATTTTAGTTGTACGATAAACATTTCTCGTTAAACTCCACATTAATATGTGCTAGTGGGCCCGACAAATGTATATATATTAGAGGTTGAATGCTAGTTGGATGGTACGTTGGTTGTACGTATAGTAGTATTGTATATATATAATATCATGGATTTTAATTTTGAAAATGGAAATGAAAACACATTATAATGTGAGAATAGAACTCCGATTGATTGTTTCCGGAACATGTTTAATACAGTACAATACATGCATTTTGATCTTCCTTAGCTTGCACATAAACTTGTCCCGGCCAATTGCAAATTGCAATATATCTATCTATCTATGTATCTGGTGATTATGGAAATTTAGGAATCTGGCCTCCTAGGATCCGAAGAAGATCAGAATACGACCTTATACAATGTCCCATCAACCTCATGCACTCACTACCACCAGCTACCCTTAATTAATTAATAAATTACCCTAATTCCTTCTTGCTCAGCTTGCTGCACACTAGTACTACATACTCGCCGCCGATCTTAATCCTTATCGCTTCAATTCCTTCTCATTTTTTTCTTTAATTTATCATTATATATACACAAAATTATATTATTCATCACATATGACCCATCTATCTCACTCACAAATTTAAAGCTTAATTCAGCAATGGCTCGAGCTAGCTAGCTAGGGACCAGATCGATGAAGAACAATTCAAGATGAACAACCAGACACAAAAACATGCATGGTTTAATATAGTATTTTAATTAGTTAGTTACATTAAGAAATTAGTTAATTACGCTTACTAACTTGAGAACCAAAGATATCTATCTGTCTAGAGCTAACTACTATATATAACTGCTATAAGATACACACAAAACTACTACTGTTATATATAGTATATATCAGGAATTTCATCATTTCCTTTTTTGAAATTACTTTTCTATCGCGAAAATTAAAACCAAGTGCAGTAATAATATAGTAAGTAATAAGTACTACAAAAGTTTGAAGATTTTAATAGAATGTATGTGATTATATCATTCTTTAAGTAGTTGAAATTAAAGAAAGATAACTATACCTCAATTAAAAACTCATCACATCTAATCATTTCATCCATATATAGTTGTTGTAAAATTAGTTAAAATAGTACTGCGATTAATTAATACATTTGACAATAAAGGTTTGATTAGTCATCGATCTCTCATAATTAATCAATCTAGTTCTACCCGGTAGTAGTCCGATCAATATTGCTGGTCGTACAACTGAAATACGTCAAACTAGTATCAATAATGTTGGTCGTACAACTGAAATACGTCAAACTAGTATCCAATATGTGCTATATATAGTATGAAATGTGTGTGCTATACTACGTATACTATACATATAGCACACATTCTATATTATATATACGTTAAATATTAGTTGAACGTATTTCTAGTGTACAAGAAGAGCATTATTGGTAGCTTGATCCATCATTACGTGCTTATGTTATTTACTTCTCGCTCTCACAAGTCATCCTTGAGTTCAACACTTTATTGTGTTTTGGAAAGACTACTTGGTTTTACTTATACTCATCATTCGGAAATTTGCACAGACTATAGACTATAGACACAAACACAGTGGAAAAAAAGAAAAAGAAAAAGAGAACATAAAGAGGATGAACGCACAAACACAAATACCTTTCTAAATCTGAAAAAGTTTGAGAGAGAAATTAAAAGTAATAAGATAATTAAGACTATATTTTTTTAATTTCTAAATTGAGACAATAATTAAACTATTTAAATTATGTAGAATTAGAAAGTTATTGGTCAAAGACTACTATTAAGTTCCTTATATCAATTTTTTATCAATTCTTAAATCAGCAAATGCCATATATATAACTTTATTGGGATCATTACTTAAAATACAATTCTCAAGAAAGATATACATTTCTCATTCTTAAATTTAAAAATCATATGATATGCTAGTCATAGTAGCCAATGCATTTCTCTAGGTCAATTTTTGTACGCTCAACTAAATCTACATACTCGACATGCTTTTCGTCTCCATTCTCAAGTCATACATAAACTGATTGGACTGATTTTACATTATACACTTAGAATTATTGTAATAAACGTAAAGAAATTGATTTAACTAGTTTTGTTCTACATGATATTATGGATTGGTATTTTAAAAATGTCATCGATCAACTAAGCTATATATATATATATATACTTTTTAATTTGCCTTGGAATCAAAGTTCAAATCAAACATGTGGGAGTTCGTGAGGGTTCATGAAAATAACATCTAACTATCATTATTCTAATTGGAATCCAGTGCCTCAACCCTTACCAACATACCCTAACTAACGCTATATATGAATTATGATTGATAGTGTATGTTATTGTTACAAAAGTATATATTAGGTACGAATTATGACCGTTATTGCTCGCCGTGTAATATATGACACAAATATAAATGATGGAAATATATAGTTTTTTTTTTTTTTATAAAACTCTCGTTTATCAGGTTCTGATATGTTTTTAATTATATCAATTATAAAAATGACACATATAACGTTTAATTGGATAAATTTCAATCACCTAAGAATTTCATTTCATAAGTTTATGTTATAAACTTCTAATTCTTTGTAACCCTAGCTAGCTAGCTAGCCAATATGCAATTCGCTAATTAAATAAGAAACAAATTAAATTAATGCACTAAAATAAATAATACACATACATTGAGCTCTTATTAACTGGTACATGGCATCATCCAAGGATACAGATGTACTAATGTACAATTCTCCATTCAGGCCTAGCTAGAAATAGTTCCATTTGTTGCATTGCAAAGAGCTAATTAAGTAATTAAACACTTCAAACTTCAAAGAAGCCATAACATAAAACAAAGGGACCCTAAATTCTTCATCAGTGCCTAGATAGTTCAATTTCAAAGCTTCTTCATTACTCTAATTTGAATTTAGTTTTTTTTTTCTTTTCTAGAACAAACCTGCGGTACTTTCCTCAAGTGACATGTTCATAAGATCTTCATGGCATTGAGCTGCACCATCATCAAAAAGCCAGTTCTCAAGCAAATTAAAAGGGACTTGTACCTCTGATGATGATGAGTTTTGCCTATTCATCATCGTGAACCCTATGCTGTTCTCTTCGACGACGGATCTTGATCCGCCATCCGATTTGAAGCTCTGAAGGGAATCAAAAGCATGATCCGACGGGGTATTACTATGTGCTCCTTCACTATTAGAACTTGACCCCATGTTCCCCGCCGAATTCGTTTCCCCTATTGAGTTCGGGGACTTCATCCAGTTCTCAAGCAATCGAGATATATTCTCATAGCTGGACGCATAAGAGGAAGAAGAAGCAGAGTGATACGATGAGTTGTTGTTGTTATTGTTATAATTATTAGCAGAGGGTTTGGTACTACTTTGTTGCAAAATGTTGTTGTTGTTGTGGGTTGGTTTGTCAAGTGACAAAGCCTCAGATAAGGCTTGTTTGGCCAATTGGATATCAGTTTGGAGCCTTCTCTCCCACTGACCCTTAGGGTGAGAATTAGAGGAATGTCCTTCTTGGTCGTTGCTACCATCCTCGCTTTGGTTCTTGTTCAGCTTCTTCTTCAAATGTGTGTTCCAATAATTCTTTATGTCATTGTCCGTTCTTTGTGGAAGGTAGGAAGCTATAGCTGCCCATCTGCAGCCATTATATATATATATATACATATTTTATATAATGAGCTCATTCACAAAATTAATTAGTAGAACAAAATACACAATGAATAATCACCAAACATTAAATTAATTAATTAATTAATCATGAATTTCTTAATTAGCACTTTGTGATTACACAAATACTTAGAGAATAACAATTTTTCAGTCAAAACAGTCAACAAAGTCCATTTAATATTTTATGATCCAAATAGTATATTTTTAATGGGCTGGATGATTGTGGTCCAAATTCCTATTTGTTAGCTGTTTTGGCTGATTTTCTATTGTACATCTAGAAATGCTCTTATCATTATGATAAGAAGGAATTAATGAATAAATATTACCTATTACCCAAAAGGGCTTGGAGATGGATAATCATTTTCTCCTCATGATCGGTGAAGTTGCCTCGTTTAATACCTGGTCGAAGATAATTAGTCCATCTAAGCCTGCAGCTTTTGCTGCATCTCATCAAACCTATATATATACACAATTAATATAAGCAATTATGAAAACCTAGCTAATAAAATTAAATAATTAGATAGATAGATATATACCTGTGTTGGTGGGAACTGATCTCCAATTGCCAGGACCGTGTTCTTGAATGTAAGAGACCAAGATGATGTCCTCTTCAGGAGTCCATGGCCCTTTCTTAACCCCAATTTTCTCACAACAAGGTGGCCTCCCCATATTATTATTACTATTATAATAATAATAATAGTAATCTTCTTCTCCTACCACCTTCTCAATTTTGACAACTTCTGACGATATATATATATATATGTGATCTCTTCTTCTTCTTCAAGCTAGGCCTGTATGTATGTGTCTCTACAACTGGTGTTGCTTTTGCTTCTTACATGCGAGTGTGTGTGTGCCTATATTATATATATATAGAGAAAGACGCACACAAAAGAATATATAAGAACGAACTGAACAAGAAAGAGCGAGCTAGGTTTAATTGGTGGCCACAGGTAAAACCTGTTATGTATGCGCTTTCGCATTTACTCTTACCTAAGGAAAAAATCAGCTAGCTACCCGACAAATTCTTTTAATTTCTCTCCTCAACTTAGCTTAGTTTCTTCTTCTTTATTTTTTAATAATAATAATGTATAATAATAATTCCTTTTAAACCAAGTTGGGTTGGTCAAGTGGTTAGCTCCCTTGTCCCCTTAAGCAAGGGTCTAGGTTCGATCCCCACCTTATATATGCAGACGGATTAGTCCTTGGCCTATCGGGCTGGGGATACCGTTGGTCCAATACAAAAAAAAAAATTTCTTTTATACGTTATTATCAATTATTAATTGTGTGTACAATTTAAACGTTAATTTTATTAGTCTTTCCATTAATTAATATGTACTATATGACAACATTTAATTAATTGCTTGAACACTTGTAGAAAGAAATGATACAAGCCACAAGAAAATTCACAACATTAAAATTCATCACAAATACTTATTTTTTAGCTAATAATAGATTTTTTTGTAATTATAAATAATTTATTAGAATTTAATGATGAAAGAGATACACACGTACACAAAACATATGTATTACGTACTACTTCTCTTTTTAAAAAATAAATAAATAAAATCATGTTGTGTTTTGCTTTAATGAACGGTCATTATTTATTTAAATTAAATACATGATAAATTAACAATTATACAAATCAATCATTATTAATAAAATAAATACACACCTAATAAACTTGATCAAGATGCATGATAAGTGACTTAATTACTTAATTAGAGTTTTACATTTAAATCTTAAGAATACAAAAAATGTTGATAGAAGTAACTTCGGTCAATCGGATTAGATTAGTACGTGGGACTCATAATTAATAAAAAAAAATGTTCTTAGAGAACTTATAATCCAAAATAATAGCACAAAAGTAATATAATAATTAATTAATTAATAGTTATGTTATTTGAAAAATATATATTATACTGTATTATTGACGATTTTATATTTATTATTGAAATGAATAAGATCTTTTCAATGGATACTAAGGAAGTGACTTGTATATGAGGTGTTTTTATTTAATTTGTCAATTTTGCCTGAAATTAAGAAGTGGGTTTTTATCATCTAATTATTGTCTTTTGTGCAATGAAAACGTTGTTTTCGGATGTGATTAGTCCTCTGACTTTGTGATGTATGATTGACCATGACGTGGCTACAAAGTCATGGATCTTACACCGTCAAACATTTAAATGAAAGTACGTACAAACCGTTGGATTTGCTTTTCGAAATTATCACTTTTTTTTAATGACAATTCTAAACAACGAAAGACTCTAATCTTATTTAGAGAAAAGATACGATGATGCTCACTGGTAACATTAGAAGTAGTGGTCACAATTGCTTTTGATATGGAATAGATAACACGGTCTAATTACCAGAATCATATTTATATATTAAAATGACAAAGACCATATATATGTGATCGATGGTATATATATATATATATATTTGCATCGCGACATTATATTAATTTTTCCATTCATTCATGTTTTATTCTCTTCGGGACCACGTTTTTCTTCTAAATAATGCTCGGCTGATTATTATATTTTATACAATTATTTTAGCTTATACACGCTTTCATTATTTATTACAAAATAATGTTAATTAATGTGATATTTTAATTCTACCAGGGTTAAGTGCATATGTAACTATTTTACAAAATTGCATACTGTCAAGTTTTTTTAAGTATTTAAATTTTACCAACTATTATCATCTCAAAATTCATATAATAAGAAGGTTTAGTTACTTAATTAGTTGATAGTGTAAGATGTTAAATTATGTATTAATATTTAATATATCAAAATTGAACCTTTTAATATGTTTCAAGTTATTTTTAATAGGGTTTAATTATCATACTCTTAGTCATCAAATTATAATTTGACATATCATCATCATAAGTGAATAATTTTTTAAAATTTATGGAATAGTTGATAATAAAATATGGCACACATAATAAACTTTTATTGACTAACAGTGTTTTACACTGCTAGTACATAAAATTTATTATTTTTTAAATATTATTTTTATAATCAATTGTTTAAGTAATTAAAGACAAGTACAAATTTTGACTACACAAACTTAGAAAATGGTTAGTATAATTTGCCCAGACCATATATATATATATATATATATATATCAGAACTAATATTTTGTTTGAATTGAACAAGGTAGAAACATCTCCATTACTGACAATGTGGAACTTATGCAAGAGCTCTATGATAGTGAATATATAATATTTAATTATCCAAAATATCTGAATAATTTAAATTACTTATGTTTTTTTCTTTTAGTAATTAATAAGCAAGAGAAATGTGTCAGAAATGGCCTGTAAATAAACTTGAATGTTATTAAGCCCTAGAAACTGACTGCGCGCCGTACGTGTTAATGGGTATCTGCATTAGTTATTCGATGTCCAATAATACTTGAGTGTACAATAAAAATATGATTAATTTATATTCAATATCTGTTATTCATGTTACATGATGTGTGCTATATGTATTTGTACTATACATATAACACATATTTAATGACATGAATAATACACGTTGAATATAAGTTAGACGTATTTCTGTTGAACGTCAAACATTATTGATTCTATACCTCACAATAAATATAGACAAATAATATAATATTACAGATATGACTATTATTTATTCAAAATTCAAATATAACGGTGGAAATGGAATGGTACAAGCTACAACATAAAAACATGACTATTTACAACATACACTAATTAGCTGCCGAATGAAAGAGGTAATGCTTAATGAGTTTAATTTGTATTTCACTATGTGATATTTAATTATATATACTTTTTGATGAATTTTTTCTTAGCTATTTGCTGTTCGGTAGCTAGACGAGGATCAATCCTTAGCTCCAACTATACATATTCTCTGGATATTTAAATTTGAGACATGATACTTAAACAGTCCAAATATCTACTTCTTATAATATATAAAAATTTAATCTGATATATATATTTTTATAGATATATCTCCTAACTACCATGCCTACATACTTATAAGTAATATTCCTTCTGTTTGATTGAAAGATACATAACTGCATAACTTTAACTTAAATTTATATGAAGAATTTGAAGGAGCTGAGAACACATACAGGTGTATCATGTATATATGTAGTTGGCACTTAATTAATAGTACATGTTAGGCATGAATAAACCTTTGATGGAAAACTATAAAAATTCTGATTTGCCTGACCATTATTTGATTCATGACTAAGTAAACACCAATAACAATTCTTTAAAGGCTAAACATGACATGACGTGACGCAGCTAGTGGCCATAAGTATGATTAAGACAAATGTGAGGTATTAATTGAGGAGCTAGGGGGTTCTCAAAATTGGATGGCACATATACAAAATGAATAGTGATGTGGGTTATGTGTGAGCACACGAGAGGCAAGAATGAGCTGTTTGGTGGGATCAATGTGTTCAAATTTGGTCCCACATTTATATATGCTTCCTCCATTCCAAAATATTAATCATTTTAGGAAAAAAAAAATTTCACAATGATTGTTGTTTTCAACTTCCAATGTCAATTTATTTTTTTCATACCTATTATACTCCTAGTATCATTTCTCTTTCTTTCTTGAATATTATTCCAAGAGACTACTAATCATCTTTCTTTCTAATTAATGTTTTAGGTAGTTTAGTCATTTTAATATATTATTTTATAAAATTAAGAATATTTATTAAATTTTTTAATCTACGTGTAAAAATCTTAAAAGACTAATATTTTGAAATGGAGGGAGTATATGCTACCGATAATAATTATTAAATAAATAAATTGAATGGAAAAACCTATATTTAATTTCTACCTCAAGAGAAACCAACCATTTATTTATTCATATTTTGTGATCAAAACCAAAGCACAACTTAAAATCAAACTCAGCCTTAGATTCAAACTTCCCCTTTCCCTTCCTATCGACAAGGACCGTGGATCTTATTAATTTAAGTATGAGCGATAATAAATAAGTATACTAATTAACCTTATTCGTGACGCCATATATACATCTTAAAACACAAATACTTCACAATAAAAAAATCAGTCATCACAGTCAACAAAGCCCATTTAATACTTTATGGCTCAAATAGCAATTTTGATCATGAGTATATTTTTAATGAGCTGAATGATTGTGGCCCAAATTCCTATTTGTTGGCTGTTTTGGCTAAGTTTTTATTGTGCCTCTAGCAATGCTCCTCTTTTAAGGTCACGCGTCATTGCATGAGCTAAGAATTTAGCAATTTATACAAAGACTCCAATTGGACCGTTTATTTGTTTTAACCGTGAACCTCAGAGAAGGCTTTTTAGTTTTTACTTTATTGCCCAGGTTATTATATCTCTAGCAGGTTGAGAATCAATTCTTTAAATATTGAAAAGAGTTAATTAAGTGGCTTAATGAATAAATTGGTTTCTTAATTTTCTTATTATTAAAAGAAGTTAACGTTATATATATATATATGCTTTGAATTAGGTTTTTGACTTTAACTCTCATAAAAATAATTAACTAGCTTACGATACCCTTGCATCCATTGGGACTTTTAAGTGTGAGAGACCATAAAAAATAAAATGAACTATGAATGAATGTTAAAATTATATATTCTAATTGAAATGTATGTCATTTTATTATTGAATATAGAATATATATATTTATTACTTGGTATACTTTTATATCTAATTTCTTTTCTAAACGATGGGTTATAAAACAGTAATATTCCATGTACTAAATTTTTTTGATTTTTGTATCTATGAGCGTGAAATCCTATTTAAGTAGAGCACACACTCAATTTAATGGTTAATACAAGATCATTGATACAGGGAAATTTTTAATTTTGTATACATAACATTTTTCTTATAACAATTAACAAATTAAAGAGGAGGATGTGATAGTTTACTTTTCCGAAGCCCATATATAAGAATATAACTAAATAATTTTCTCTCTATTTTGATTATCTAGTGATCTCAAAAATTAAAACTCGGATCTCTATTTTGGCTACTTCTTCTATTTTATGTTGATAATGGCCCATAACAGCAAGGAACGAAGATGGTGAACCTTAACATTATCCGAAACAAACCCGTATTAATGACACAATACTACATATGAAATCCTCATTAATTAGTCACAATATTATTATATTAGTCTAATACAATGACATAGTGACAATATAATTAACAACATGAAAATGATGTATGGGAAAAAAGTCTTGCTTTAGCTGAGGCTAATGATATATATATAGTTATCATTGAGGCTGCGACAAAAAAATTTATTATTCCGAAAAATAATGACCAGATTAGAGTAATTAAGAGAGAGTATATATACAGTAGAATAAAATAAATTCTTAAATCAGTCAAAACAGTTAATAAATTATGTATAACATATAATATATAATAAACACAACGTATAATACATATTATGCACATTATGTTATGCACAATATATATCAGATGACAGATATGATGATCATTTTTCTTTATAACATATAATATATGTTGTGCACTATGTGTGATATACGTTGTACACAATAAATCATATATATTATACATATTATATAATATATGTTGTGTATATCATATTAACTATTTTAATCGATTTTTATATTGTGCATATAACAATCCACGTCTAATAAATAATATATATGCAAGTTTTTTCTCGTAATGGCTTGCGTGCGTTATTTGCGGCTTCTTCATTGGTGACTGGTGTAGTGTGTGGGTTGTGCGTGGTGTGTTTGTCATGCTCGGGTTTACATGCATAGAGTCTCAGTGCTTTTAATTTTTATTAGAGTATTGTTAGAGGCACAAAAAAAAACCAGCTAAAACGATTAATAAATAGGAATTTTGGCCACAATCATCCAGCCCATTAAAAATATATCTATGATTAAAAGTGCTATTTGGACCATAAAGTGTTAGATAGACTTTACTGACTATTTTGGCTGATTTTTTATTGTGTCCTAAACATTTGTGTTTTTATTAAGAATTTCATGTTTTTTAAAATTAAAGAGTCTAATATAAGTTTATCTATTAATTAATATTCAATTAGAATTTCTTAAATTATTAATTTATATCTACTTCTTAGTTTTATATATATATATAAACTCAACCAACTTGGGTTGGTCAAGTGGTTAACTCACTTGTCCCCTTAGGGGTCGGGGGTTCGATCCCCGTCTTGTGTATGCAGCAACCCGTTGGCCAGTTAAACCCTTAAATGGAGCTCCACACTGCGACGGATTAGTCCTTGACCTATCGGGCTGGGGGATACCGTTGGTCCAGTACCAAAAATATATATATATATATATATAAACTCTTTAATTTTTATAGCACTCCTTATTTATACATTTTTTTTATCTTATTCTTGGGTGTTTATAAATTTCCAACACACCGTACCATACAAGTTATACTATGTATACAGTTAGCAAGACAGTGTCATTTAATTTCTATGTTTCCTTTTAAAATAAAAGTTTTAAGAAATTAAAAATGAAAATATTCATCATAAAAACATGTATTTTTATGTTTTTTATGCAAGGTTTCACAATTATATTTTAAACTTTTTCTAAAATTACTATTTTAAATATCCTTAATAAGTGCCCTAAGTAAAATCCTTAAAATAAATATAACAAAAACTTTATGTACGTAGTCATGTTTCTTTACAATTCCGACTTGTTATAAAGTAATATATAAAGTTAGAAAAAAATCTCACATATGCATTTTATGCGTGATATTATTTTAACTATAGTTGATGAATGTTCATTAATAAATAATAATTAAAGACGTACCAATCAACCAAGTTGCCGACGTAGATGCATGAAATTAAGAAGAATACATCAATGCCTCTTCTTTAATTTGTTCATGTGTGAAAGAAAGGAAATTGTGTTGACTTTTGGTCAACAATTATTCGATTGTTGCTCTCTGCTTTTCCATTTCCATTTCCATTTAAACTCCACTAATTGTTAGTTCAAGTGTCTACTATCAGATTGAATTAAGAGTTATATAACACTTCATAATAATATTTATTTATTTTTTCATATTTTAAGACCGCATGTTCTTAATTATGGAATATTATATACTATAGGCCGGATAGTTAACATTCCGATCCTAGCGACGATGTTGATCAAATAAAACTAAATTAATATAATTAAAATTTTGCTAAGTAGTATCTTACACGTGGCACCTTTTGATTGGTTGTATATCTATGTCAGTGCCTAGTTATCACCTATTATCCCCAATCAGAAGGTTGTCACATAATGACATGTATGAATATTATCTAATTATTGGAAGTGTCCAAACAAACACCTTAAAACAAATAGTTTATAATATTGTAAAAGATTTTATGAGATCCGTATCAAAAAATATAAAATCTCATGTATTCTATATTCAATTACTTTTTATAATTTTTTTTACCAATTTATAAAACCCATCTAATAATAATAACAAGGCCCATCTAAAATATCTATATAGTTGCATAAGTAATGCTGCAAATTGCCGATGACGACTGTATTAAAGAAGAGTTATGTTTTTTTGCACATAAATATGGCTGCCGTAATATTTGACATATTCTAATATACCTTTTTTTTGTTTTTTTTAAGAAGACATATTCTATTATACTAAATCATGGATTAATGATACAAAACACTCATTCTTTTATTCTAACATCAAGGGTCTTATTATCATGTTTATAAAAATTTCTCAGCATTTGTAACGTCAAGATTGTGTATTCAACAATAAATACAATTGCATATATATGGAAGCCAATAAAATTGTACGTAGCTCATACATCGTAGATTTCTATGAGTTAGATGACATGACAGAAAGATTAGTTACGTTATTGGCTAGTTGATTGATTTTAGACATGTCATTGAATTTGAATTTTGTAGTAATAACATTGTATATGTTAAACTGAATAGTTAAGACTGATTACTCTTTAACTCAGTGAATACATCTACTGATTGCTCTGTTCAGAAGTTCTTTTTCTGTCTTTTTACATTGTATAGAAGATGATATCTAGTATTGACAAAATCATGTGTACAAAGAACCATTCCCCGTTACAGAATCCTAGGATGGCTATACTAATAACAATAAAATCATCTCATGAATCCCTATTAACTGGGGTTTAACTTTTAAGTTTTTCATGATCATAGCTAATCTATAATTATTTTTATAGGCTCTTTACAAATTTTAATGATATATCCTGACCCTATACTGTTATGAGATTTTCTATCAGATTCAGTACTTGCTCGTAGCTAGGCTAAAAAAATGGAAACAGTTTCACAAGATGTTTAATTGGGTAGTTGAGATGTAGTTATCTTGCCGTTGTAATAAATTTGCAAACACTAATTTGAAAAGTCTTCTGTCGGCCTGTGCCACGTAAGTAATTACTTTTCTTAAATGATATTTATGATTTATGAAATTGCTAATCAATAATATAATGGATGATGATACGGATTTATCAGAAAAATAGGGTACTAATAATTAATTAAGGGTAATACATAGGTAATACTAAGTAAATAAGGCTAATAAATGAATCAATAATACTTATCTTACAACGGAAATACGTCCAACTAGTATCCAACATGTGCTATACGTAATATGGAATGTGTGCTATATGTATACTACACGTGCGTATATCACATATTTCATATAATGTATAACACATTTTAGATACTAGTTGAACGTATTTCTGTTGTACGACCAACATTATTGAAAATGATTTATGATTTAGAGTGAGTTCGATTAAGTCTTAATGTCAAAGAATAGACAAAAGACAGTTGTGCATCCTTTAGACCCAAAATGTCTCAAAAGAGAAATTATGTGACCTTCTGCAGTGTAATTCATGATTGGATGGATATCTGTTCTTGATGAAAATTTTATTTTTCTTTGCCTTTCAAAACCATTTCAATTGGACTCATAAAATTATATGAATGGTTTAGTGTAGCATGGTCAAAAGATCTAGAACAAATTGCATTTCTGGCTTATTTCCATTTTTGTCATTATAGCTTAACAAATTTATCTGCTGGAACTATTAACATCACTGTCTTATACAATTTGATGTGAGTAAGTAAAACTCAAAACATGATACAACTATGCTTTCAAACTCATCCACCTAATTTTAACATGTAAACATGTCAACCTGATAGATTTAACCAATTTTGATGGCTCAATATACATACATGAGGAGTTCTATACTGCATCAAACAAAATCACACTAAGTAAATAGGCACTAGTACTACTCTTCAAACATACTTTTTTCTCTCATCAATTAATATTAAAGAAGGACCAAATTTCAGAAGGGGAAAACATGAAGAACCTCAATGATATTGGTATTCCCCAATTGATGTATAAATTATTAAGAGAAAAAACAATAGTGTCAATTTTAAGCCACAGAGCCAAAGTATTCTAGCAAGAACTTATACAGCTCTTCTGCAACTATGGCGGGATATTCCTCTTGTGGAAGAAGAGCACCTGGGACCTCCACAAACTTGCTTACCCCTTTAGTTCCCTTAAGTGCTTCCATCTCAGCCTTAGACCTCTTAGGAGCTCCTTCGGCTGATACGACTAGAATTGGCGCCTTTCCATCCAAACCAGCAAAGAGTTCAACGAACTCTTCGCGAGATGTTACAGGGTCTAGTAGTCCGGTCAAGAAAGCGGCGGGCAAGTAGCGTGCTCCTTTTCGTTTTGTCAATGCATATCTGCTCTCCACAAATGCTGGAGTCACATTATCCGGGTTTGCGTATACATGGGATTTGTACTGTGATTGGATCGCGTTCTCATTGCTGACAAGCATGTTATACATCATCCAGCCAACTGCAGGAGCCTTTAAGGTGCCTCTTAGAAGACCATACCTGTCAAATTTACGAAGAAGCGAGAAAAAAACCAGTTATATTAAAGATTGTGAAATAAGATAATCTGGTTGTGACATTCTTTGAACTTTATAATGTGAACCCTTTCCTTCTAGGGACAATTCAAACAAACATTTGGTAGAGCATGGGAATATGAGAAGATCTTTGAAGCAACACAAAGCATTACAATGTAACCAAGAACAACCAGTTATACAGACTGATATAGTTAAGAAATTGCCTCAGCAATAATTGATTCTGAAGTTAATTCTTTTAAAATTTCACACAAGGAAAATTTAAGATTATCAGGTTAAATCTGCCTTCCTTTCAACAGCAGTTAGGGAAAGTATGACCACTGAATAAGAGGGCATAACAATACCTTGTTTCCATGCTGGAATCTCGACCGAACACAATAGGAAGGGGACCAGCCCAAGTTGGAGCAATGGCTGCTATAGCTTTAGGCTTTACCAGACCTTTTTTTGCAGCACGGACTACTATTGATGCAGCATGCCCTCCTCCAAAAATGATCAAATCATTGTCTAGTTTAACATGGACAACGTTAGTCATAAACACTAATCAATAGAATCCAGGATTGGGTATATTCAACTACTCATGAAAACAAATCTACATCCTTGAAGAACTAATGCCAATCGAAGACAATTCATGGATTAACACGAAACACATGTTGCTCAATTCACAGGAAGCATTAGGATAGCCTTCAATAGTGAATTATATACTAGAAGAAACATGGCAGAAACACACCAATAGTATCAGGTAATCCTTTACTTCACTGTCTAAAGACCTTCCCATTTTCCTAACTCCAGCTAAACTGAAACATATACTCACTAGAATCTAGATTTCTCATGCTCACTAATAAATAGGAAAACGAAAACTCACAAGCCCTGGTCAGCAAGTAACACATTATATCTTCCTAAAGCAACACAAAGGACCAACTTAAACTACTCAACAGAAAAAACATACAGAGAGAGGTATACAAATCAACATTGCTCAAAACATGAATACTATGGAAATAATTACAAGTCTGAAAAAGACATAAACAGCAATCACAACCAACTACACTATGGTGATATAAACTGATTATACAAATACAGTTCAAAACTAGGAAGCTTAATCTAATGATAACTGTCAAGTGATAATTATCAGAAGAAGAAAAATTGCCATCCACCAGGTACCTGGCTGTTTTAATGGACCAGTGGGTGAATTGATGAAATCAACAAGAAATTTTTCCAAGACATCAGCATTATAATCCATCTTAGGCCGATCAGAATAACCGAGACCAGGCCAATCAACAATAGTTGCACGCCAATTGACATTGCCATTACGCTGAACAATGTCTCCGGCAACTGATCTCCACTCCTCAACAGTACTAACATCAGAAATGGTTGGCATCATCAAGATATTCTGAGAAGGCTCCTCTGCCTCCTTCACATGTTCCTCGTAATAGATGTTTATAGAGTTGTCCTTGAATTTCCATTGCCAATTACTAGTCTGAGATTGACACAAACACAAGCCTTTGAAAATTTTTAGGCACAATTAGAAAAAAAAAAAGAGCATCTAAATTTCAAGCAAAAAACTCAAACTGAAGGCAATTTCTGGGAATAAATAGGAGAATAGAACTACCAAGAATGAAATAAAACAAGTAACAGAAAAAGGGGCTAGTAATTTGATTTTTCCTCACCTTCAGAGGGGAGGGTTTTTGGTTGGAAGAGACGCTGCTGGAGTAATCTAGAGTGGTTGAAGCGCGGATCTTGAGGGGGTTTAGAGAGTAAGAGAAAAAGGGTCTGCGGATTTTGGTGTAAAGGTTGAAGCTTTGAGGTGAAGGAGGCGTGAATGTTGCAGAGAGCGCCATTGAAGATGCAGAGCACAGCTTTACTTTGCTTTCAAAAAGTCTTAGAAGAACTTTGATGAGGGAACACCGCTTGATCGATCAATGATATTTTGGTATCGGGGCAAGAATTTCTGACATCTATAGTGTCACGTCACCTACTCTAACTGGGTATCTGACACTAGCTTTCAAAATTTTCACCAACCTCCCGTTTTCTTTTGGAATATCATTTTGGCCCCAAATCATTCTCTGCATTTTTTGTTTGTTTTTTACTTTGTTTTTGCAATATTTTGGCCCCAAATCTTTCTTTGTTTTTTTTTTTTCTTATTTGGCTATAATTTTGTTTGTTGAAATGTACTTCAAAAACTCAAAGAGTTATAATATATAGCATATATCCTTTATATAGTTTTCGGTAAAATGTATCCTTTCAACAAAAGAAAAAGTTAGTACATTAATTTTACAATGGAAGCAGAAATTTGCTGTCAGATCTCCAATGCCTTTTTATTCTCCCATTACTTCCCATTTGAAATAAAAGAAATTGATAAGGACAGAGATAATACAGTTGGTCAAATTTATTTGTTTGTTTGTTTATTATTATTATTATTATTATTATTATTATTATTAATTTCTTTATGATTTTTCTCTCTGTCTCTTTAATAAAATTTCCAATAGTGAAGGTTCATTGAACATCATAATTTAAGTTCAAATGAAATGAATGGGCACTAAGCTGCGTTGACTCATTGACATAGATATTTAAAGTAAGCAACTTATTTGTTTGAAAAATACAGAGGGATAAAAAAATTTCAAGTCTAGGAATAAAAATCCTATGTACTTTTTTTTACCTCAAATAGTGAGAATGATGGTAACATAACTCAAGAAAAATAGTCCTTTTAGAAAATTTCTTTGCTCTTATTATCAAATACAATACAAATGTATGTTTCTATCTTCTCGTCTCTGTATCCATAATTAGAGAGAGATAACAAACCCATCCTAAATTCATCCTTGACCTTCAGTAGAACACTAAACAATATTTGGATTTATATTTCTTCAAAGAAAAAACAATTGAAGGCTAAAATCATCCGTGGAGAATCCAAAACCACTTTCCTTACAAATTTCTTGCTTGGGGTCAATAAGGTTACAAATTGCTTTGCTTTCAAGGGAACTGAGCAATAACATTGCCACCAAATAACGTGGAATGTTAAAGTAATCATTTGAATTCCCCTGTTCTTGAACTCTATCCACAAATACCATCAGCTTAGTATATTGCCTATCTAATAGATTACATACACAATCTAAATGAAAATGGTATCACCAGTAATCTCTGCAAGAACACAAACCATCTTTGAATGAGTGGAAGCGGCTTCTATCTCTCACAATGATTTCTACTTGATAAACTTTAGAAACCAGCTTCATGAAATTATGACAGTCCCCACAAACCCTCAGGTTCTTCACTATTCTTAAAACCCTTCCCTCAGAAAGTTTTGCTATTCCAAATGCTGCTGCAAGCTTCTCACTGTGCTTAGACGCTGAATCTTGTTTTTCTTCCTCTTCAATATCATGCAAGACACTAGTTACCTGTGGTGCATAGCCTACTTCTGCTCTGAGTCTCAGCATTATTTCCCTCAGTTTTTTATGAGCCTCTTCTGTGACATCGTTAGGCTTTTCACCTGCCACAAAACCATAAATGGCCTTGTCAATTTCAATCATGCTCCATCCAGGTGTTTTTTTCATGCTCTGTTCGGTCATTGTTCTTCTAATGCTGGCAACATCCTTCCATTTCCCTGCAACAGCATACACATTTGAGAGCAGTACATGGTCACCGGAGTTGTTTGGATCCATTTCTGTAAGCCTTGCCTTCACAAGCTCTGCCAGTTCAATGTTACCATGAATGCTGCAAGCACCAAGGAGCGTCCTCCAAATGATTGCGTTAGGTGAAACTGGCATTTGACATACAAATTCATAGGCCTTCTGCAACCTAGCAGCCCGACCATATATATCAACCATACAACCATAATGCTCAATAGCAGGTTCAATACCATACATAGTCTTCATCTTAGAAAAATAAGCATACCCTTCCTCAACCATGCCACTATGGCTACAAGCATATAGCAGAGAGATGAAGGTAATTCCATCTGGCCTAACTCCACACTCTTCCATCTCATGGAAAAGCTGTACTGCCTCTTCTCCATGACCATGCATTGCAAGGCCTGCGATCATCGATGTCCAAGTCACAAGGCTCCTCGCCACCGGCACATTCTGAAACACCAACCTAGCCATGGCCACATTCCCACACTTTGAGTAGGTATCTATCAGAGCATTGTTCACAGTAACAATATGAAGAAACCCAGCTTTCTCCATAAATCCATGCAAAATCTTCCCAAACTCAAATGCCCCAGCTTGTGCACAAGCAGACAACACCCCAGTAAGGCTCACCTCGTTTGGCCTGATTCCCTCACGCAGTAACTCCCTGAAAAACCCAAAAGCCTCATCAAAAGAACCGTTATGAGCAAACCCAACAATCATGGTGCTCCAAGAAACATCATTCTTCAGAGGCATCTCTGAAAAAACTCTCCTTGCCAACTCAAGCTCACCTGCTTTAGCGTAACCTGCAAGCATCACATTCCAAGAAGTCAAATTCCTAATGGGCATCCTTTGAAACACACCCTGAGCACCTCCAACATCCCCACACCTGAAGTAAGCAGTGACAATAGCGTTCCACGTTACAACATTTGGTTCAGGCGTTTCGTCAAACACCTTCCTTGCAGAGTCAGAATCCTCACATTCAGCGTACATGCTGATCAATGTTGTCCCAACAAAAACATGGGTATTGAAGCCATGAGACAGAGCTTGACAATGCAACTGAATGCCACCTCTGAGGTACCCGCAGTTAGCAACCCCTTTGAGCGCAAAGGCGAAAGAGAAGCTATCTGGGAGAAGGATCTTTTGGCGAAGCAACTGGATGAAGGGGTGAAGAGAATGATGAGGAGTTTCAGAAAGCGCAAGTGCTCGAATGAGGGTGTTGTGGATGAAGGTATCGGGGTTATGGAAGTGCTTGAAGAGGCGAAGAGCGTAGTGGAGAGCATCGGAGATGGAAACTGCACAGTGGAGAAGAAGCTTCCCGAAGAAAACGGGGTCGGTGTGAAGGCCGGTTGTATAGATTTGGGCCTGGACTTGCTTTGTGGATCTGAGGGTGCTGCACTTACTCAGCAGTGAAAGCCATCGCTGTTCGTAGCTGTTCATCACTTTTTCATTCCTCTGTTTTCAAATGAGAGAAACAGAGCATATATTAATGACACAACAAGTTTGCACATTTTTATGTGTTAATATAATCAAATATGAAAATATGAAGAAAAATTTTATCATGGCATCAAAATTGAATTTTTTTATTTATTTCTTGAGTAACAATATACGAAAAGGAAAAAAAAAAGATTTTTCTGTATACTTTCTTATACAAGTTCTCCAAGGACAGAAGATATCATACACTCTTTGGTCATTCCAACTTCATGCTCTATTGCTCTCATTCAGTGAAGTGCTTATCAAAGTATTCTTTGGTTATGCTTATTACCCTTTCACCTTCCTTTTTGTTTCACACCAATAATACCTTCCAAAGTGAAGCTAAATCTTTACATTTGGGAGCATTCTTCCAGTGGTTTATGGTCCATAAATCATAGCTTAATTCAGTTCTTAAGTAACAGCTGCTGATCTGGTGCCTCGACGATGAGATTTCCCAGATGGGAGTGCTTTCTTAAGTATCTTTTTATCTCTGATGCCATCATATAGTAGTTCATATGCATGATAAGTTATATGGCCTCTCTTCAACAAATCTTCTACAACAATCTTAGGTGCTGCTACCACCTTTTTATCAGCTTCAAAAATTGTATTTACAATCTCTGGGACAATGCCCTTTCTTATCATGAGGTGGATGATACCAACTGCTTCACGAACCTTGTCCTCCACACAAAGGCAATTTAGAACCCTTCCAAATGTTGTTAGTGATGGAATAAGCCCCTTTTCAATGTTTTCCAACAGAAGATTGTATCCATGAGTAACATTTGCTGTTTTGCAAAAGCCATCAATCATGACCCGATAAGTATAGTTGTCTGGGTCACACCCATTTTGCTTCATCTCAGAAAAGAGCTTTACTGCCATATTCATATTGAGCTGTTCAGAAAATGCACAAATTATGATGTTATATGTTGCTGTAGTATGAGAAAGATTATGTTGTTTCGCCATCCTTCTAAATAATCGGTATGCACTATCAAGATCCCCTATCTTACAGAATCCAGTGATCAGTGTGCCGAAACTAACATCATCAGGTGTCAAACCCTTGTTTCTCATTTCCCCAAGCAAATTTACAGCTTCATCTACTTTCTTAGCTTTGCAAAGGCTTTCTATGATAATGTTGTATGTAATTGTATTCGGATCACATCCCTTATCCACCATTGCCTTGAAAATATCCATTACTTCATCAGTTTTTGCAGCCTTACAGAGCCCATTCAACAGAGTGTTGTATGTGATAACATCAGGAATCACACCATGGTTCCACATTCTATTTACCATCTCAGCTGCAGTGTCTAACTTCAACTGTCTACAGTAGCCATCAATCAAAGTATTAAAGGTAAAAATGTCTGGGGTGCACCCTTTGGAAATAGCATCATTGACAATATCATTAGCATCAGATAAACAACCCATCTTGCACAAACCATTTATGACTAAATTATAAGTCCATATGTTGGGGTGGCAGCCATTTTCTGCCATCTCATTCATCAACTGCAAAGCTGGCAAAATCAGACCCTGCTGAGACAACCCTTTAATCAAGGTATTATAAACAACAATACTTGGCCTCAAACCCTTCCCAACTCCATCCTTAAACACAGCCATGGCTTGATCAGGGTCACCATCCTTGCACAACCCATTAATCAAGGAACAATAAGTAAACTCGTCAGGCTTAAAACCCTTAAAAACTGCATCCTTGAGAATCCTATTAGCATCCTGCACCCTCCCCATCTTGCAGAACCCATCAATAATACTATTATAGGTGAAACCATCAGGCTCAAACCCACCATTAACCATCTTATGTAAGTACCCCTCAGCTTCCTCAACCCGGGAATTCCTACACAATCCACATATCAACGTGTTATATGTCACAACATCAGGACTCAAACCTTCCTTCGACACAACACCGAGCAACCTAACAGCCCCGTCAAGATCACCTCCATTACAAAGCCCTTGTATGAATATATTGAAAGTGAACAAATTGGGAGAAACCCCTCTCTTCAAAACCTTGTCAAGAAGCCTCTCACTCTCTCCCACAATACCCTTCTTGCAAAGCCCATGAACAAGCTTGTTAAAAGTAGTCAAATCAGGACACAAACACCTCACAAGCATTTCATCGAACACCTCACGCGCCTCAACGAAAAGATCACATTCATAGAACCCTCCAACCACAGTGCAATACGCCACAGCATTGGAATCACATCCCATGAAACGCATGTTATTGAGCAACCTGAGAGCAACGTAGGGTCTTCTAGTTCGACAGAACGATTTGATCCTCACGGTGTAGGTGCAGACATCGGAACAAACACCTCTGTCCTTCATCCTCATGTAAACCTTGTGTGCCTGGTGGAAGTACCCATGCTCAACGAGGATGTTCATGATGGCGTTGTAGGAGTGTACGGAAGGGTCGCAGTTGAAGAGGTCCATGCGCTCGAACGTGTCCACGGCTTCCTGAACCTTCCCTCTCTTACCATAGCTTCTCATGGCTTCCACGTAAGCTCCTTCTAGAATGCCATTGTCGAGATTCTCTCTCATCTCAGAGAGAACGTTCTCCATTTGCTCGAACTCGCCGTGGAGACCGAGCTTCTGCACCATGCACTTGTAGGTGAAAAGCGTGTGCTTGAAACCGTCCTCGGCTTTCGCCGAATTGAACATCTCCAACGCTTTCAGAGGGTCCTTTTGGGATTTTATCACTGCAGCTACGTGTTTGGGAAGAATAGCGCGACTCATTCCAAAAATATTACACTAGAAAAAAAAAAACTTGAAATTTGCAGAGGAGGAGGAGGAAGAAGAAGAAGAAGAAGGGTTTGGTGTTTCAAAAGCGTGATTGCCACGTCATCTTAAAGTGGGACCCGTTGGGTTGTTTGATTGTCCACGTGGCATAATCAAGATGGCGCCTTTGTACATTATTTAAGGGCTGCGAAGCATAGAATCATTTGGGAAGGAACAGAGAGAGAGAGAGATGGAATCGGCGGGGAAGTGGCTGGAGAAGGCGCTGGTGGAGTTGTGCTCGAAGATAGAGACAGGTTTGGGATTGGGTTTGGATGAAGAGATCATAAAAGGGCTTGTTTCTTACTGTGAGCTCGCTGAACCACGAGATGCTAAGGAGTACCTTGACGTAATTTCTCATCTTCTTCTTTCTCTATTTTGCTGGATTACGATATGCTTTTGTATTAGGGTTCGATTGCTATGAATCAATCACAGCTTTTTTTTTTTGGTGTTTAAGTTTGTTTACTGCTGAAATATTAGGTGCTGTGACTGTTGGATCACAAATTTGATATGGTTTCATCATCTGTGATCACTAGGCTTATTATGGTGTAGGGCGTTTCTCGTGTTCTTTTTATGATTATGATGATCACATGAGCTTGCAAAAAGAATGTGTGAATGGGATTCAGTTGCAAATCTGAAATCCTGCATAATCTTGTCCTTCCCAACCAATCACGGTTTTGTTCATAATTTGGGCTCTACAAGTCAGGTTCAGTTAGAAAGAAACCTTAGATATGACACATTTTTAACTATAGAACCTTTGATATCGGTTTCTTCTGTTCTTAAGTCAAAATCCAGGTTTTTTTTCTGCATAATTCATGACTCTGGTAGCACCTATTATTTTGCTCGAGTTACAGAACATATGATTTTCATGTACATTATCATTGAATTAATTAAGGACACAAATGAAAATTTAGGGAGAAACTTTTTTGAACATCATTATGATGGAATCATATTAATGAAATAATTTTATTATGTCCCTGTTCAGTGGAAGATTTATCTCTGAAAGGCTTTATTTTCCATTGCAGAATATAATTGGTCAGGAAGCAGGGAAGTCCGTGATTGAAGAATATTTACGACGGAGAGGTCACTCAGAACTCACCACCAACTCAGATGTTCCAACTTCCCAATTACATGCTTATGTAAAACCACCGTCAGCTACAGTATCTGCTAGCGGAGCTAAGAAGTCATCGAGAGCACCAAAACCAGTGACAGTCCAGAGTAATTATGCAGAACCCATGAAAAATGCACTTACCAGCAACAAGGAAAATCAGATTTCAACTTCAGGCAGCGAATCAAGAACATCACAAAAGGGAAACCAAGTTAATTCCAAAAAGAAGAAAGCTGGTAAAGTTGTTTCACTTGCTGAGGCAGCCAAAGGGTCAATTGTGTTTCAGCAGGGAAGACCGTGCTCTTGTCAAGCACGTCGTCACAGGCTGGTCAGCAACTGCTTATCTTGCGGCAAAATAGTTTGTGAGCAAGAAGGGGAGGGGCCTTGCAATTTCTGTGGCGCGCTTGTGCTGAGTGAGGGCAGCTCATACGCCGGTCTGGAAGAAACGTTGCCTCCCTTGTCAGATGCTGAAGCTGCTGCTGAAGCCTATGCAAAGAGGCTTGTTGACTATGACCGAAACTCTGCAGCTCGTACAACAGTTATTGATGACCAAAGTGACTACTATGAGATTGATGGAAACAGTTGGTTGTCGAAGGAGGTATTGTACTTTGTATGCACAACTTGTGTTAATGTTTACATTGATAGCCTGACACTTTGACACTTTTGTCTGTCTTTTTCAGGAAAAAGAACTGTTGAAGAAGAAACAAGAGGAGATGGAAGAAGCCGAGCGAGCCAAACGGAATAAAGTAGTTGTGACTTTTGATCTAGTTGGTCGTAAGGTTTGTATAATTTCTGTATATTCCTGCTTAAAGTTACAAGTTAGATTTGCTGCAGCATGTCATGAAGTATCCTATGAGAAGGATTGAAACATTGAAACAAATATATTTTACACTCTTACCAATTTTTTTAATGGTTTCATATTCTCGAAGGTGACATTTAAAAGCCATTTAAAGGTATAGCATATACCTAGTGATCTCTAACTAGTTTAACCTAAACTAGGATAAGAAGTATGCGACACACATTTTTCTTCTTCACCTTTGTTCCATTGTTGTTCCTTGTATTATATGGCAGTCTGTGATTCTTAGTATGCTTGTTTACAGCAAAGTCTTATGTGGTCTGTTTTTGCAGGTCCTTCTGAATGAAGATGAAGCTTCAGAATTACAATCTGACAACAGAATATTACGTCCACAAGATGAAAGGGAGGCGAACCGCATTAAACCGAATCCAACTCTTAGAATTCAGCCGATTTTTGTGGACCTAGGCTTCAGGAAGCAGTCTACTAAAGATAAACAACCTAACAAAAGCCAAAGCAAAGGCTTGTGCTTGGAGATTACTGGGAGGGTGCAGCATGATAGCAGTGACATGAAGTACTTTATGATAGACAAGCAATCGGCAATAGCTTCAAGTGGGAATCTTTGGCTAGCTTCTTCAGTAAATTGTGAAGATGATGGTGAATGTTTACTGAACAACTAGTGAATTTTATAATCTAGTTTTTACAGACTCCTGTGTCTAGGTCTTGCATAGTTGTTTCTACTGATTTTGGGCACCTATTTTTTTGGCTCCCAATATGGGGGGATATCAATCTATATGATTGCTATATATATGTTCTTATTCTAGATTTTATTATATTGACTGTTTTAGCCGAAGTACATTGTGACGAGCAATTCATCATCAGCAGTGGTGTTTGAATTTTGTATTTTCCTCTCTGATTCGTATGGAATAAAATAAAATAATTTCATGGCTTTGTAATGAAAGTTGGTCCTCGAATATGTCGAACAATCCCATAAGAGACACTGACACATTCCACAAGAAACAAGGAATCAACAAGAATGAATCTTGTCACATTCTGCAATCCATTTCCTCCTATAGCCATTTCCCAAGTCTTCCCTCACACACATTCTTCTTTCATTTTCATATACAAATCATAGACTCCATAGTGCCCCCACTTAATAGTTCAATTTTTGCTCCCCCATATATGCCAGTAAGGTAAGTATTCATCCTTCCTCAGAGATTCTTTTCTACCAAAACCTACTTTTAATGGAGGATGAGCTTGGTTGAGTTAAGTGTTTGACCAGTGAAAAATAAAAAAATTATTTCATTTTAGTGTTCTTATGATTAAGTCGACTTCAATAGTTCTGTCATGGCTGAATAACGTGGTTGAAAAAACTGTTTATGCATTAATATATTTGGCTTCAAAACGATTTTATACAGTTTGGAGAAAATAAAGATCCATCATGGCAACAAAAGTGAAGCCAGGAGACAACAGAAAAAGGAGCTCAAAGTCAATTTTCATTGTAGTTGGTTTGTGTGGTTTCTTCTATATACTTGGTTTATGGCAATGGAGTGGTTCTGGAAAGGGAGATAGCATAGCCCTTGAGGTTACTAAAATGATAGATTGCAGCAGTGTTCTCTCTGATCTAAGCTATGAGACCCATCATGATGGTGACACAGAAGAAGCAGAAGTGGAGGAGTTCATGCCATGTGACGGTAGCTACATCGATTACACGCCATGTCATGATCAAACCGGAGCAAAGGCATTCCCTCAAGAAAAGATGATTCATAGAGAAAGGCACTGCCCTCCTGCTAAAGAAGAAAAGCTCCATTGCCTCGTACCTGCTCCTAGAGGATATGTAACACCGTACTCGTGGCCCAAGAGCCGCGACTATGTGCCATATGCAAATGCTCCTTACAAGAGCTTCAGACTTGAGAAGGGTGTGCAGGATTGGATAGAGTACGATGGTCATGTTTTCAGATTCAATGGTGGAGGAACTCGGTTTCCTAACGGTGTTGATGCTTACATTGATGAGCTTGCATCCATTATCCCCTTGGACAATGGAATAGTTAGAACTGCATTAGATACTGGATGTGGGGTAAGTTTGATCATAAATAAGCACCCTTGTTATGGTTGAATCTGCTATGATGTCCATTAACATAATGTTTGATGCTGGCATTTTTTGCCCGCAACGAGATACGCCGCGACAATAAGTTGAGTAATGTTATTTATACATCAGAAGATACCATATAGAAAGATACACACATTTTCCTCATTTATTTAGACTTGAGAAACAGTTACTTCTTTATTTCCTTTTAAAAATTTTGAACCTGTATGAGCCTTGCATTTATGTATTTTTATATCCTATGTTGGTGATTAATGATGCAAGGTTGCTAGTTGGGGTGCACACTTGTTCAAGAAAAATGTGATTACAATGTCAATTGCACCAAGGGATTCTCATGAAGCTGAAGTGAAATTTGCAATGGAAAGAGGTGTTCCAGCCATAATTGGTGTTCTTGGAACCATAAAGCTGCCGTTCCCTTCTGGATCTTTTGACATGGCACATTGTTCTCACTGTTTGATTCCATGGGGCAGAGATGGTGAGAAGAATAACTATGATCTTCAACTGCAAATTTCAGGTTTTAGGTTGTCAAAATAATATTTCGACTGTAAATTTTGATCATTTCTTTTTTTGCACAGATGGAATGTACATGATGGAAGTTGACCGAGTTCTCAGACCCGGTGGTTACTGGATACTCTCTGGTCCACCTATCAATTGGAAGAATAATTACCAAGAATGGCTGCGGCCGGAAGAGGAAGTTGAGGAGGAGCAGAGGAAGATTGAAGATATTGCAAAACTTCTTTGCTGGGAAAAGAAATATGAAAAGGGTGATATTGCCATATGGAGAAAGAGATTGAATAGTAATGATGAATGCAGAAAACAAGATGCTCAAGCCACAATATGTGAATCTACAAATGTTGATGATGTCTGGTAAGCACAATTTCCCACTCTTCAACTCTTGTTTCAATGAATTCAGACACTTATTCTAACTGTTACAATAATAGCATGTATTTCCATGGCAATAATTGCTTCACTTTCTGCATGTTTCATACTTCATGAATAAGAAAATATAAAACATTTTGGCAAAATTGACAACACTTCTTCTTTTATGTGCAGCAACTTTCCACAGTCTAGTTTCAAACATGTTACCTAGCTTTGCCATTGAAATAATCCAAAATGAAATTTGAAGTTCACATCTATCTCTTTAAATATAATATGTGAGAATTTGAGAAGCATGGCTTTTTTGTCTGGACCCTTTGGATTTATAGGACTATTGTTTTCATGCCTAGGTACAAGAAGATGGAAAAGTGTGTAACTCCTGGTCCTCGAGGTAGCGGTTCGTGGAAGCCATTCCCAGAGAGACTCAATGCTGTTCCTTCCAGAATAAGCAGTGGATCTGTTCCTGGTGTATCTGTGGAGACATACAAGGAGGACAACAGATCATGGAAGAAACATGTGAATGCTTACAAGAGGGTCAACAAAATCATTGACACCGGACGGTATCGCAACATCATGGACATGAATTCTGGTCTAGGAAGTTTTGCAGCTACCCTGGATTCTCCCAAATTGTGGATCATGAATGTTGTCCCTACAATTTCTCAAGAAGCTACCCTTGGTGTTATTTTCGACCGCGGATTGATTGGCATTTATCATGATTGGTAACTTCTGTGACATTGTTTTACAAGATTTTCCATTTCATCTTTTCACCTTGTTCTGTTTTGGTAAAAGAGAATTCTGTATTTTCTACCAGGTGTGAACCCTTCTCCACATATCCAAGAACATATGACCTTATCCATGCAAATAGTATCTTCAGCTTGTACAAGAATGTGTAAGTTTATTTACTTCTTTTCTAGATTGATTGCAAATATTCATTCCTAGTCATACTTAGCTAAGCACAAAGTGATGATAATTACAAATTATCAATCAATGCAGATGCAGTACAGAGGAGATTCTATTGGAGATGGACCGGATTTTAAGACCTGAAGGAGCAGTGATAATCAGAGACCAAGTGAGTGTGGTAATGAAGGTTAAGAGAATTGTGAGAGGAATGAGATGGAACACAAAAATGGTGGATCATGAGGATGATCCTCTTGCTCCAGAGAAGGTTCTGTTTGCTGTGAAGCAGTACTGGGTTGCAGGTGACAACAACACCATTAGCTCACAGTGATAGCTACTGCCAAAATATTACTTTTATGCTACTTGTGATTTTTGGAATCTATGTGTATGTATATATTCACATCAAAGAAGCATAGGGATATGAAATTGTCCGGTGCATATGATCATTTTTGTTAAATACTATATAGAGTTTGATAAATGATTAAATGTTTTATTTGGAATTGTGCTATTTGAAGATGCAAAATATGGATGATTACAAACACTAACTCAAATTTAATAGTCAAGAATAAGATTAAAAAAATGTTTAAATTAGAATGTTATAAAATTTAAGAATAATAGATTAGATGTTTATATAAAGAGTTTAATTTTGGTGCACGTTTTACATTGTCATCTAATCAAAAAATTATCATGACTGACATAGCAACTCATGATTAGATGATTGTGTAAAAAATTGTACCCTACCAGTAAAAAATTAAATCCTTATATAAATTACGGAACATCAATCAACTTATATAATTTTTCCAAAAAAATAAATTAAAGACTTTCAAATAAACATGTTATATTATTCTCTGAAGTGTTCGCATTAATAAAAATAAAAATTAATTTCCGCAATCTAACGGTAGGAAGTACAATTAACTCGTCCTAAATTGATCTCTTCACAAGGTAGTATTAGGCTAAAATACATAAATAATAGGAGAGAGAAAGTTTATTCCCGGTATACACTCAGCGAAATCTTTTTTCAAATTTTCGCTTATACAAAATCGGCAGCCACTCTGTCGTTTCGTAATTCACAGGGAAATCGGCAGGCAGTCTGCCGATTTGCATAAAAAAACTAAAATCGGCACCCTGCCGATTTGTTAAGTTACTTGTCCCCCATAATGTCCCATTCATTCAGCACCCTGGATAGTTTTCTACTTTGGATTTTCCCCAAAAAATTAATAATATTATTGGTTATAACAATATTAACCATATTAATAATAATATTAACAATTAATAATAATATTATTATTGGTTATAATAATATTAACAATATTAATAATATTAATTAATAATAATAATAATAATATGAGACAAGATATAACATTGTCCTATATAGTGTTTTGTGTTTGGACATATGAGATAAGACATTGAGTTATAAATAAAATTATAATTTTATCCTCATAATATATTATTATTAATATTATTAATTAATATTATTATCAATATTATTATTAACTTTATAAATATTTATATTATTATCACATTATTATTTATTAATATTAAATATAATTAATATTATTATTGTTATTATTAATAATATTATTATTAATATTAATATTATTATTAATATTAATATTATTATTAATTAATAATATTATTATAAATTATAATAATATTAATATTAATATTATGATTGTAGCAGTCACTACAAAAGCACAAAATGTGCCTGAAATCGTAGCGGTGCTATTATTAATATTAATTATTTTTAATATTAATATTAATAATTAATGATAATTGATAAATATAATATTAATAATTTAAATAATAATATTAATTATAATTAATATTAACAATTAATAATAATATTATTATTGATGATGATAATATTAACAATATTATTTAATAATAATGATAATAATACTAATTTTAATAATATTAATAATAATACAAATATTAATAATGTTAATAGCAATATTATTATTAATAATATGGTTAATATTATTTTAAATATTAATACTGATAATAATAATAATAAATATTATAATAATATTGATTAATTAAATAATATTAATATTAGTAGTAGTTATATTAATAATAATAATATTAATAAAAATATTATTATTATTTATAATAATATTATTAATTAATAATAATATTATTAATAATAACAATAATAATATTAATTATAATTAATATTGATAAATAATAATGTGATAATAATATAAATATTAATAAAGTTAATAATAATATTAATAATAATATATTATGGTGATAAAATTATAATTTTGTTTATAACTCAATGTCTTATCTCATATTTCCAAACACAAAATACTATACATGACAATATTATGTCTTGTCTCATAATATTATTATTATTATTAATTAATATTGTTAATATTATTATTAATATTGTTATTATTATTATAACCAATATTATTATTATTATTATTTGGGGTGAAAATTCAAGAAAAATAGTAGAAAACTATGCAAGGTGTTGAATTAATAGGACATGATAGGGGACAAATATTAGCCAGAAAACTCAACAAATCGGCAGGTAGATTGTCGATTTTGGTGTTTTTATGCAAATCGGCAGACTGTCTGCCGATTTCCCTGTGAATTACGAAACGGCAGAGTGGCTGCCAATTTTATATAAGTGGGAATTCGAAAAAAAATTTCACTTAGTATATACCGAAAATAAACTCCTTCTCTCCTATTATTTATGTATTTTAGCCGTAGTATTATCGAATCTAGGGATCTATAAAAAAAAATAAAAACAAAATAATCGAATCTAGGGACACAAAATAAAAAAGATTGAGTTCCCCCGACCGAATTGTCCATGTCAACTAGCCACGAAATAACGAAAGTACCCCCAGAAACAGACACGTGTCCCGCGACAGTTGAATCATGAAGAAGCGTACTATAAAGAGAGAAGCATAAACCCCAAAAACCCTAACCTCTTTCTTCCTCACTCTCACAGAAAACCCTTCGAACGAAACAGAGCACGCAACGGAGAGAGAGAGAGAGCGTTCGAAGATGGTTGCTGACAGAACGAAGAAGCTGAAAGTTGAAGAGAATTGTGAGGAGCTTGACGGAGAACTCGTCCTCTCCATCGAGAAATTGCAGGAGATCCAAGACGAGCTCGAAAAGGTTGCTTTCTATCTGACATTTTTTTTCCTCAGTTTCTCGTTCCTCGATTTCTCTCTTGTCTTCTCACCCTCACTCATTCATTCATTCAATTTCATACCTTTCGGTGTAATTTTTCTAATTCAATTATCCGAATTGAATAGACCTAGCTTTATTGAACTTTATTTGTGAATTGTGGCTTTTTGTGCGTGTGATTAAATGGAACCGTGAATTATATTGATTATTCGTTTTGAATTCTGGATTTGAACGTGGGTGTAGATAAATGAGGAGGCAAGTGATAAAGTACTTGAGATAGAGCAGAAGTACAATGAGATAAGGAAGCCAATTTACGATAAGCGAAATGAGATTATCAAATCTATTCCTGACTTCTGGTTGACAGCTGTGAGTTTTTTTCTCTTTTTACTTTTTTGAATTTTTCGTTGATTGAATTGTGCAAATTTTGTTAGTTTTATTGTTTAAGTTCTTTTGTTTACTTTTTGTTGTTGTTGTTGTGCAGTTTTTGAGTCATCCTTCCCTTCACGAGCTTCTGAACGAGGAAGATACTAAGGTTTGGCCTTTTCTGTCATGCTCAATGAAGCTTCACAATTATGTTTTCACTGTTGTTACATTCAGTTTATTTACTTACTTTGGGGGTTGTTGTGTTACCCAAATTGCGGTAAAACATTGTTAACATGATTGCAATTCAAATCCATGCTCATTACTGATACATTTGTACAACTTCAATTCATTGCTGAACTGATATCTTTTGTTCAACTTTAATTCATTGCTGACCCCTTATTTGATAGATATTTAAGTATTTGACTTCTCTTGAGGTTGAAGACAATAAAGATGTCAAATCAGGCTACACAATCACCCTTGTAAGTTGCCATTCCCTTCGCAGAAGTAGTGCTTTTTTCTTGGTAGAACTGATTTGCAAATTAATTGCGGGTGTGAAAATTTTTGGTCTGCATGGAGTTGTGAACTGTTTGGTTCTTTGAAGGATAACCAGTTTTTAATTATTTCTTGATCAGAATTTCAATCCCAATCCCTATTTTGAGAATACAAAGCTTACAAAGGCCTATACTTTCCAAGAAGAAGGAACAACAAAGATTACTGCCACCCCCATAAAATGGAAAGAGGGCAAGGTGAGTCTACTAGCTTAATTTTTTATCATCCTCATCAGCTTCTACAGGTTTTACTTTTCTTGTTTTACTTTGAAACATAATCCTTAAATGTGCAGGGCATACCCAACGGGGTCAATCAAGAGAAGAAAGGGAACAAGCGTCCTCCTGCTGATATTAGGTTGGTGTCTTCAGTTTATTTTATTTTTTTGGTTGGGTATACATAAATATTAACCAATAAGTCACATTTATGATGCATATTCGTATTGTATATTGGTTCATTTATCATTCTTGGATGAGCTTTTTCTTTCTAAGAAAGACATAAAGAACTTCTTGATAGATGAATGGGGTTGGGTAACTTTATGGAAGACATAATTATACCAGGCAAAATATATATCACAGCTTATCACAAAATATCCTCATTGGCTGAGGATAGAAGCCTTTCTTGTTGATTATGTATTAGTTGATATAGTTGAGGGAAATATATCATTGTGAAGGATCTTTTTATGTAGAGAGTTAATGGAACTTTATTTTGCTATTGAATGCAGTTTCTTTAGCTGGTTTAGTGATTGTGAGCAGAAAGATGATTTGGAGGACATTCATGATGAGGTAAATTTTTCTTTTGGTCTTATAAAGTTCTTCCACTAGTTTTCCATCCCTGACATAGTCACATAGATTTCCTGTCTCGCGGTTACACAATCATTACAATTTTTTTTCTTCCTTTTCTGCTTCACATTAATTATATTATATATTTCACTCTAAATTGCAGGTTGCAGAATTAATCAAAGATGATTTATGGCCAAATCCAATCGTTCATTTCAACAATGTTAGTCAACTTTCAGTTTGTATATAATTGTACCTACTCTATATCTTGAAGAGAAATTATGTTTTCAGATATCACATATTAGTTCATTTTCATTCTGCCTTTTTTCCAGTCATTGTTACTCTGCCATTTTTTATGTCATTATGTTACTAAATTCTAATGATATTTGGTTATGAGGGAAACAGGATGATGCTGATGAAGAGGATGATGATGAAGCTAATGATGAGGTAATTGATGATCCTAACGGTATTTCATTATATGAGTATTGCTTTACCCTTAATACTTTCATAAAACCTGACAATTGCCGGATCCATGATGAACCCATACAAAGTTCAGTGGGTACTCTGATTTAATACTTGAAAACTCAAAGTTTAAAGGCAGCATGTATCATTTATGTACAATTGCCTTCTTGCAGTGACACTTTCAACTCCGGGCATTGATCTGAATGTTTTAAAATTTCCCCGTCTTGTAAACTATAGATGTTAACTGGTCAGCCAGTACATTTTCTTTAGTCAAAACTAAGCAGTTGAAATTTTTCGAAGAATCTCATTTGTTCAGACATTGCATTTGATTTGATTACATTACTGCTTTTAAAACAATGGGCACACATATTATCATGCCATTTATTTATTAAGTATACTATTTCTCATTGGCAGGAGGATGAGGAGGATGATTCTGAAGAGGGTGATGATGAGGATGATGACGATGAGGATGATGATGGGGATGATGGAAACTGAAAACCAAACAAAAAACACTGTTATGGTGGTGCTACCCATTTATCTTTCACTGGTTATGAGAATGTGAGCATGGTCGTCCTCCGGGCTTATCAACCCATGTCAGCAGGGGCTAAAGCTACCAAGGCAATTTAGTGGTTAACTTATTTATTATCTTTTGAAGTTACTTTTGCTGGTTTCATGCACTCTTTCTTGACACTAATGGTGATACATTAGTTTTTCTCTTTTGGCCCTTTGTTGTGGAACTAGATAGTTAAAATTATTATTTATTTAGTGTATAGCTGGTTGGGGATATCTTCGCATTAAAGATTGCCATCGAATGCATTTTTACTGATATCCAATCATATAATATACAGTTACTTCGATTCCTCCCTTTAGTAGTGCCAGAGATTTCAATTTTCATTAGCATATCTGGAATTACGCGAAACAATTTTTTTATTATTTCAAAGTAAAGTAATCTTCTGAATCTCTTTCTGCTTCAAACTTGAGCGAGACCTGTGATATGAGGATCAATGTCACAATTGGAACTAGATCTCATATTTGGGCCGCAATATATTGGGCCCTCTATGGTAAGCCCATTCAATTTTTATACCAGGAGGACGTTGACCCAAACATACGAAAAAAGAAAGAGGTCCTGCTACTGCTGCGTAAGTTCAGGGCGGTGACGTTGACGGTAACTTCGGATTCCGTGGCAACAAAATTGGTGATGGTGATGATGAGTGCATTTTGAAGATTTTTTATTGTTGATCATTTTTTTAAAAATTGATTTTACTTAAAAATGGCGAAAGTAATTTGTTTTGTTACTTCCATATAAAAGTTTTTTGAGAAAATTCAGTGAACTAGCTGCAAAAGCAACTTAGATGTTCCCGGTGAGAATTAATTTTTTTAAACTAAACAATCTCACTTGAAAGATATGAAATCCAACAAATTTGTAGAATATGTAAATAATCTACATAATGCATGTGCAAATTTTTACTTTTCGAAGGCTGAAAAATGTAGCATTCACAATTCAAAGGCTAGCTATAGCCTATAATAATGTATAGAACATGCTTTAAATGAATCCTGACATGCTGAACCCTACTTTACAAGACAGTTTATGAGGCCAAATTAATTTTGAACGGTTCCAATGTTAAACGAAAAACATACTTATGAGCCCATTTGGATCGCTTAATTTATGAATTATTATAACTTTTTGCTGTAATCAAATTTCAAAAAGTTATTTTTCAGTTCCTGTATAATTAACTGAGAATTATCACTGCAAACTCAAGACGTTAATATAATTGTGAATTACATTTTGTACAATACTTTTGAAACATAATTTTGGAGGAAAGTGGATATTTTGTGATGTGAATGCAAAAGCAAAAAATAGATGTATATATCCTTTACTAGCTGTCTCTGATTGAATTGAGAGACCCACCAGCAACTTGTGTGTTGGGTTATACACAAAACGATCAAATTTGTAACATCTTGGACCGGTCGGTGCTTTAGGAGTATGTTTGATATAATATGTATGTATATATAAATTGTGGTGTAGATTCAAGGAATGGTCGATATGGAACAAGTTAGTGTCTTATAAGTGTTTCTATGTTGGATTTTAGATATATTAGCAATTCAAGCTTGCCTCTTGTGACTTAGATTGTAGATTTCACACAAAACAGAAGAGTGACATATATGATTCAAAGGCTCATCAGAACACATAAGACCCACGTGTTTTACACTTGGATAATATGCACCACAAATTTGGAGGCAACTAGCATCAAATCAATTGGTGGAGTTTTATTTTAAGTGAAGATATATAAATATTTATATAACAAGCTAAATGAAGTCAACATCTAGTGTTCCCAAGTTGGCTACAATCTACTGGTTAAATTCCTGTATTTTTGGCTCATTTATAGGTTTTCGATTGAGTAATTAATTAATCTCCGAATAAATTAAACCCTGCAATTAACTTTTGCTCCAAAAAAGTTACTAACTATGTATATCCAATTAAGTTGTAATATTGAGAAACTTTTGTTTATTGATTATGATTTGTGACTGATGACTGAAAGAAAATATACTCTTCCAATCCAATAACAAAAAATTAAGCATTTTCTTGCTAAAACTAGCAAGAACACTTGCACAATAATACAAAAATCTATAGCATTTTTCTTGCTTATAGAAATTATCTAAATTATTAAAGTTATTCGCGTATTTATACCTCGCTGGTTATTTGGACCATATATAAAGAAACATAACAAAAATTATGTAATTAATTTTGACATACCTTCATTCAATTATGGATTCATGATAATTAATAAACAATAATCCTTATTGTATAATATAAATACATACAACTAATATTCAACGTGTAATATATATCATACATAATGTGTGTCATATATATAATATGTTAGGTATAGCACACATTACATATGATATATAGCACATATTAGATACTAGTTGAATGTATTTTTGTTGTACATAAAGGATTATTGATTAATAAATGTTGTAATTACTATTATATATTAATTTGAAAAGGTGTAAATGGAACAACACAATGTGTTGGAATAAAATCTTAGCAAAGACAAAAGCCAGTTGAGCAATGAAAAGGACGTGTAGTAAACATTCATCCACTCAATGGTTTCACTCTGTTTTAGGTGTTAGTATGTAATGTAATAGTATCTCACATTCACATACACAGAGAGGACCAGCCAACAGGGTTTTCTCCTTTCTTATTAGCATATGTTGGAGTTAGCTCCAAAAACTCATCATACATCCTATACTTGTCCAAAATAGTTGTGAGAGATCGATACTTCAAATCTGAATGACGTTTTTGTATTTTTGGGCTTTAGGATTTTTACAACTGATGAGGTGAGGCATACACAGCTTTTTCAGACGGCACAAACAAAATTGTGACACAGGCATTTATTATTATTATTATTTTGTGTGGCAGTTTGCGTTTTCTGTCACACCACCAGATTTTCATCATTATTATCTCCAATAATGTTATACTAATATTTAAAATTAGATATTTATAAGATGTTCATCAAGATCGATGGTGAAAAAAATAGTTAGTATAGAATATTTAAGTGAAGACTATATTATAAATTAAGAGTGAAAGATTGAATACCAATACTATATATGAAAATATGAATGTATGAATAATATTTTTGTTACCATATCATTTGCATGTACAGCACAGTACATTAAACTAAATTAAGAGAAAAATTTGTCTCTATAATTGGAAAGAGTAAAAAATCAATTTAAGAGTAATATTATTTTGACTGTAGGATGATGTTGCATGTACAATAGTACTACATGTACATCAATATATAGATCCATCAATCATATTATGTTATTTTGGGTCCACCATTTTAAATAAAAATAAAAAAACTTGCACATATCTCTCAACTTCTAATTTAAATAATATATGATGGATGTTAACTTGATGGATAAAAATATGATATACACCTATCATTTCTCGTTGCATATATAGGACTATTTACTATAGAATGCAATGTATATTATATTGGGATTTGGATCAAGTGAGATTTATTATACTTAATTTAATGGTAGGTTAAAGTGTATTGATATAATAATATTCTATAAATATTATTAGGTAGAAATGAAATTAAAAGATGTTTCTCATCATTTTAGGAGACACCAATGCTAATACCACCTATCTATCACAATGTGGAAACAATTTATATGATATTTACAAACCGGAAATGGTCAATTCGAAATCCATCTTTTGAAGAATAAAGTGACAAGCTGTGGAAATCGAAATCCTATCTTTGAGCACTAAAAAAGTGGCACGTAGAAAGCACATACATACACATATTTCAATAGATCTTCTTTTCCTCTCTCAATGGAATAGATAGATACTATATGTGTCATTCTTAATTCCCACTATACATAAACTCTACAATATAATATTTTCAACTTGTGTATGATATATATATATAATAATAATATAATGTATGGTATTCAATTTTATATCTTAAAAGAAGAAAACGTAGTCCTTGTAGATGTTATCCTCCCGACAAATTACATCATCATGAGGAATGAGAGGATATTATTGTTGTTTATCTTTCTTTTGTATTGATGGCGATGGGACTAATGTACATGTTTCCCCAATGTTGTGCTCAGGAACGGATATCATATATCCTTTTTTAATTTCAATCTATAATGCAATATATACATTACATAGTGTGTTTGAATTTTGAAATGTCTAAGATTAGATATTTAATCATAGCAAGTGATGAGGAGATTGGAACAAGGATACATATATTTATAGATGTATGTGGGATATCTTTCTGGGCGGCGCAGGACCTTCCCCACCACTAATTCATAATTCTAATAGGCTTGCTTTGAGAATTAATTAATTAAACATCAATGCTTGGAGAACAATATATAATTATCCCTATGCTGATCTCGCAACTTATATATACAACAATAATGTTTGTCGTACAATGAAAATACGTCCAATTAGTATCCAACGTGTGCTATTCATGATATGAAATGTGTGCTATACGTACATGTGATATACATATAGCACACATTCTGTATCATAAATAGCACACGTTAAATACTAGTTGGACGTATTTCTGTTGTACGATAAACATTATTGTATATACAAGCTGTGGTTGAAGTAATAATGAGGATAAACTATATATGTTTCATTTCAAGTTAGAGTTTGAAAGTCCCCACGTTTATTAGGTTAAGATTTTTGGTGGATTCAAATGTATGCTTTTATATAAATAAATTATCACCCAACCTAAGTTTTGGGCTTCGATCATTATTTTACGGGAAAATCTTATTACACAATAAAAAATTAGTAAAAATAGCCGGTAGGCTGTGCATAATATATATTACATATCATAACATCATATTTCTTTACAACATATGATATTATTATGCATAATATGTGATATATGTTATGTGCAACATGTAATATATATTGTGCACATTATATAATATTTGTTGTGCATAACATATTGACTGTTTTAATTATTTTTTTATTATATATAACAATGTTCTTATTTTAGCCATCTTTATGAGAATATAGGGTCTTGGTGTGTGGTACATGATTGATTTTTTTTTTCTAAGAAAAACTTTCAATATTATATATAAGTTCAATGAGCAACTAAAAATCAGACAGAGGGACTATCTGGAAAATAAAAATTGGGGCCTAAAACATTAAGGCGTAAGTGGGACTATAGTAGTATGAACAGGGAAAGTTAATTAACGTAAAATTGAGGAAGTAGGGGTAATTAATTTAAAATTGAGCTGATAGCCATATCCAAATCCAAAAAATTTGGAAGGAATATCTCATCTCATGAATAGGAGAGTGAATGACACGCGGCAATCGATGACGTGGGATAAGCCGTGAGGTGTGATGATTTTACTAATTTACCCCTGTCACAAATTGGATTCACTGGGCTCTACTTTTCATGAAAGTGCCCAATAGCGGCAGGCAAAATGCTAACAAAAAAAGTGATGTGACTCTGCACACACACACCCCTTCCTTTTTCTCCTTCAATACCAATATATGTTTCAATTCATTACTATGTTTATTTATTTTCTTATGAAAATATTTATTATTAATATATTTTACATTAATTGTTTTTCTATTGAATAACATAATGAGTTATCAGTCAGACCAATTTTTTGAAAAAATAAAAAATTATTGGACCACTAAGGTATGGTGGTGGATATGAATTATGAAGTTATATATAATAGGAGAGATTGCAATTGATTTGAAGTCCATCATCAACCAGACAGTAAGGTTAAATTGATAAAATAAGTGCAAACATAACGTTACTCAGTTTTTTAAGGTCAAATAAAGAAATGAATAAATAGTATAGTGTATATAACTATAATGGGAAAGAGAAGATAACTTTGTTTTAGTGATCGATGTGCACTCATCAATTATCATTTCTCAGGGACTGGTTCTTGTCACGGCATAAGAATGAATGAATGGTCAGATATTATATTTATCAATAATGTGTCCAATATAAATACGTCCAACTAGTATTTAACGTGTGCTATACATAATATTATATGTATAGCCCACGTTGAATAATAGTTGGACGTATTTCTATTGTACGACCAACGTTAATGTTATATTTACTCATATTATTTATAGCAAGAGAAATTAAAAGGGGTTACTAAACTATATATGCAGTGATAAAAAATGATGAGGGTCCATGAACACCGAGATTCCAACTGTCTAAACTAATGAGGCACTCACCCAATCCAAGCCAGTGTCTTCAGATGTATGATCACCATATATATTAATATATTATTGTTGCCAATAACGTCATTGCCAACTAATATCACTATATTATTTTTCTATGACCTATATATGTTTGCATATCAGTAGCATTATCTTTCTACTGCACATTATTCATGCTTATAATATATAATTAATAATTAATTATATAAATAACATTTCTTCTTCTTAACCAATGATCGAGAGTTCAAGACAAATCTTAAAAATAAAACAATTTTAAAATTTATTGTTACTATCAATAAGAGTTTAATTTCAATTCATGGTCAATGAAAAATAATTTTACATAGATATTCAATTATGATTTGACATATCAGCAAAAAATTTTAATTCAACCATCCACTAACTAAAAAGTTACATAAATCAATTGATGTAATTGAATAATGACAGTGTATAAATTTTACATTATTAGTGCAACACAGTTAAATTCTATCATTAATATCATATTTTGGAATGAAGAAAGTAAAATAATCGTGGGAGTAATAAATAATAACTATAAGGGTTTAGTAAAACCCTAATTAGAATAGGGTTAGTTTAAGTCTACTTGTCAGATAGATTCACGGGTTCCTTGTTTAGTTAGAAGATTAGTGTTATGTTGCATTCACACTTCCACTTCAACAATTTAATTTAATTTGATTAATTCAACTTGAACTTTTTCATGATGCCCTGGTCAACTATGGGTGAACGCATTCACACACAGATCGAGTCATAATCAAAATTAATTTATAGATAGATATTACGCTGAATGCTTTCGCAGGAATTGCTTGGACGATATATAGATCCTATAAATTAATTAATTAATTAATTAATTAATTGAGTATGTATGTATATGGAATTTGGTTAATTTGTGGACGTAGAATAAGAATAGTATTGGAGGGGAGAGAGAGATATTTTAGTAGTGAATTGTGGTGACAAGAAAGAAAGAAAGAAAGTAGAGAGGTAGTGGAATCTGAGTGGTCTCAATGAAAGCAACCACCAAACATGAATATACCAATTAATTTCTCTAGCTAGTGTCACTGTCCTCTTATCTCTCCCCAATAAATCTCTTATTCATTAATACCCCCGTAGCCTCTCTCTCTCTCTCTCTCTAAATAAAAACGTTAATTAATTACTCATATAGTAATACGTGGATTTAATTAATTAAATCATTTAATTTTCAAAATATATATGTATGAGTCTATGTCACAAGTTGCGGTTGTGTTGTGTTGTGCAAACTTGAACCACATAGTGGGACCAAACATGCATTGACTGGGGGGCTACCTCTGCCTCTGTATGTGTAGTGATATTGTTGGGTTGGATTGGATTGGGTTGCTAGCTAGCTTGTCCAATTAATTGGGAAATTAATGTATACGACCACTTATGTATATTATGCATCTATACATTCATATATATAATATCAATTTTTTTTTATATATATCATGCATGTAGATATCATACAAGATATATGCATGAGAAAAGTTTAGTGTACTACTAAAAATTAGCCAATTTATTTTTAGTCAAGATTATATTATATTCTTACAATAAATTATTTATATATATTAAAAAATCAGGTATCATTAATTACTATATACTACAATCCAACTTCTTAAAATTATTAATATTATACATTCATTCAATATTTTTAAAAGTTAGATTAATAATTTTAAAATGTTGAATTATTGTATATGGTGGCTGATTTTGTAGTGTAGATGTAACATGAAACATGTATCGTTACTCTATTCTTACTATTGAATTTTAAGATAAACTTCACTCTTAATTACATTGAAACAAGGATTGATATTATTTAAGTATTAACTAACTTTTAAATATATATATATATATTGACATACATAAGTAGCAAGGCATGTGAAATCAGAAAAGGCAGAAACACTTAATATCTAATCTAATATATATATGGTCCACTCCTCTTTACTTAGCTACGCTGGTGGTCTCTACAATATACATATATGCCATCGTGGACAAACAGGACCCAACACCTACATTTTGGTCCAACTATGGAAAAAGATGTTCTTAGATATTACTTATTCGACATCGATCTTAATTTTTTTGTGGGTAATTTATTTTCTTTCTTATTCTTCCAAGATATTTGATAAATAATAGTTGGTATGTCAAATAACGAAATGGCGTAGAGAATATATATTTTCTTGCTATAGAATAAATTAAGTATATGTTTTCTTAAGGTAAGTTATATTCTTGTAGAAAAATATTTCACATCCAAAAAATATTTTTGAATAAATTAGTTTTTAGAGTGTCAAAATGTAATACTATAATAGGCAAGTTTTTTCAGATTGTGATCGCTCATGTTATTGTTTTTTTACCAAACTACTCGATCATATATAGACACATATATAAACTAGATCTGATATTAGTTCTAGATAGTAATATTCAAGACATACATGTAATAGCAATACTCATATATATATATATATATATATATACTTATATTGCTAGCTAAAATAATTAAAGAAACTCACTTGAATAAAATAAATACAAATATATTAAAAGTGACACTAAATCAGTCAACAACAAAAAAATTTAGATTGAATAAGTATAAATGTTAGATTGTGTCAGTATAAATGTTAGATTGTGTCAGTATAAATATTATTGTCATTATTTCAATATAAAAATTTGAATATAATGTTAAATTGAGTCATAATATAAATTTAATTGAATAACTGTAAATATTGAATTATATCATAGTTAAATTGAGTGACTGATTTAATATTAAATTTAGTATACACGAAGTACTAAATTTAATATTTCACTATTCTTCATTCAATGATGGAGGAAGGGGGAAAAACTAGAAGCAAATTACTAAGAAGTGAGCTTTCATTTCAGAGATAAAAAAAAGTGTATGTGGTGTGAAGGGAAGAAACAAAGAAAAGATATTATAATCGATACATTGTCTTGTATAATTATCGGGATTAAAACAAACATGATTGTATAATTTAGATTTTGACCATGAAAATTTAACTATTGGGGTTGTTTAGAGTCATTATCAAAGATAGATTCGAAGAGAGCGTTTAAGTGTTTGTCAACTTGTCGGTACGTTAGTCTTTGCCTTTCTTGGCATGTAATTTTGCGACAATAGCTTTTACACATTTTTTATATAATTGCTAGAGGCACAATAAAAAATAAGTCAAAATAGCGCACAAATAGAAATTTGGGTCACAATTACCAAGCTCATTAAAAAATATACTCATGATTAAAAGTGCTATTTGGACCTTAAAGTGTTAAATGGACTTTGTTAGCTGATTTTTTATTGTGCCCCAATCATTTGTGTATTTATATATACACGGTGCGATGGTGTGTGTGTATGTAAAAAGCTGAGGAGTCTCACGTGCTCCCTTTGCATTCTGTCCCCCAAAATAGAAAATAAACAAATCAATTGAGTATTTTATTTCAATTTTCAGTTTCTACAATAGAGAAAAAAAAAGAGAGGGACTTCACAGAAAATAATATATAAGCATGTTTGTTGTATTTTTGTTCTGTTTGTACTTAACGAAGTTGCAAAGCTGCAATTAAATCTAAACGTACTAATTTTTTTGATGCATCTGATGAAGAGAAAGCTCTAATAGAATAAATACAATAGCTTTTAATCATATAATATTTTATGAGTTTAATTTTGATACACTGATAATATAATAAAGGTGTTTTACACTGTCATCCAATTAAAATTTTTCATTTGTATAATTTTTAAAGAGAGAGAAAATATTATCATGATTGACATGACAACACATAATTGAATGACTGTGTAAAAAAATTTGTACATTATCTGATAAAAATTAAATCTATATTTTATTATCTAATTATTATGAGTCAAACAAAGTGGGATTACAATGACAAACATAGGGTTATAAAAAGTAAAATGTACACGGTGGTTAATTGGATTTTGCGTTAATTGATTATTTACAATAAATTATTTGATGAGTATATGTGGAATCCAAAAACAAAAAAAAAATGACGTATTATTTCTGTAGGGGAATTAAAGCGATGTTTGTCGTTATCCATGAGGTGTAATTGCATGTGATAATAACTGAAGCAACTTAACTATTTCTATTTAAGGCTGCTAACAAATAAAAAAGTACAGATGAATAATTTAATTTTATTTACTCTCTCGTCACAATTTCAAAATTCAAAGTATAAACTATTCGATTGATTCCATGTAGCTACTAAAGAAGAAGAACGGTGAAGAAACAACTCCATTCGTTTCCAAAATATTAGTCTTTTAAGATTTTTACACGTAGATTAAGAAATTCAATAAATATTCTTAATTTTATAAAAGGATATGTTAAAATGACTAAACTACCTAAATCATTAATGAGAAAGAAAGATAACTATTGGTCTCTTAAAGTAATATTCAAGAAAGAAAGAGAAATGATACTAGGGGTATAATAGGTATGAAAAAATTAAATTGACATTGAAAGTTGAAAATGACTATCATTGTGAAATTTTTTTTTCTCCCTTAAATGACTAATATTTTGGAATGGAGGGAGTATATATAAGATGTGAAAAAGGAAAAGTTTGGATATATTCCCGGGAAGAAGAATTAGCTGCTAGCTAGGTCGAGAGAGTTCAAGATTCACTGTCGTGTTCATTACATGGAAATTAAAGGCTATAGTATATGTGTTAGCCCCATTTAATTTGTTTCCATGTGAAATTATATTATAATATTATAGATACATTTGATAGTTAATTAACAAGATTTCTACACAATTGATCAGTTTAATTTCTAAAAATGTGTATAGAAATGACTTATAGCATGAAATTCACTTGTTAGAGACGATGTTCTTGTTACGAAAAGATTAGTTACTACTATCCTACTATGAATACTATAAACATATTATTTGTTATTTTTTTATTACAATAATTTTAAATGGAGAATTTATATTTAATTGGAGCCCACCTGACAACCTTTTAAAATTACTGGGGGGCCTGATGTTTGCACAAAAATTGACCTAATTAATAAAAGTTATTGATTGTTGTTGACTGGTTTGATATTATTCGTATAACACGACTATTTTGATAAATATTGTATGAGTCATCAAAATTGCGAGAGATCCACATGTTTGGACAAAGAACATTTACATACAATATGTGCTAATTAAAAAACTCTCTAACCTAAAAAAATATGCTAATCTATTGGAAAAATATTAATTGCACATATCATGACCCATGAGTGCACATAAATATTATTTGTGTGTCACAAGCTATTCGAAGTGTCACTTTAATTAATTAATTAATTAATTTTTGGAGCTAGCTAGATTAGTGGTCAATGGCAAGTTCTATAAGAAGAAAGTATAGAGGGTGTTCATAAATGCAAAGAAAACGAAATTGGGGGTGGTGGTGTATGAGTGTGAAGATTGCTCATCGATCAGATGATCGATCAGATGAATGGAAAAGAAATATAAAGAGTGTCAGCCTCAGGCTCAGGCTCAAGTGAACAAAAAACCCACCCTGGCTTCACCTCAAAACTAGTTTTATATCCAAATTGAAATGTTGAAATAGTGACTGCTTTGTATTGTATGTATGTTCCTCTCTGAAATCTTTACAAGGATTTAGATCCATATTTCCATGTGCCACTTGTGGTCCTAAGGCTTAGCAAGATAACCCACAATAGCATAATTTTGTGTGACTACAAAATCCCTCAAATTGTACATCTTGTCTTTTTCCCCCTTGAAATGTCGATCCAGCACTATATATATATAGTGCTACATTTATATAAAATATGAAAACGCTACTTTATTTGTTTGATTTCATTATAAGTTAACATACATACATACATACATGTAATAATCTCTAAATGCAACTAACTAGACATATGGCTGGCTATTAAGGGTGTAAAATAGAAAGCGATGAACATGAAGCCAAATTAGGACAATGAATCCAAAATATATACATGCATAGATAGAGAGAGAGAGAGAGGGACTAGGTAGGTTGGGCCAATTAGATAGAATTAGAGGAAGAAATGATGTGAAATTAAGAGAGTAGTGAGTGTAATTAGAGGCCCATGTATGTATATATAAGAGAAGAAAAGAAAAGGGGGAGAGGAATGGGAGCAAAGGTGCAGAAGAAAAGGGGAAAGGGGCCAAAGGGAAAAGGAAATGATTACATGAATGAGAAGGGACCCAGATGAATAATATTTCCTTTCCAGGTCTTTCAATTTTTTGACTTGTGGATGGGGTCCCACTTCGGCCACCATTGTCTTTATGGATTGAATCATAAAAAGAGCACCTCACGTGGACTCTGAACCAAAGACGCTGTCCAACCACAATTTTTTAACAATAATAATAATATTTTTACCTATAATTTCTTTTAGAATTTCACTAAAAAAAAACCCTTTCCAATCACAATTTATTAACAAAATAATGATAATTTTACTATAATTTCTTTTAGAGTTTTACTAACAAATGTATGTATTTGTTAAGAAATTAAAAATAGAAATATTTATCTTGAAAATATATATATTTTTATTTTTATGTAGGATCCATAATTTTATTTTAATTTTTTTCTAAAATTATTATTTTAAATATCTTTAACAAATATTCTTAGAGTACTTATTAGTAAAACCCTTTCTTATATACATCTTATTCACCTACTTTATTATTTTTAAATTTCAACGTAATATAATTTTAACACTTAATTTTTTATTTTCTATTATTAAATATAAACATATGTAAGTTAATATATTATATATATAATTTAATATGTAAAAATATCATTAGTTAAAAAAAAGCTCAACCTCTCCCTTCCATAATCACATTAAAACAATTTTTTTAAATAAAGATAATATTGAAAGTAAAATAAAAACAAAAAATCTCCAATTTTTTTTGTAAACTTACACGTAAAACAAATATTATTTATCATAATTGTAAATATTTATTTTTATGATTGAATTTTGAATTGACCATACTTTCTATTCAAATAGTTAAAATCTAATAATAAGAATAAACATTATATAACAAATATAATAAGTATTTATTATATGGTATATCAAGTAATTTTCAAGTGGATGTTGTTAGAAGGATTAAAAATTTGAAAAAAGAGAAAAGAAAAATAAAAATAGGTAAGCATATATATGTTGTATGTATAATTAATGGGAAAAGCTTAAAGAGGAGAAGAAAGAAAAGCAAATTCTTGAGTGAAAAAATCATGCTTTTAAAAGCGCTCACCCATATAATTCCCACTCATTATCTTTGTTGCTTAAAGCTCTTGCCCTCCCAGCTAGCTACCTCCTCTTATCCCTTTCTTTCTCTCTCTCTCTTCCACCACATCAACAATTCAAAGCAAATTCCTTCCCTTATTATACAAAGCAATGAGAAGCTAGCTAAGAGAGAAATAAAGCCAATAAGTAACTCCTCTCCCCTACTACATATACTCATATATATATCTCTCCTCCTTCTCTTATGAGAAAGACCCACCACACAGATAATTAAACTATAACCTCACTCATCCATCTGATCACACTCTGTCTCCATAAACAAGATAAAGAAAAACCACATCACACAACACAATCATATACCTACACACACACAAACTGACCCAACCTTATTCTTTTCTCTTTACCGGGGCTCTCCATGCGATCATGGAGGGAGGTGATGATGATCTCCACCACCATCACCACCACCACCACCCCCACCACCACCGCCAGAACTTCCCGTTCCAACTCTTGGAGAAGAAGGAAGATCAAGAAGCCGCATCATGCTCCACCTCCTCCCCTTACCCTTCCCTAGCAATCTCATCAGCAGAACCAACCACCTCAAATTCAACAAGATCCAACACCAACACCAACAACAACCAAATCATACAACAGCAACAACCACCCTCCTCCTCCTGCGAACCCTCCAGCAAAAAACCCCCACCTAAGCGGACCTCCACGAAGGACCGCCACACAAAAGTGGACGGGCGCGGCCGTCGCATCCGAATGCCTGCCCTATGTGCCGCCCGGGTCTTCCAACTGACCCGGGAGCTGGGACACAAGTCCGATGGCGAGACCATCGAGTGGCTCCTCCAGCAGGCGGAGCCAGCGGTGATCGCCGCCACCGGAACCGGAACAATCCCAGCAAACTTCACCTCCTTAAACATCTCCCTAAGGAGCTCAGGCTCCTCCATGTCAGTCCCATCCCAGCACCGATCCTCCTACTTCAACCCTAACTTCTCCGCCCTCCAACAACGTAGGACCAGCTTGTTCCCCGGAATAACCCTATCATCGGTGCAGGACACACCCTCCAACAACACCTCAACGCTCCTCAACTTCCAACAGCAAAACCAACCCAACAACACCCTAACCGCCACCATGTTCAAGCACGAGCTAAGAGACACCACCACCAACAACAACGCTCCTTCTTCGTCGACGTTGGATTTATCCGAGACGAGCAACGAAGAAGGAGGGTCCTTAGGGAGAAAGAGGAGACCCTCTTCATCATCGGAACATGACTTGTCTTCTTCTTCGTCGGCAGTACAGCAACACCAGATGGGGAGCTATCTGCTGCAGTCGAGTGCAGGGGCTATTCCGGCGAGTCAGATTCCGGCGAGTATTTGGATGGTGGCGAATTCCAACAACCAGGCGGCGGTTATGAGTGGTGACCCTATCTGGACATTCCCGCAAGTAAGCAATAGTGGGTTGTACCGTGGAACCGTTTCTAGTGGGTTGCACTTTATGAACTTCCCTACGCCTATGGCCTTGTTGCCTAGTCAGCAATTGGGCTCTTCTGCTGTCGGCGGCGGCGGTGGAAATGTGAATGAAGGGCATTTGAGCATGATTGCAGGGCTGAGCCCTTACCGGCCGGTGATCGGAGTGGCGGAGGCGAGTGGATCGCAGTCTCAACATCGAGATGGAGGCGATGATCGACATCATGATAATAGTACAAGCCACCATCACTCTTGAATTGAATGGAATGATTCAAACATTATTCTTTCTTTTATTTGTTCGTTGCTACTTTGTGTAGTAGTTTGCTGCTGATCCATGATCATCATCATTTCGGATGTGTTTTTTTGAACACACACGTGAGAGATTGAGGTTTGGTTCATCTTTTCTTTTCTTTTTTATCCTTCAAAAATTTGATGAGTTTTATTATCTTTAATTCCCAAAAGTTAATATTTTTTTGGTGTGGTTAATTAATTAACCTACATTTTGGAGGAATGGATCCCAAAGAGATGAGGGTTTTTTAGGGTTTGGGAGAATGATGATGACACTATTTAACAATTGGGTATTTAATTTGGCTGTGCCTTGCTTTAATATTTATTTTTACAATTTACATACATTATTATGATTTTTTTTTTACTTTTGGTTTAAAAAAAAGCAAAATGGTTGTCTCTCCCTCCTTTGAGTTAATATTTCACTACTAGACGATATCTTATCATCATTGTTTGTGCAATTCTATATATATCTTTTTCTTTTGTAATTTAATTTATGATGCTTTTTATGTTTGAAGAAGAAAAGAAAACGACTGACTTCTCGATGCCATGGTTTGCTAAGTTGCCTACCTAACAGGCATTTGGTGGTCATATCATATTATATTTCACATTCTTTCTTTCTCTCTCTCTTTTTGGGCCACAACCACAAAGCCTCGTGTGGGTAAAAAGGGATGAAACAGTAGTGTTACCGCAACAGTACTTTATAATAAGATTACTAATTTACAATCAATAGTGCTTTTTGATCATTCTGATGCTATATACATATATATGTGTGGGAGGTTTACTGCATCAATGATTAAGATTATTGAGAGAGAGAGGGAGAGGGTTATCGGTTCCAGGTGGTGGGGCCAGCATGTTGCTGGTTATTGCCTAAACCAATGTACAATGTCACTGACAAACAGGTGGATCATTCCCCATCTTTTCTTTTCCTATTTTCTTAATTAATTTCATTTTAACGGAGCAGTTGCTCAAAGCACCTCCATTGTCACTCTTAATTGACCCTACTGCCCATCAATCAGGACCGTTCATTCGATGGGCCACCCTTTGAATGGCCGCATTAAATGATTGATCGCCTCTCTCTCTTTCTCAATATAATATATATTCCTATACGTTGAACCACTATCCAACTTGCCTTATACATAAGACGTAATGTGTGTCATTATGTCTTATGTACAAGACATGTTGAATATTTATTGGACGTATTTCTGTTTTACGATAAATATTATTTATAGATGTGGAATTTTCATGTTATTTCCCTCCCTGCTTTGTCAAATTTTACCGTCCCTATAATACCTTCAAATCTACTTCAACCAACACTTGCTAGTTGCTACTTCCTGCCACTATACCCATTTGCCAATTCAGAATTTTTTGTATACTTTTAAATGTGCTTTAAGAATATATACAATTATTTATTTGAATTTATAATATGTAAAGTTTTTGGTATAAAAAAGCTAAAGATAAGTAATTAAGAATGTTTCATTTACACAAGAATTTTTAAATGTCAATAAGGTCTTAATTACTTTTTATATATGGATGGTTTTGACATTTAATATGTGAAATTATATTTATATTTCCCCCTTAAGCTAAGGTTACCATTATTTACTAGTAGTATGTTTTATTTTGGAATCTAATAATAATTATTATGTACTATATCCCTTCTTGACTAAAATAATAATAAGGAGCTTTTATATATATATATATATATATATATATATATATATATATATATATATGTATGTGTTGTTGGAATGACTTGGGGAAATTAAAGCAGGATTAGGATATTCCCTTCTAGCATAAATTTTGTTTTGCACCACAATATGATTATTTGAGGAGCAAGCTAGCTTTATTAATTGATGAAGATCATGTCAATAAAGGTAGCATGAGTGTAAAGCTGCTAAATATATATATTTATAGGAGGTTCTTTTGATAATCGAAAACCCACATACTAATATTTATAATGATAATAATATATTTAAATTTTATATAATCTGTGTGACTTGATGAGAATATATGGTATCAATGGAATAAGGATCCTTGATGAGGCTCCACTTGCCAATTATGGCCACAAAACAGTTAGTTGATAATGACACTGCTGAAAATGGTTCCCACCTAATCCAGACCTGTAATTAAATTAAATCAATCAATAATCATGAATCATATATGCCTATATCTATAACTGATCAATTAGCTAGCTTTGTTTAATTTAAGAATTTAATTTTCATTCACGGATATTATACAACTTTTTTACACAGTCATTCAATCATGTACTGTCACGTCAACCATGATTGTATTTTCTTTTTTCCACTGTCTAAAAAGTCATATAAATAGAGTGTTTTGATTGAATGACAGTTTATCAAAATTAAACTTTTAATTTTCCTTTTTTGTTACTACCAACGAGTGTAAAATCTGATACACCACATGTCTTGTATCCTCACAATTGTATGCGATGAAGTTGTTCACTTAATCTTCTAATGAAAAAATAATAATATTAAGAAGGAAGATTGTGTGTTTAGTATATGTATTCTATAGTAGAGATTTGAGTTGATCACACTTTGATGCAGATTTTCTTATATGGGAGCACATCTACGTCTTGTGTCAAGAAACAACTCCGCACAACATAATTAATTGTGTACTAACATTTAACAAATGAATGTTACTAATTAAACCACAAAGTGATATTAATAAAACTCTTTAGTAACAGATTATATGTTTGCTACATCTATACAAATAGTCAAATATTACCAAAGAATTTTAGTAACATTTTTTAGATGTATGTTAGTAAAAAAATTTAGCAGTATTTATCCTTAATAAATGTTACTAAAAGCTAAATTAACACATATTACTTAAATTATTAGATTACCAGTCATTAGTATATTTGTTGTTTAATTTGCTCCACTAGTTAACACATGATTCACGCATATTATATTATAGCTAGCTTCAATAACAATGAGTTGTTAAGTTCCAAATTCCAATGATTAGGATCCAATTGGTTGTTGTTGGTCATGCTTTACATGCAGTAGCAAAATGCGTGCAGCAGACAAGCCCATAAATAGGGTTTAGGCTTTTTATGTTATCACCATAGTACCAAACATACATACGTGTCGTCACACTGTGTTCTTTTCGGACCAAGATATATCGAACAGGGCACGCAATGCAAATGCAAATACAAATTTAATTAAGAAAGTTATTCTAACTTAATCTAATAACTTCAATTTTTGGGTGAGATTAATGATTCAATGAAGAAAATAAATTAGTTAATTTGGTATTTGCACCTGAAAATCTTCTCACTGGCTAGTATTTTCCTTTTCTTTTCTTTTTTTTCTTACCTTTTTAATTACCTTTGCGGTGAAATATGATATAATTAATGGCCAATTCATAATGTACCGTGGACAGAGATTATAGAGTCACGCTTATTTCTATTCCATGATGATGAATTCCTTCGTATACCTAATACATGTGATTATTCAATGGGTTAATTATATATATAGTATTTTAATAGTAGCCTTTAATTTGATCATATCCTGCACTTAATCATCCAATTAATTTTTAATATAAGAGATGCGCCTAATGTATCTTTTATAGTATATTGCAAGTTGATTTGTGCTAATCATTAACATCCAATGAACTCATTCCATGGAAATGACATAAATGATTTCAATTATCAACATAAACCCACACATTAAGATTTTATATATGGGTACATACACAATCATATTAAATAATACTGATGGTAGAACAAAAATATGTCAAACGAGTATCCAACATGTGCTATACAGGACATGAGATGTGTGTTATACATATAGCTAGCACATATTTCATGTTATATATAGCACACGTTGAATACTCATTAGACGTATTTCTGTTGTGCGATCAGTATTATTGCAGTCATATTCTCTATATTTTGTTATAAACGTAGCTAAAAACAATGTATAAGAAAATGCAGCCTTAGTCTTAGCATGAAAATATGGTGGAATAGGGTATAGGGTCGTACTGATTGTTCACATGGATCTGAATGTGATAAATATTGATATGGTACATACTCACAGAATGGTCCCCCACTAAGCATCCCAAAATTATGTACAACATGATTAGACCATATATCTGGCCACCAATTTCAGCAAATGAACAAGTCATATATATATATATATATAGATTTTGGGCACAAAAAGTGTCTCCAAAACTTACCTGCTAATAAGAGGCAACAGATTCTATTGTGTATGTATATATATATTTGGCCCATAATAGCCCCCTTAATTCTCCTTATTTTGGGCCCATGAAATCTCTTAATCTTTTGCTATGGCGTCTCATAAGGAAATATATGATAGATAGATAGATATGTTGAGGCAGAAACATGTGCCTCCTTACTGGCGTTTAGCCTACAGGTTGGTGGTTACTATGGTTACGACATGAGTAGTCATTAGGGATCATTTCAAGACCCACCATGCATCAATTGTATGTTGCGTGCTGCTGGATTTGGATCTGTTGGATTATTGCATGTTATATATATATATATATATATATATATATATATATATATATATACATGTGAAACTGATTGATCAAAAACAAAAAATAGCACAGAGAAAATACACTTCAATGTGTGTCATTACTGAGATATATAATGTGTGTCATTTCTTTATTTATAATGTAGTTAGAATATTAATTGGATATATTACTGTACAATAAACATTTTTCAATGTTACAAATAGTATTTACCTAAAGGCAATTGCTTCATTTTTTCGAACATTTTATATGGACGATCAATCATATATTGCTACTATGTGGTACCGTACGATCAATCAAATTAAAGGATTCTTTCAAAGTGAGAGTGAGTGATTGTAATAAGATGATTTGATGCAAGCATCACGTGTATAATTGGATAATTTGATTGAAGGGCCATGAATATAATAGTTGCGATTAATTGAAGATTAACCTTTTACTTTCTTCATTTACAATCATCTTCATTTTGTTTTAGGGAATAAACCAAGAAGCGTTAAAAAAAAAAAATTGTGGTGTTTTCAAGAACGATGGAATTACAAAGTAAATCTGTATATTGGCATAGATGAATGTTCTAGGGCACATATATACATGTGGTTTTAACTTGTTTGATTGATTGGAAAATCATCATATTAGGATGTGACTTAGGTCCAAATATGTTAATTTTTTAATGTATAAAAAAAAGACGAAGAAATTATAAATTATTAAGGAGTAGCAACTCATAAAAATAATTACTATATTTAATGCTGGCAAGCTTAATTGTCATCAAAATTAAAATAAAGAAACACAATAACACTCATTGCGTCTCAAAGATAGAGAGATGAGATCACCGGAGTAACTATATACATATTTAGATTGCAAAGTCTCTCAATAAAATTCTTGTGTTTGATTTACATTCCTATGATTTTTATTTTTCTACATTCCTATGATTAGCAGCAATTAAGCTAGAAAAAGGAAATAATAACCCCATAATTATTGTCCATTATTAGCATGCTTGCTCTATGAGTAATTAATACTGGGGTTATGCATTATTTGTGTGTTATATATTAATTCATTGGGTGTATTTATTTTTTCTGACTTCGAAGTGAGAGTGAGTCAGTGAAAAATTGAATCTGTGAACTGTTTGATGTGAAGTCACTGTGTAGATGGTAACAGAGTCTCAGTGACTTAGTGAACAAAATTGTCAATTTTGTGTTCACTTTAATTTTAAAGTTCTTGTGTATTGGAAGAGAGTCACTGTGTACTAAAAAGAAGACATAAATATGAGAGAGTGTGTCCGGAGTCAATTTTAGAATAGACCATAAAGTATATAGAGTAGTGAGTGAGTGAAAATATGATGAGATAGATAGAGTGAGTAACAAGCTAAGTGATGAAGGATAGGCAAATGGTTTGGAGATGAGGTAGAATGATAATAATGGAGATAGATAAAAAGAGTAGGCGAGGTCACGTGTAATGTTGGTGATGGATGAGTAAACTTGTGGTAGCTAGCTGGTGGCCTGCTTCAGCCTTAGCATGTGCACTCTAAACTAGCCAAACAAATTCACCACTATGCACTTCTCCATTGTCGATCTCCTTAGCTCATGCGCTCTGCTCTGCTTCGATAGGCTCTAAATGTGGTGGACCACTATAATATCTTGGTCCCATATATAATTTAATTACACTTATAACCCATAATAATTTGACAAGATAGAAAAGGGTCACAATAAATAAGCTACTGTTGTAGTTTGCCTATCCTATCATCATCCCTGGTCCCTGGATGGTTTCATATAATTTGGCAGCAGCATAATTGGGATATCCATTTAACTGCGTCTTTGATTTGGGGACAATTCAAGATGTAAGCAGAATTAAGTACTATGAAAAGTATCAAGATGTAACTATAAACATGTCATTCTGCATATCTCATATACATACATACATAAACTCAGACGCCTGTTGTAAGGGAATTGAATAAAGCAGCTGCTACGATCTCCTATGATAAAATTCGTGACTATCGATCATTAGTTATTATGTTGATTTTCGAATCACAACTCTTGTAATAAAATGGGTACTGATATCCATTAGTACAAAAGAAAAAATCATTAGTTAATTAATATAATTATGCATGTATGAAGTAAATATAAGAATAATTTGTGTGCCTCAATTTAAATCAGGTGAGTTTGTGCATTATCCACACTTCAAATTAAATTAAAAAAAGAGCACTAACGTGAGTGAGAGGAGATTTTAAACATATCCATTCCATCCAGATTCAATTGCGGAAGTTGAATGGAACTAGAACTTTAATGCTAATTGTCTCATGCGGAAAAGATACTACTACCAACTCAACTAGAGCTTTGAAAATATGGAATGCGTTCACATTGACTTTCTTTTTTGTTAAAAAAATAAGGCAACATAGGCAAAAGCAGTGTCCAAGCTGGTTTCATGTTATTTTAGTATCCAATTTTGTCTTTAATTCATTTCAATTACTTTTTAGTTATCAAATGGTAGATTTCTACCATTAGTACTGTTTAATACATACAATTCAGTTGGTGTTGTTCTGTCTGAGAACTCACTCATAGGCAATAACTTCCTTGTAGCATCATGGCTGAGATGATCCCATATGGAATCGTTGAAAGAGTGATCTCAAGGTTGGCTTCTTTAGCCTTTCAAGAGATTGGACAAATTTATGGAGTTGAGAGTGAGATTCATAATCTCAAGGACACTGTTGAGTTGATCAGAGCTGTGCTTTTGGATGCTGAGCAAAAGCAACATCACAACCCTGTTATCAAGATTTGGATTCGGAGGCTCAAACAAGTCCTTCACAATGCAGATGACCTGTTTGATTCTTTTACCGCTGAAGAAATGAGGCTCCACCTGCTGAATAATAATCATGGGGGTCATGGAAGAAGAATAAGCACTATGAACAAGGTCCGTGGCTTCTTTTCCTCATCGAACCGAATCGCTTTTCGTATCAAAATGAGCCGTGAGATGAAGAGGATTCAACAGCAGTTTGCTGTTGTTAAAGAAGATGTGTTGAGTTTGAACTTGAGCCAGAGTGTTGTGTTTATTAGGCATGATGATGAGAGTGATAGAAGGAGGGAAACAAGCTCTTCTGTGCTTGAATCAAACATCATTGGTAGGGACAAAGACAAGGAGGAGATCATCAACTTCTTGTTGCAGGCACATACAAATCATGATGTGATTTCCTTGATTGCCCTTGTTGGTATTGGGGGTCTAGGGAAGACGGCACTTGCTCAGTTGGTCTACAATGATGCTGAAGTGAAGAGGTTCTTTCAAAAACAAATGTGGGTCTGTGTTTCTGAAGAATTTGAGGTCAAAACTCTTGTTAAGAAAATCTTGGAATCTTCTATTAATGATCAAGTTCATGACCTGCAATTGGAGGTTCTGAAGAATAAGCTTCAAGAAGATCTGAAAGGCCAAAGGTATTTGCTTGTCTTGGATGATGTATGGAACGAGAATCCGGAGAAGTGGATACTTTTGAAAACCTTTCTTATGTGTGGTGCTCAAGGTAGTAAGGTTTTAGTAACCACTCGAAGTCAGAAAGTAGCCAAAACCATGTCTGCAAGTACTTCATGTATTTTGAAAGGTTTAACAAAAGACCAATCTTGGGATTTGTTGAAAAAATTGGCTTTTGGTAATGATGAAAATGTGCCTCAAAACCTTGTATCTGCTGGTGAAAAGATTGCAGACAAGTGTAAAGGGGTTCCCCTCGCGATAAAATCGATTGGCGGTTTGTTGCAATCCAAAACAAAGGAAAGTGAATGGCTGGATGTGTTACAACATGGTGAACTTTGGAGATCATGTGAAGGTGGTGATAGCATTATGCCAATATTGAAATTGAGCTATGATTACTTGCCAATTGAGCTGAGACAGTGTTTTGTTTATTGCTCTTTATATCCCAAGGACTACAAAATCTATAAGGGTGAGTTGATTCAACTGTGGACAGCACAGGGCTACCTTGAGAGATCATTTGAAAGACAGGACTTGGAAGATAAGGGAGATGAATATATTCAGATTTTGCTGATGAGGTCATTCTTCCAAGATTTTGAAGTAAACAAGAATGGTGATATAATATGTTTCAAAATGCATGATCTAATGCATGATCTTGCAAAGTCTATAGCTGGCACAGATTGTTACTTGCATTGTGAGGGAGAAACAATTACTGGAAAACCAATGCACATCTCATTTGAATCTAATGTCATTCCCTCACTGAATTTGGTTGATGCAGATAAGGTGCGCACAATACTATGGCCAGGGAAGCAAAATTGGAAGTTGGCGATGGCTCGAGTCATAAAAGAACCATCTGCTATTTCAACCTTGAAGCGATTGCGCGTTTTGGATCTGTCAATGTCTTCCATTACCCAGTTGCCTAAATCATTAGGCAAACTGAAGCATCTGAGGTATCTTGATCTCTCACACTGTGATCAATTGACCACTCTACCAAAAACTATAGGCAACTTGGTGAACTTACAAACCCTGAAATTGGAAGCCTGTGGAAGACTTGAATTTTCCATCAGAGCCATAACAAAGTTGATCAACCTGCTCCACCTTATGATTGATTCCTGCAAAGCCTTTCAAGCTATGATGCCAGTTGGTTTAGGGAATCTGACATCACTGCAGTATCTATCGACATTCCGCGTGGGACACGATGATGGGGAGATGAAGAGTGCCAAGCTGAATGAACTCAAAGAACTCAATGGTCTGAGACATGAATTATGTATCAAGAATCTGGAAAGGGTAAGGGATGTTGAGGAGGAGATGAAGGAAGTTAACTTGAAAGAAAAGAAACACCTATGTTCCTTGGATTTGAGTTGGAAGCCAGGTACAAACAAGGACAATGGTATTGACAGTAGTGTTCTGCTTCTAGAAAAGCTTTGTCCTCACCAAAATTTGAAACAACTTAGCCTAGATTACTACCCAGGTGTAAGAGTTTCAGATTGGCTTTCTTCGCTTACAAGTATAGTTCAAATCACCTTCTTTGGCTGTGTAAACTGCCGATGTTTGCCGCCGTTGGAACGATTACCTTCTCTCAAGTATCTCAGCATGAATGGCATGGATGCTCTGGAATACATAGAATATGATGAGATTCCTACATCTACATCAATGTTCTTCCCCTCTTTGGAGGATCTCACAATCTACAACTGTCCAAATCTCAAAGGTTGGCAGCACAGAATGTTGCTAGGGAATGATGTTATGGCACTGCCTCCATTCCCTTGTCTTTCTCTTTTAACTATAAGACGATGTCCAAACTTGACTCGCATGCCTAAATTTCCTCGCCTCGTCGAGGGACTAGTGTTGGGGTCTTGCAGTGTAGAGCCACTCATAGAAACAATTCTTGAGGATCATCAGTCCTTTGTCGCTCCGCTTTCGTTACTCAAGTATATGAGAATCAGTGACATCCAAACAGAATCATTGCCTGAGGATTGGATGAGGAACCTCATTTGTCTTGAGAAACTTGAAGTTGTGGGAATTCCAAGCCTGAAACATATGCAGCATCTTCCTTGTGCAGGTGCTCTCCAAGACTTGCTTATTAGAGATATGGTTGTGGACAACCTTGAATGCAGGTTCCTTCATTGCCTTGCTTCTCTGAAAACATTAACCATATCACACTGTCACAATTTGAAGGATATGCCTGAGTGGATTTGCAGCTTCCCTTTGCTTCAACTTCTTCACATTCATTATTGTCGCAGTTTAGGATCATTGCCTGAAGATATGCCTTGTCTTACTAATTTATGCACACTAGAAATCATTGGTTGCCCCCTATTACATGAAAGTTGCAAGAGGGAAACAGGTGCAGATTGGCACAAAATTGCTCACATCTCACACATAACTCTGAATGACTAGACAATCATATCTGATTTTTGTCACCAGAAGCCAGCCAGAGGTACATACAAAACTACTATTATATCTCTTGTTTTAGTTGCTCGACTTTTAAGTTTAGATTAGACCCTTGAAAACTGATGAAATTATTGAAAAGAATTTTATGCTCTTGCATGGTGTATTTAAAACAGAGATTGTGAATGATGTTTATTGTGCAACTTTCTGATATCTGAATATGTTCTTCTGCAGATCAAATTTCCTTCAATCTGCTGCATCATGTGAATGATTTCTGTACCTAAATATAGTTCATATATACTTCATGATTTAATGATTAATTATATATGATGGCTATTACAAGTCTATCTACTTCTATCAAGCATGAACTTAAATGGTATCAGGAATATTCCAATGGTTTATACAAGAACTTATAAATGACATGTGATGGTAATTGGTAAGAATAAGTTACAATTTGCATCCTTTTGAGTATGAAATGAAGCCATTATTATATCATGATTTAGTAATTATAAATCGTGTCTTCCATTATCTTGTGCTGTGTGATGCAGCGATTCTTTATACAACTTTTGCAATCTATACATATTTACAATAATGTATAAATTTGAAGTTTAATTAATTCATTCTGCAGAGTTAGCTCGTGATTGACACCATCTCACATTTTAGAATTGTAGTACTACTATTCTTTACCCACTTGGTCATTAGTGCCCATGTCTGTTTCCTGTACAGGCAATAACAACTACTAATATCAAAGCTTTTGAACAAGTCTATATAAACTAAGGATTAAGGCTCGGATAAACAACTTATTTAACCTCTTATATAAAAGTAACTTTTGAGAAATAACTTATGAATAAGTTATTTTGTATATGAATATAAAATAATAAAATTTTTTATTTCAATTATTTTAAAAAGTACTTCTAGAGAAGTCAAATATTCTAACTTCTTCAAAAACACTGAAATAACTTCTGTAGAAGTCATAAGTTATATAGCCAAATAAGACAGAATAACTTCTGATAAATCAGAAGTTGAAAAAAGTCAAAAATATTATAATTCAAACGGGCCCAAGATCTTGTTACTTTCTTCTTTTAATCCAACTACATGTATATTAATATTACATTCACTTGTATAAAAGGTGAAAATTTTAGCATACAACCAAAAAATTAGTCAAAATAGTCAATAGGACTGTGCATAATATATAATATGTAATATGTACAATGTATATTATTTATTATGCACATCATATATAATATGTTGTGAACATCATATATCATATATTGCAACATTATCTTTCTTTACAACATGTGATATATGTTATATATAATATGTGATATATGTTTTGTACACCATGTAATATATGTTGTGTATATTATATAATACTTATTGTTACATAACATATCGACTGTTTTACCTATTTTGAAGGAGATAGAAGCTACAATAATTAATGATAATAGGATGTTTTTATTATTTTAGTTCTAATATTTATATTTTTAATAAAATATAGTAATAATTATGTTAATTAATGTAGATAACTTAAAAATATCATTTAAAAGGAATGAGAGAGAGGAACAGGAAACATTAGATGGCGTGAGAAAGGGTAGGTGCATTGAGTTGACGTCAGTGGGTGGCACACGCCGATAATGATGTGAGACTTAAGATCTGATGCAAATCTGTGGTCGCCACACGCTTTTAGGTTTCGTCTTTTAATAATGAGCAGTGAAAACAGTAAAAAAAAATAGAAATTTAGGTTATAATTATCCAATTCATCAAAAATATATTTATATTTAGAAGGGTTATTTGGGTCATAAAGTGTTAAATGAATTTTATTGACGGTTTTGATTGATTTTTTACTGTGCCCCAAGTATTTTTTTTTTAATAATTCATCTGCCCAATTGTCACACACATCCACGGTGAAACTATGATTTCATTTTATTTTCAACTAGTACTACAAAATTACCCACAGTTTGTTTCTTTTATTCGGGAATTTGAACTACATCGACGTAGAAATAATTTCAGCCATTAAAGTTTTCAACCAATTATGATGTCTCTTGCGTGTCATTATCATTTCAATAATACATATTCTATAAGAAAAAAAATGTCTTATTAATATTTAATGTGTGTTATACATGATACAAAATATGTGTTATATATATAGTATAGTATGTGTAACATACATTTCATATTATATGTAGCACATATTAGATACTAATTGGACATATTTCTGTTGTACTATAAATATTATTATTTTTCTTTTAAGTATTACTATTATTATTATGCATATAGAAATCAAATCAATGTGCAAGTTACATACTATTTGAACCTTCTTAATTGACTTTTACATCTTTAAAAAATTGGACTTCTTTTTATCATTAAATTTTCCTTAAGTCCATATCGGGATAATGCTTAGACATTTTTATAAATTTATTACTTTAATATCAACACTTCAATTGAAATTCCTTCAAATTATAAAAGAGTTCTTTTACCCAAACAAAACAAAATAAAATAAATAACCCGAGTCATATGGAAGCAATTATATAGATGTATCATTAAATATGACAACTATTCAATTTGTTAATAATAAGACTAGACGGAAGATGGCACAGGTTACAATATTTAAAAATTGCATTATTTGAATATGAACTGAAAAGTTGTATTATTCTACGACTGAAATTGATTATGAACAATTTATTTGTACTTGAAAGGAGAAAATTATTTAACAATAACAATAGGACAGGCCATGAGTTGGTAATCAAATTAAGATAATAATATTATCAGTGCAAGAACATGACCGCCAGCAAAGCAATTTCAGAATACGTAACTTTTGGTTTTCTTACTCAAAAGTCAAAACAAATTAAATTGGCAAACGCTTTGAATTTGCTTATTATAAAACAAGAAATGTCTCATGTGAGAAACATCAAAATAATTTATTTGAAATTATAAAATTTTAATAATTTTAGAGATCAAATTGACATATAAATTATTTTATAAGTATCATATAATAATATTCACTTTTAAACTTATTTACCACATCCAATAGTTGTGAAGTTAATGTCTTGTTAGAACATTAATTCAAAAATGTTTAAATACTATAACCATAAGATAAATATTCTAGTAGTATATGGATTTAAGTTTGATATGATTAATTTCTATGCATATTTTATTAAATAATTTTAATTTTGAAGAACTAACAATGAAAAGATGTTTTATATTGTCATTCAATCAAAACTCTTCATTTGTTTGACTTTAAAGATAGTGGAAGAGAGAAAATATCATCATGACAAATATGTCAATACATGATTAAATGACTATATAAAAAATTTATACACTATCAGTGGATGAAAATTAAATTCTTATTAAATTATATAACAACTTCACTTTTAGTATATTAAATTAAATTCTTCATATATATATATATATATATAATTTTCATCCATCGATTGATAGTGTATAACTTTTTTACACAGTTATCCAACCATGTGTTGCCACGCCAGTTATAATTGTATTTTCTTTCTCCCACTACTTGAAAAGTCATACAAATGGAATATTTTTATTGGACAGTGTAAAATATCAATACATAAAAAATAAACTCTATATATATATTGATAATATAATTAAATTTCATAGTCACCTCTTATACTAAAAGTATTATTTTATTTAGTTAACGTGTGACTAGAGCATGGAAATTAAATCTACAAGTCATAAATACATTGTACATAACACAATTTTAATCATGTGTCTTTTTTATGGACAATTTTATAAATCCAATGAAGTTTGATGGAAATAGAAATAGGAAATAGAAAATGAATAGAAAGGAGAAGAAAAAAAAAAGGGACAAGTCGGATCACGTGGTGAAGTCATTGGTAGTGGTTCATCGCCACGCGCCATCGTGTGACACTTCCCCTTTGGCCACACTCCCTTCCCTACAAATCCTCTTTCTCTCTCTTCTGCCCTAATTTTAATTTCTCCCCAAAATAACTAAACTCTTGCGTTTCTAACTCTAATACAAAAATTCATCATCTCGATAATGAACTTTATCTTTCTACCTTGATTCACTACATAGCATATTCCAATTTCCTCTTCCTTCAGAACCATCTTCCACGAGTCCACAAGGTAGGTAAGCAAAACCACTTTGCTCTTTGTGCTGCAGATATAATTTCTCGATGATTGGGTTGTTTTCATTTTGATCCGTGGATTTTGTTGATGCCTTGTTTGGTATCTGTGAGTTCTGGGAATAAAAGTTTGGAACTTGGGCTTATTTTATTTTGTTTTGTTTGTCCCCTTTCTCTGATGGAATTTCAAGGTAAGGGATCAAGTTGGTTTGGAATTGATTGCATCCTGAATCAGGTGTTTTGATTGTTCATTGACAGTGGAAAGTTGAAAATAGCTTGATTTTCCATTTTCGTTGTATATTTTTTCGTTGGGTACAAAATTGAAATAGTTTTGTTTGTTTCTACTTTAGGAAATTCTGTTGCTGGAGGAGGGAGTGCTTACACGCATAGTTGATTTTGTTATGTGTATTATGGGATCTGATAATCAAGCTTCGATGGCTGAGACATCAAAAAACAGGTCAGAGATTATAATGGCTTCATAATTTCACTTACCCACACACACACACGATGAAAATAGTTTCAACTTTCAATACAGAAATAAGGAACAACAGCTGTTCTTGCCGCTTCTTATTTCTAATGGATTTGATGGGCACTGACAGTTTCTTCATTGTGAAACATTGCAATTCTTATTGCCATTATAAGATTCAAATGCCATTTTTGGGGTCCTTTATTTTCAGTAATTAATGGCTTCATTGTGCTTATGGCTGGTATAAAGCGAATGATAAGCTTTCATCTTCACTAGAGTTTTAACTTAATATGAACATATTATTTTCTGATCTTTTGTTCCTGAATGATTTTTGTTACAATACAAGATTTAGTTGGCTTTCTTCCATTATTTTCTTTGGGAGAAACTTTCTGAAATGAGTTTAAAAATCTTTATGTATTGACCTGATTTGAGTATAAATGTCAATGGTTCTTTGTTACTTTATTTGGCTGTAATTGTTGGTTCCACAAACTTAAATTTAAGCCAGAGCTACCGATTAACAGTTGACAGTTCTTGAGGTGGTCTTAGTAGTCATAAACTTATAATGCTTGACATGCGTCTTCTCCATGAATAGGTATGTGGAATAGCAGGTTTCTTATCTGGACTTAATGTTTCTAAACTTGTTATGCTACAGGTCTTCTCCTGGTAAAATGACCCAAGCGAAAGTCCCTAAGAGAATTCACAAGGCTGAAAGAGAGAAAATGAAGCGTGAACATTTGAATGAACTCTTTCTTGATCTTGCCAATGCTCTTGGTAACCTCTTGTTCCCCCATCTAGTATCTTCAGAATGTGTAACTTTGCTTTACCCCTTGTGCGCTTCTTCAAAATTCTTAGTGCTTTATTTCTTCCTTCTTTGGTGGTGATATGGGAATAGATCTAAACGAGCAGAACAATGGAAAAGCTTGTGTATTATCTGAAGCTGCTAGGCTGCTAAAGGACTTGCTCGGTCAGATTGAGTCTCTCAAGAAGGAGAACATGTCTCTGTTGTCTGAATCTCATTATGTAAGTTCTTGACACCTTTTTTATTCCCTTGATTCCCCTTCATTACCATTTCACCCTGTTGAGAATGCTGCATACTGACATGTATTGGGAAGAGTTCTTGTCACTTGCTAGGCACTTGAAATCCTTTGTGGCAAATTATGAAGATATCTTTCAGCTTGTTACTTGAGCTGATTAGCATTTTATTACTCCGGAAACTGATATTTGATTGTCACAACTCACACAATGAATGGATCTTGTATATCTCTGGTTATATTCATTTGATTGCCTTCATTGGGTAGGTTACCATGGAGAAAAATGAACTCAAGGAGGAGACTTCTGGTCTCGAAAGTCAAATCGCAAAACTTCAAGTCGAGATACAAGCACGAGTAGCCGAGTCTAAACCTGACTTGAATGTACCTCCTCCTCATGCGGAACTTGAGCCGCCAGAGCAGCCAGATTTCCCCGGACATTCTCTCCAATTTTCTACCATCGAACCCACCTTGCAGCAAGGTCCCGCGGTCTTGGTTGTACCCTATCGACCTGATCTCCAAGCTGCTTTTCCAGCTCCTAACGTTGCTGAGGTCGCTCCAAAACCTGCATCCATGGTCAGTAAACCGCATCCCAGGTATCCCACACCAGCTGATTCATGGCCGTCGTTGCTGCTTGGACAGCAACCAACATCAAATTAAATAGGTTAAATTGTAGAGTTCATAGTTTCAGTGTTGGTATAACCTGCCAAGTACTGTTGCCAATAGCAATGCCATTTTCTGGATGTTTCATGTATAAATATTATATAGATGTTCAATGGTCTATGAGAATTTTACTCAGTTCTGTTTCTCCAATTAACTTTTTATCTAGTCATTAACTCTTGACTCGAGTTAGTTCCTTTCCTTTCCTTTTCTTTGAAGGCCTTTATCTAGTTGTGGAAATGTTTTGTGGTGCTTTTTTTTTTCCCTTGGGACCATGGCTTCTGATTAAAGCATTAGAAGGGTAATGGAAATCTTTATCTTTTCGATGAGACTAGAACATGAGGAAAGGATTACTGATGATTTCGTTGTTATTTGTATGTGCTTTCGCTGTCAACATGAAACAAGAGAACAAACTGGCCACTTCTTTTGATCATTATACTTTGTTGGGATTTTTAACCAAAAAAAAAGAAAGATTGAACTTAGATTTCTGTGAAGTAGAAGTATTTGGGCAAACTTGGAATATCGTCCACATTCTCATTGTCATCACATGAAACATTAATCACATCATCATTTGAAATTTTTAAAGAAACCCTCTAAATCTAAGAATACTCCATGCAAAATATATAATTTAACAATTGGTTGAAAATTTCTCAAATTCATGAGAAATTAAAGGTTTTATAATAAAATGTTTATATTATTACTATTATTTTTCTTTCTTTTTACTAAATTTTCAAAGAGGGGTGAACATCTTCAAGTCTAAAATAAAAAAAAAAAGTAAATTAGAAAAAGAAAAGAAAAGGAAGAGTCTAGAAGATGAGAACGTCGGCAGCAGTAATACTAATATGGTAAATTACGTCAAAAAAAAAAAAAAGAAAAGAAAGTTCGTTCCTTGTTGTCGTTCACTGCGAATTTGCGAATCTTTTTTTATTTTGGTGACCGAACCCACACCTACTATTGACTGCTATCTCCGTACAAAGCTTCTCTGTCCTCAGGACCATACTCATCTACTGATCCAACAATCTATCCTTCACACGATCTTAAATCAAAATCCCTGATTCCTAATCCTACGGTATGATCTTAGCTTCCACTCTAGTCTCATCTGCATAATAAAACTGACCCCCCCCAATATTATCACAAATACAAGTAACATTTTTCAGTCAAAATAATCTAAAAGACTCATTTTAACACTTTATGATCAAAATAATATTTTTATTCATAAGTATATTTTAAATGGACTTTATAATAATAACTCAATTCCCATTTTTGACTATTTTAACTGATATACCCCCGCAAAACTCCAATATTATTAATTGACGATGCTATTGACACATATAAAATTACTATATACCTCTAATCAATTTATAACTTACTAATATATACATCAAATTTACCAACTTTGTACCAAAAGAATTTGTGTATTAAGTTCTGTGTGACTCACTACAATAACCGCTTTTTTCTCACACCTGTCTTCTTTTGTTGTCCCTCACAAGCCACGCTTCCAAACTACTACTACTACTACTACAACACACTCACACTCTCTTTCCTCTTCCGCATTCAGCAAGTGATAGATAGAACAAACCCTATTTTCCAACACACTTAAAATTCAGGCACTGAAATATGGGATCTGGAGCTGGAAATTTCCTTAAGGTTGTCCTTAGAAACTTCGATGTTCTTGCTGGGTATGTCCTTTTCTCCACCCGCTTTACCTAACCGCTTCGTGATATGTGGGATGTTTTTCCATTTCAAGATTTGACTTTGAGATCAATGCTGTATTTTTTTTTGGGGGTTTGTTTCTTTATAATGTTTTAGCTGATAATCTGATATATGTACATATGTTGCTTCTCTTGCAGGCCTGTGATTAGTCTTGTCTATCCTCTGTAAGTACAATCTTGATTTGCTGTTGCAAACAGGATAACAACATTCTTGGGAACTTGTTTGTACATGAATTTTGTTGTCGTGTTATAGGTTGAGATATTGTTTGAGGACAAATTGATTCATGGTTTGTGTTCTTTTTGTTTTTGTCTGTTGTTTTGGTTCTTGTAATGCCTCAGATATGCTTCAGTTAGGGCAATTGAGAGCAAGTCTCCTGTGGATGATCAGCAATGGCTCACTTATTGGGTTCTTTATTCCTTGATCACACTATTCGAACTTACTTTTGCTAAAGTTCTTGAATGGTAAATTTCTTTGCTTTTGAATCTTTTCTGTACTTAATAATCACAATCAGTTTTCTCGTTTATCTTGGCTAATTTGGAAAACTAATACGTGTACTCAGTGAATGTGGTGGGTCATATTGTAATCATGTCTAATGATTCATCAATTACTATTCTGTCTCTTAACTCTTTACAGAGTCTTTTCTGACTGGCAGCTCTCTGTATTTTTTGCATGCCCTTTGGAGTTTGGATATGCTTATTTAGTCATGTATTTTGATTATACTAATGAATTTGAATGCAAGTTTAACTTCGCTTAGGTTTAATTTACTGACTGTTAGATCTGTAGAATTATGCCTTATCCTTTCCATCCTGATTGATGATTTAATAGAAAGCTGTCAAACTATATAATGTTCAGCATTTCAAGAAAAATTCTTATAGGGTGTGTTTGGAATCATAACAAGAGGGAAATGAATTGATTTCTAAATCAATTCTATTCTTTGAAATGTAAAGATAAAGGAAATGTTTCTTTATTAGAATAGTGGTGTTGTTGCATTTCTCATTCCTGTAATGTTTCTTTTCTGCATTACATATATCTAGCTTTGTACAATTTCTGATGTGACGAGTATATTTAGAAGGGGCATGAAAAAATATTAAACTTCTTGTTCAATTTTAACAACTAATATATATGTATATATTTCAGGATTCCTATATGGCCTTATGCAAAGCTGATTTTAACATGCTGGTTGGTCCTTCCTTACTTCAGTGGTGCTGCTTATGTTTACGAGCACTATGTTAGACCTTTCTTTGTCAATCCTCAGACCATTAACATCTGGTATGTTCCTAGTAAAAAGGAAACCTATGGTACGAAAGATGACATTCTAACTGCTGCAGAGAAATACATCCAAGAGAATGGAACAGGAGCATTTGAGAATCTGATCAATAGGGTATGTTCTTCTGTGAAAAACTTGGATTCTGTTGAGTTCTCCTTTCTTTTGTATCCGACCTTTAGTTCTAATGATGCCATCACTTTGCAGGCTGATAAATCAAGAAGTAGTGGCGGTTATTACACAATGTATGACGAGAGCTATTAAATCCAATCTTGTAACTTTTGTCTTTTGGAGATAAGGTGATGAATGTACATGTTAGCATGGTACTGGTATTTTGTTTTTTCTCCTCCAAGGGAACACTTGGTTTTTTACTTTTTAATTTCATCCTTTTTTGTGAATTTTTTTATCGTGTAATTATCTCGACAAGTATTATTGTATATCCATATAATGGACAACAGCATAAGCTTGTTTGTTCCTTCTTTTTTTTTTTTTGTCCCCCCTTTTTCTTATTTTTGTTTTACTCCAACAAGAACTAATAGTTCCTAGATCTTGAACTTTACATGTATACAAGTTAGAGAGTGGCAAACAATTACGAAAATTACTAACTAAAATGGAAATTACTGTGTCCCCAATATCAGGAGTTTGAATTCACCCTAGCCCCAATTCTCAACAAAAAATAAGATGAATATTTTTGGACATATTATTCATTAGATAATCCGATTATCCGTCCAAGATTACATGAAAATACAACTGATTAAAGATAACAGTGAGTTAGTCTAAACAAAGAGAAACAAAGAGAACTTCTTAGATACACTTAGCATATGCGAATATATACCCAAGTATTTCTCCTAACAAAGAGTTTGGCAAATGTCATACTTATGTCAGCCAGGAGCTAATTTAGAAGTTATGATATGATATCAACCCTCAGTATCTGCTTCATCTTCGACAGCATTCATAGTTTGGTTAAGATAATCTAGAGCTTCATCTAATGCTGATTCCTTTGCATCATCAGCATACAAAATCTTCTTGGTTGCTATAGACATCTGCATCATCAACATGGAAAATTTAATTTGTGTGTTTTTAATTCATTATTTGCTTTAAAAAAGAATTTGTTCAGGTTACATTTCAACAACCACTGAGGTTCAAATACCACTTTCAAAATTATACATCTCAATGCCAAAATCATAGCTTTTAGAAAAACCTTCTGCAATGTTTATTACCTACATTTCCACTAAAGAATCAATGTATTAGGAAAGTCAGATAAAGTTTTTTCATCTTTTCGGTTAATTCATGAGAAAAGATAATTGTGATGGTGAAGTCAAGAAAAGTTAGACAAGTTTGTGTTTGTGAATAAATTTAACAGAACTTCAATGCAATCCTGCTATTAGAATTCTTACAGGGACATTCTCCACTTCTGAAGCCTGACAAAGAATTTCTATATCTCGTAGTTTTGCAAAGTAAAAGTCTCTTTCTTTTTCGAGGAGATCCATGGAATGTTTGAGATCAGCAACCTGTAAAACAGGACACTTGAGAATAAAGAAACGAACAACTAACAAACAATAAGAACAAGGTATTAAGTAAATACTCAATAATTTTTTTTAATTAGGAGAACCAAGTGCAAACTTTCAATGGCAATACCAATACAAGAACAAGTAATTTGTTAGGCAACTGATAATGTGAGAGCATTGCTAAAATCAATAATGTCCAAGCACAACAAACCAGTGCACTGGTATTGAATTATATTAAAGTGTTAGTTCAAGGACTACTTTGGCTATATATTTAGTTATTGGAATTATCTCTTATCCCATGGCTATAATTGTGTCATACCTCCTTGCACAAAGCCTGAACCTCTGCTGAAGAATTAGCTCCACTTTCTACTCCACTTGACCTGAATTGCTTCACCTCTTTACTCAAAAGAAATCAATCAAAAAGGAAAGAATGAAAGGATGCCAAACTGAGAAGATTAATAGTTACATGGTAAAACCATCAGGTATAAAGTGGAACAACTTAAGATCAAAGACATCAAGCAGCTAACCAGATGTTCTAGTCAAATTGAGTGAGTCGCCTGAGCCAGAATTGTTCACGATTTTCGTTTGCAAAGATTTTGAGCTCTTCAGAGAGCACCTGTTATTTCGGTCCTTTCCACCCTTACCCCTTCGCTCCACTGGATTATAGTTCCTAGAAAAGAAAAATTATGACATATATCATACAGTCAAATATGAGAAAGACAAATGCATGCACAATGTTCTGTAGCTATATATTTGAAAAGATATGTATGTGGACATGTAGGATAGTGTAACAAATAGGGACTTGTACAAGCAATTATAAACACATTGACAATCAAAGCTGTTTAAACGAAGAGGATACTCAGAACAAGTAGCATACTCATTCATAATGCCACCATTCACTGAATCGCAGTAACGTTTCAGCCATTGTAGGAACTCCAAGTTGTCTAGAGGTCGGCCTTTAACAAGCCTGCCAACTTCAATATGCTGCCACAGGGTAGATATGTCAAGCTCATAAAAATGCACACAGCAATACAGATTCGGGCTAGGCAAAGGAGAGAAGGAAGCATAAATAAAGAATAGGTGATCAGCAATTGAATGAAACTCTACCAATCTATCAATAGAACTTCCAGGCTTTGATAAACAAAATACTTCTCCATATGCTCAAAGTTTGTTAGCAGTAAATCTTTCCGTACCAAACAGAAAAATGTTGGTTGCAAACTTACAATATATACTTGAAAGTTATAATAAGCCATCCTAACATTATTTCATCCTTTCTTATGCACTAAAGGTCTAAAGAAAAACTCTATAAATTCATAAGATACCTTCTCAATTTTCAGCTTGTTGAACACATCCTGCAGAATTTTGTAATTCTGGATCATATCATACTCAGTCTTTGCATCAAAGTTCACCTAGAATCCACCCACATTGCAAAAATTACCCTTCACTTAAGTAAAATATCAAAGGAGCTTAAAAGAAAATCAAAGCAAAATAATATTGCCACCTTGTGTATTGGAACAACCCCTGGATATGTCATGTCCATCATCTGGCATTGTACAGCACCAGATGCAGCCTAACCAAGAGCACAAAGAAGATCAGAGCCAATAACCAGCATTTCATGTAAATAATAACAATAATAATCCTAGAGCTACTTTAGCATTAACAAATCAGCATCAACAGAATGCAATTATCAACGTTCTTGCAAATTCCTAGTTGCCCAAGTGGTGCATACTATGCTGCAACACACAAAAGTACATTGATGGACAATGTAATAACTAGTAACTAAAGAAAAGCTATGTTTAATTATTTAACCTTCAAGATTAATTTTTTAAAATAAAATTGGCCAGAATATAATAAAGCATTGCGATTATAAATTATAACTAACCCCGGATTCCCGGAACAAAAAGAGGCAATGCGAGTTAGATTAGAATATGTCAAACAAAATGTCAACGTAAAACGGTAAAAGGAAGGGTTTTTATTAAAAAAAAAAACTTGAGAAGAAGCAGAGAAAGGTATAGTGAGTTGAGCAAAACATGCAAAAGGGGTCCACAGCGAGAGAGAGAGAGAGAGTTACCTCCTCAATGCGGGAGAGATTGAGGTGGAGAGTGTTGTTAATCCAAGTCAGAATCTCATTCCTGCCGACAAAGTAGGCACTGTCCATCATCCCTATATTCGACGCCATTTCTTCTGGGAACGCTGAAAAAAAGAAGCAAAAGGAAGAAGAAGAAGAATATGTGGGTGTTCTGAACAGAGGAATCAAAATCTCAGGTGGGTTTTGTAAAAAGTTTCGGTTTTTATTACGGGAAACTGAAGAGAGTGAGAATTGAATGGTGCGGGATTTATCTGTAGAGAGAGAGATTGAGAAAATTTGTGTGAGGCATTTTGTGGGAAATGGAATTTGTTGTTGTTACTCTCTCATGAGTTCTTCAGCTGTTGAGCTGTTGAGTATTCAGACGCGTAACGCTTCCTTAGTCAGTGGTGACAAAACCCAATTTTTATTTAATGGATTTATTGAATAAAAAATTAAAAATTTATCTTCTCTGGGATATTAGTAATGAGTTAATTAGATTGCAAATTACAACTAGTTATCACAAATTATTCGTAGCAAAAACAACTAAAAAATTTCATTTAATATTCTTAATTATATATATATTTTTAATAAATTAAATAATTTAGGTATAATTTTTTATTTTTAACTATTTTGTTGGCTGGCTGTAGGCATGTCACCCGCGTAGGGCGGGGGCGGGGAGTACTCCCCTGTTCCCTGTCCCGCGACTACACCCCGTCCCCCGTCCCTGCCCCACTCTCCGCCACGGGGACTTTTTTTTTCCTGCCCCCGTTCCCCACAGGTCCCCGCGGGGACTGCGGGGAATTCCTGTCCATTTTTTTTTAAATTAAAAAAATTAAAAAAATTAAAAAAAAATTGAAATCACAAATCAACCACAAATTCTAAAATGTAATTCAACCACAAATTCAAACAAAATATAGTTTTACAATATTGAAAAGTAAAATAATAAAAAAATATTTAAAATAATGATTATATCATCCATGCAAGACTACTCAAAAATTGTTTATTTCTTTTCTGCCTTAATTGAGAAGAGAAATGCATCAACTGTGAAAAGTTGTTTGGTCTTTATTGAGAACTTGAGTCAAGAGTAAACAGTTTTTTTTTATGAGATTATCTGTTTTATATGTTTTATAGAATTTGAAAGCGGAAATCCCTTTTTTTTGTAACTGCTTGAGCCGGATGAAAGGAATTTGCCGCATTTCGCTGAAAGGGTTGAAGGGAGATAGTGCATCAAGCTGTTCGCAAGGGCCAACTTGATCCTCTTCCCCAGGATCGTAGATGAGGAAACCCTAGGAGAGCCGCCGACTCCAACTACCGTCCATGTACGATCCATACTAGATCTGACCAACTACCCATCCTCCCTCCTCTACGTTCTTGACAGCCCATCTTTGTCTCAGTAGAGTCTTTCAGTGGCATGTTTCGGTCCTCTTTCCCATTACTTAGAAAAAGTGAGCCACCGGTTCAGGTACAAGAAACTATCATTATCGAATTCATTGGACATTCCCTTCAGGTAAATATAAAAACATCCTGCAAGAATCCATTGAACATCCATAAATTCATTGAACTCTCCATTGACTTTTTAGTTTCTACTTTGAGCGGCTATGATGTAATTGATGTTTTAAAATTGTAATTTATGAGTGTTAAGATTAGGGTTAGAGTATTAGACTCACTGACTTTTTAGTTTCTACTTTGAGCGGGTGTGATGTAATTGATGTTTTAAAATTGTAATTTATGAGTGTTAAGATTAGGGTTTTATAATAGAGGTATAAAATATAAAATTTAATTTATTTATAAAAGAAAATGTTAATGACTAAAATATATAAATTATATATAATATTAATTTAATTTATAAGGATATTTTTGTAATTACACATTGCAGGGTAAAACCCGCGAGGTGGGGGAAGAGATCCCCATGTTGGCTATGGGGGAACTTTGTCCCCCATTCCCATCCCTACAGGAAAAAAAAACCTGCCCCACGGGCCCCATTGGGGCAGTCCTCGCGGGGATCCCCATTTCGCGGGGAAAATTGACATGCCTAGCTGGCTGACACAATTTTATATGATAGCAAAACTTATTTATTATTTAGGAAAAGTATGGCTGAGTGTCTTTAGGATGAGACTAATATATAATGTTGTTTTATTGATTGAAGTTGCAAAGAATAAATGGTTAGAGAATAGAAGTATAAAAAAATGATTAGAGAATAGAAATATAAAAAAATGATTAGAGAATAGAATATTTTTATTATAAGTAATAACTAATATATTACTAAAAAAATTATAAGCATTACTATTCAAATTGGCTTTAATACTTAAAAATAAGTCCACTAGAGATGTCTTCCATGGAGGCATGGACCCAATTGGATCATATAAAGATTTTCTTCCCTTTGAAAAATAAATTGCATAAACAATTTTGCACAAGCAAAATAATTATTTACATAAAAACTTCATTCTTTGATTTTTTTTTTTTAAAGGGAAGCATTGAAAATTTAGATATGTGCAATCTCTGAATTTGCTGTCACACCCACGCACACTTGGCAGACATCATAGTCCATAGATGTCATAAGAAGTAAATGCACAATCTTTATCATCAATAATACTTTATATGCAATTTAATAAGAAAAATATTTGATTATAATTTGTAAACTACTATATTATGAACAAATAAATCGAAAAAGCATTTTGAGATTGTCCTTTTATAAAAGGGGCTTCTCAAATGAAGTGTGTGTTTGGTTAGCCGTTTTATCCATCAAACGTGCTTTTGATTTATTGAATGACGTGAAATAAGTGTTTGGATGTTTTTCATCCAAAATTTTTTCCGTTGAATTTCTATCCCAATCCACATTAGGCAAAAGCAAGTTTTTATTATTTTTACATTCATCCAACTACCGTTCATATTAAATAAAGCTAGACAAAGTCAAAATTGCCCCTATATTAACCTATTTTTGTTTATAAAAATGTTTTTTTAATATTATGACAATAACTTTTCAACTGTTTATTTTAAATTAAAAATATAGTAAAATTTGAGCACTTTATATATATACATACTTTGATTTTTAAATAATATTGATATTATTTTAAATAAATTGATAAAATAATATAAATTTGCTTAAAATAAATCTTAATGTTAATTTAAATATTTTAAAAATTGCATAATGTAAATATTTTATTTTTTAAACCATAAAATAATATTTAGGTTTTTAAATATATTTTATTTTATTATAAAAAGTAAATTACAAAAGTAATATAAAGAATGATATAAATTATACCATTTTAGTAATTTTACATTCTAACGTGATTTTGAGTAACATTATTCAAACAACATTCATTTTTCAAAATCTCGTTTGACAAAAAGTATCCAAACACAAATCACATTGGCCCCAATCCAATTTTAATCAAAATTAATTTTACAAAAGCACATTTGTATCAACATCCGTTTACAAACGTTAATCCAAACACACACGAAGACACCTAACTTTGTCTTTAAGCTGAAGGGCCAATAAAAAATGGTATATCTATGTAGTACATTATAAATCCATTCACTTAGGGAACATTCTAACAAATTCCCCTTCTTCCTCTTCCAACTCCAACCAACACATCCACCACTCCTTCTCCTCCATAGCCTCACCTCCTTCCCGCTTTGCTGCCAACATCCTCACCCTCCTCCCATCTAACTTCCTCCTGTCACCACCACCTCCATATCCGGCCACCGCCATTTCTTGCCAACCCTCCCCTGACCTGCAACTTTATCCCCGCGATTTCTTTCGCTGAAGAAATCTAGCTCTGATCTTCCAGACCTCTTGACGGAATTTTCAGCTGGCATCGACGGTACTAGCCTTCGAGTTATGCTATCCGAAGCAACCCCACCAACTAACACTAACACTAACACCAACTATCATCCACACCCATCCATCATTGTAATATAATATTATTTGACAACAAACACCCATCTATCTAGCTTTGATTAATTTGTATTTATTTATTTTTCATAGTTATTTTTATTTGTTTGGTTTAATTTGCTCTGTATTTTGTTATATTTGTGTATGAAATATCATCCTCAATTGGCAGAGGTCCTTAATTTCCTTCTCTTTTGTTAGTTCTCTGTTTTTCAATTTCCAATCTATTAATTTATTTTAATGTTGCTAGTATGTAGCTTTGATTTGTGTGTGTGAATGTGTTATGTGGTTCATTGTTCATGAGTTCAACAACTTTTTTTGTTATCTTGGTCTGCTTCTTCATTGTTCCGTCTCCTTTTGTCCCTTCCCCATTATATTGTAGAAGTACACATGTTCCATATATACTTCAATAGCAAGGATGAAGTTGCAGGTCGGATTTGGATGTTGTGGTGAATGGTGATGGTGAAGAAGTGGGATGGGAGGAGGGTGAGGATACTGGTGGCAAATGTGGAAGGAGGTGAGACTATGGAGGAAAAGGAGGGATAAATGGATTGGTTGGGGTTGGAGGAAGAAGAAAGAGAGATTTATTAGGATGTTCTCTAAATGAATTGATGTATGATATACTACATAAATATATCATTTTTTATTGGTTCTTCATAATAAAGACAACTTTAATTATCTTCACTTGAGAAGGCACCTTTATAAAAATACAAGACTCTAAAAAATAATAAAAAATTGCATATGTATGTCAATTCACACCAAGCCTATTATAAGGTTTTTGCATCAGTTGCCAGAGATTTGGGCTGATTATCTAACTTGGGCTTCAAATTTTGACCTATATACTAAAAGGATTATTATAACAAGAATATAAGGAGTGGGCCCAATAAATGAAAAGCCCAGCCCAATCAAAACTAGGGTTTAGAGAACCCTTAAAAAGTGAACTGAAGCATAATCACACCTCCACTCTCACAAAACCTAGGCACCAGAGAGCGGAAGCAGAGCTCTGAAGCTGCAGCCATGGTGCACGTTTCGTTTTACCGCAACTGTAAGCCTCTCTCCAAGATCTGATCCATCTTCTATCTCTTCATTCCCTCAAATCATCTTTCACCGATTCTGATCCGATTGAAAACCGATCTTCAATCAGCATTCGAAAAATTGATCTTATTTTTTTGTTTTCTTTGTTTTTTTTTTGGAATAGATGGGAAGACATTCAAGAAGCCGCGTCGTCCCTACGAGAAGGAGCGTTTAGACGCGGAGCTGAAGCTTGTTGGTGAGTACGGGCTTCGGTGCAAGAGGGAGCTGTGGAGGGTGCAGTACGCACTCAGCAGGATCCGTAACAACGCAAGGAACCTTCTGACTCTGGATGAGAAGAACCCTCGCCGGATCTTCGAGGGTGAGGCTCTGCTCCGAAGGATGTTCCGTTACGGACTCCTCGACGAGACTCAGAACAAGCTCGATTATGTGTTGGCTCTCACCGTTGAGAACTTCCTTGAGCGCCGCCTCCAGACTCTCGTCTTCAAGTCTGGTATGGCCAAGTCCATCCACCATGCTAGGGTTCTCATCAGGCAGAGGCACATCAGGTCCTATTCTCTTCCTTCAATTCCTCCTTTTTTTCTTTTTTATCTTATTTCTGTACTTAACTGATTTAGTGATATATGATGCTGATGTTAGATTATAGGAAATGTAGCTTCCGATTGTGGTGTTTGTTTTTTAATCTATTGAATATTTAATTACTTTCTTGATTGTTCCTTTGTTTTGTACCTGGTTAGAGAGTTTTGGATTTTGGAGTGTTTTTGGGAGAAATTATTATGCTTAAGAAAGCCTTGTTTCTGTTTCACAAACTCAATAATTACCTAGTCTGTTTATGAAATTATATATTGGTACAGTTCTGTGTTAGTTTACTTTGATAAGCGTGTTTAATTTTAAATGAAATTGAATTTGAAATGTGCTGATTCCTGATCGGTACTTTTATTGAAAAGTGGTTTAATATATTTACTAATGATGAATAGAATCACACCCATGATTTTGTAATAGAATCAATGTTGTGTGGGGAATGAATCTCAAGCAAATGCCACAACCACAATACATAATACTAAATCTCATGAACCTTTTTCTGTACCATCCAACTTCCAAAATGTTTTATGTTGATGTTTTACTCCCCAACTTTTGATGGTGGAGTTTGATTCAAGCATGTTGGATGAAGTCATTTTATTTAAAATTTGTTAAGATGCTTCTATGAAATTGAGTTTGATTTTTATGTTGTGTTATTTTGGCAGGGTTGGGAGGCAGGTGGTGAACATCCCATCATTCATGGTGAGGGTTGATTCACAGAAGCACATTGACTTCTCACTCACAAGTCCACTCGGCGGTGGCCGTCCCGGAAGAGTGAAGAGAAAGAACCTCAGGGCTGCTGCCAAGAAGGCTGCTGGTGGTGATGGAGATGAGGAGGATGAAGATTAAGCTAATGGATATATCATCTCTTTTGCCTAGCTCCTTTTAGAACTTGATCCAAATTTTAAATTTGTGCATCTATCTAGACTTTGTTAGATTTCTGCCATGCTTGACTGTTATAATTTTGCCATCTCTGTTTCTTGTTTGAGGAAAAGCTTTGCCTGAGATAATGTTTTTTGAACTATTCTTATTTAAAGTATTTAAATTTTTCGTATATTTGCTTGGTCATCCTAGAAGTTTACTGCACCTTATACTTGTTCGATTTATAGCGACAGGAGCAATTCAGTACCTTAGGGATTGTTCACGATTTATAATTGCTTCATATCTTTGATTCAAAACCGATTTATAGCATCATTTTCTGGTTGCTTGCGGTTGTTTTGGGCATTGTTACATTTTGAATTTGTGTCATAAAAAAAAACTATTTTGAAGATCAATTGAAAAAGAAATTGATAATATTAACATAAAAAAAACTATTTTCAAGATCAATTCAACTATTTTCATAAATTATTAGTTGTATTATAAAATAAAGGCTAACTTTTAAAATTTTGGATTACATTAATATTTTATATATAGTAAAAAGTGAAGGTTATGAACTTTAAAATATGAGAATTTACAATTTTTTTTGTTGTATTATGAAATAATTAAAGACTATAGTTTTTAAAATATTGAGTCATATTAGTTTATCACATATAGTAGAAATTGAAGATTATATACTTTAAAATGTGAAATCTCTCTATTTTTTTTGGATGTACTATAAAATAAGGACTATAGAAATTGAAACATATATACTTTGAAATATGAGATTTTACAAATTTTATTTTGTAGTTTTATAAATAAAATAAAGACTATATAATCTTTAAAATATTGAATCACATGAATTTTTCACTATTAGTAAAAATTGAAGGCTATGTACTTTAAAATATAAGATTTCACAATTTTTTTAGTTGTATTATAAAATAAAGACTATAGTCTTTAAAAGATTGAATCACATGAATTTTTTATATATAGTAAAAATTGAATGTTGTATACTTTAAAATGTGATATTTCACTATTTTTTTGAAAATACTATAAAATAAAGATTTATATCCTTTAAAATATTGAATCAAATGATTTTTTCCAATATAGCCAGTAGAAATTAAAGGCTAATATATATAATTTAAAATGTGAGAAAACACAATTTTTTTAGTTTTACTATAAAATAAAGATTATACCCTTTAAAATATTGGATCATATGAATTTTTTATATATAATAGAAATTGAAGGCTATATACTTTAAAATGTAAGATTTCACAATTTTTTTATTGCATTATAAAATAAATGTTATTGTAGACTTTAAAATATTGAATCACATGAATATTTCATATATAGTGAAAATTGAAGGCTATATATTTTAAAATGTGAAGTTTCACTACTTTTTGGAGTACATTGTAAAATAAACACTATAGTCTTTAAAATAACTTATCACATGAATTTTTTTATAAATAGTAGTAATTGAAGATTATATACTTTAAAATGTGAGATTTCATATTTGTTGTACTATAAAATAAATACTATAGCCTTTAAAACATTGAATCACATTATTTTTTAACATATAGAAATTGAAGGTTGTATACTTTAAGATTTCAGATTTCAATATTATTTTAAAAACACTATGATATAAAGACTATAACTTTTAAAATATTGGATCACATGAATTTTTTACATATACTGGAAATTGAAGATTGTATACTTTCAAATGTGAGATTTCACTATTTTTTTTAGAAACACTATAAAATAAAGACTATAGCCTTTAAAATATTGAATCTCATTAATTTTCTAACTATAGTACAAAATTGAAAGTTATATACTTTAAAATATGAAATTTCACAATTTTTTTTAGTTGTATTATAGAATAAACATTATAACCTTTAAAATATTGGAACACATTAATATTTCACATATCGTAAAATTTGAAGGCTATATACTTTAAAATATGAGATTTCACAATTTTTTTGGTTGTATATGAAAAAAAATAAAGGCTATAGCCTTTAAAATATTGAATCACATGAATTTATCACTTATAGTAGAAATTGAAGACTATATACTTTAAAATGTGAGATTTCTCTATTTTTTTGGGTGCACTATAAAATAAAGACTATAACCTTTAAAATATTGAATGATATGAATTTTTCACATATGGTAGAAATTGAAGCATATATACTTTGAAATGTGAGATTTCACAAAATTTTTTTCATAGTATTATAAATAAAATAAAGACTATATAGTCTTTAAAATATTGAATCACATAAATTTTTCACTATTAGTAAAAATTGAAGGCTATATACTTTTACAACAATGCTATATGTACACTATTTATCAGCCACTTTCAGCCACCAACACACTGTTTAAGATGGGGTTCACAAAAATATTAGTGACAAACCATATGTATTTATTATGGGTGACTGATGGTGGCAACATTTTAGTGTACAAGAACCATTGTTGATACTTTTAAAATTGGATTTCATAATTGTTTTGGTTGTTTGCAAAATAAATATTATAGGATATATACTTTAAAATGTGAGAATTCGCAATTTTTTTGTTGTATTATAAAATAAAGATTATAGTCTTTAAAATATTGAATCACATGAATTTTTTACATATAGTAAAAATTGAAGGTTGTATACTTTAAAACGTGAGATTTCACTATTTTTTGGAAACAATATAAAATAAAGACCATAACCTTTAAAATATCGAATCACATGAATTTATTCAATATATATAGGTAGTACAAATTAAAGGCTAATATCTATACTTTAAAATGTGAGATTACATAATTTTTCTAGTTGTATTATAAAATAAAATCTATAACCTTTAAAATATTGGATCATATGAATATTTTACTTTTAGTAAAAATTGAAGGCTATATACTTTAAAATGTGAGATTTCGCAATTTTTGTTATTGTATTACAAAATAAAGGCTGCTATAGCCTTTAAAATATTGAATCACATGGATTTTTCACATATAGTGGAAATTGAAGGCTATATATTTTAAAATGTGAGATTTTACTATTTTTTTTAGTACACTATAAAATAAAGTCTGTATTCTTTAAAATAACTGATCACATGAATTTTTTATAAATAGTAGTAATTGAAGGCTATATACTTTAAAATATGAGATTTCACAATTTTTTTGGTTGTACTATAAAATATATATTATAGCCTTTAAAATACTGAATCACATGATTTTTTTACATATAGTAGAAATTGAATGTTGTATAGTTTAAGATGTTAGATTTCAATATTATTTTGAAAATACTATGAAATAAAGACTATAACCTTTAAAATATTGAATCACATGAATTTTTTACATATAGTAGGAATTGAATGTTATATACATTAAAATGTGTGATTTCATATTTTTTGGTTGTATTATAAAACAAAGACGACATGCTTTAAAATATTGAATTACATGATTTTTTTTTGCATATAGTAGAAATTGAATGTTATATAATATAAAATGTGAGTTTTCACAATTTTTTTGGTTGTATTAAAACATAAAGACTATACCCTCTAAAATATTGAATCACATGAGTTTTTTACATATGGTATGAAATTGAAGGTTATATATTTTAAAATGTGAGATTTCATAATTTTTTTGGTTGCATTATAAAATAAAGACATATGCTTTAAAATATTGAATTACATGAATTTTTTTACATATAATTAAAATTGAAAGTTATATACTTTATAATGTGATATTTTACTATTTTTTTAGATACACTATAAAAAAAATTATATATTTTAAATTATAAAATTACATAATTTTTTTATATATAATAAAAATTAAATTTTATATACTTTAAAATATGAAATTTATCTATTTTTATTTGCCTTTTATTATGTCTAAATCTTAGACAAGAACAAATGTACTACGATAAATTGTTAAGTAATAGTTTAATCTGAACAAAAAGATTAAATATTAGTAATTAACTATTTTATTTTATCATCTATACTACAAAAGGGTTTATTGGGAATTTTCATCATTCAGCATTCTATCATTATGAGGTCACACTCAATAATTCTACCCAATCAAAGGCCACCAACTCTTGTCTTTGAGCTAAAGACCAAAAGATTTTCTTCATGACAAATTAAAGTGTGTATTAATCATTATCAGCTTTTTCTCTGCAAAGTTAACGACGGGTTTCCTGGATCCCATGATTCAAACAACAATGTGTTTTCTTCGATTCTGTTTCTCTGTTTTTTCCTTTTATGTCTTGGTATGCATTTTTTTGCTCTTGTTTTGTTTATGCCAAATCACTCACACATTTTGGAAAATCTGAAACGAGAAGGAGCACCAAGGAAAGTAAAGTACAAGCAACAAAGGCACAAGTACGAGGAGACAGACGCGTGACTACAAAAACGTTTTTATCCGGAAAAATGTTACATGTACAATGAAAATTGTATAATACTTGTACAATAATTATATATACCGTTGGATTGTATTAATTTATAAATGCATATTATAATTCAACGGTAAATATAATTGTTCTAGTACAATTTTTATTGTACACATAGTATTAATGTTTTATTTATTTTCTTAATTTATAACTTGTTTGTGTGTTACATGGATATGATGATATTGTGACAGTCACAGAAGATCGGTGAACTCTTGTAATTTCTGAAACTCATTTCAAGTTGACACACATTTTGACATGTTTCTGTTTTGTGAAGATATAATATAGTATTTCATTTCAAATTAAAGGCCTCAAACCTGACAGTAAAAATTTTCTATGTAAAAAATTTAGTTACTCTAACATAGAAAAAAGGCATAACAATGTATGCAAGTGGTTGACAGAAACAATTTCAATGCATCTAGATTTGAGAGCAGCCTCCTTGTTCTGTCTCTGAATCTTAGAAACAGAGTGAAAGCAGAACAACCTCGACTTTTGACAAACAAAATAATACAGATTGGACCATTAAAATGAGCTACAAAACGAGATACAAGGAGAAAAATGGTATCACCACTTTATTCTCTTATATGTTTCATGGGAGAGAAAGCAGTGAGATAATCATATAGAAGTTAAATGCTGTTATAAGATATATGATAGATAGTTATTCACAAGTTTTCACCAACAACTTAAGTTTTTAAGAAAATAGTTTGAAAAAGTTAAATCTAATCATTCATTCATTAGTCTTCACTTCAAAGTCTAAAAGACTCTTTTGTGATTGCCTATATCAAAATCAGGAAAGAAAGTAAAGAAGAAGATGAAACCGAGACCAGTTACAAAGTTCTGCAATGCTTCACCTCAAATTATTTAAATGGGAATGAATCACAATCCAATATTTTCATCAGGTGCTAAAACTAATCACCTGTGTGTGTCTACAAGGTTCCAAACATTGCAGACGAACTAGAAATAGAAAAAAAAAAAGAGAAAATAAACTATCTGTAAACCTTCCAAAGCTGTATCTAAGATTTAAAATAGAAGCAGAATCAATAACCTCCTTGAAAAGGAAAAGTTGGTAGCTCCTTTTCTCAGCATCCCATGACAGCACAATTAAAAACAAAGTTGCCGGTTTCGCTGGTAGCTAGCAACTTCCACTCCGGTTCGCCGCCACGATCAGGGGCCCAAGCATTAAGCTCTAACAAGGTGGAGTAAGAACGCTTCTCCCCACCAATCACAATCAGTTTATCTCCACAGGCTTTAAAGCCTAATCCCCAGCCGTTGCTTGATTCTGCTCTCTGAGGAAGTTTTCCAATGCTAATCCATGAATTGCTGTGTTTAACATATCTCCTTACCTCCTGACTTGCATAATCTGCAGAATACAATTCATTATTCACAACTGCAACCAATGGAGGCGCCTCAGGATTACCCCAGCTCATCAGATAGTCCTCTTGTTCTGGAGGTCGAGGGAACATGTTGGGAATTTCACGCCATTTTCTTGTCTTGAGATCAAACTCCTCGCCGCATGTTAGCTGCTTTTCTTCTCCGGTTCCGGTCCCTCCAATCACATAGAATTTCCCATCCATAAACACACCGGAACACATTCTCCTTGCCTTGTTCATGCTTGGAAGTGTCTCCCATGTTCTGGTATCTGAATTGTAAAGCTCAGCCACATCAGAGGTCCTGCCATATGCATCACAACCACCAGCAAAAATGGCGATTTCTCCAAGGCTAGCAGAACCAAATAAGCATCTGGGGTTGCTCATTTCAGTACCATATGACCATTTGTTTGTTAAGAGGCTGTATCTGAAAACAATTTGACACATTATTTCCCTTCCGAAAACAAGAAGTTCTGTTCCAACGGCTAATGACTCCTTATCAGAACATACAAAGCAATCATCACAAGGCAATCTAGGCAAGGTTATCCATCGACCTCGATTCGGATCAAATGCATTCCATTCAAAGACACTGCGAGAGAAGTAAACCCAATGTTCTACAATTCCCATCTGTCTTCTGAGCTTATATATCTCTCCGGACCGGATGAGAGAGCGAAAACTGCGGTTCAAGGAGGCAATTGAGCCATAATCAGACCTCGAGCACTGCAGGAGACAAGTGATTGTGGTGTCCCTACCGAGTTTATCAATCAGAGGATATGTGTCTGATAGAAAATCTGCATAATTCTGCTCATCATAGATTTGGTCAGGGGTATAAAAAAGAAAAAGTAGACTCTTCTCTGCTTCCTCTTCCTCTGGATCATGTGAGAGTTTGGAGGACTTGGTTGACACAATTTGGTTCTCTTCTATCTCCAGCTGGCGCTTATTGTTTGACTGCTCCATTACGCGGAAAGTGTTGAAAATCCACCGGTTCTCTTCCTCATAAGAGTTGGGCACATCCCTTGGAACGATAAAGGTTGGACCCCCCAACATGTTTGATGCAAATTCGGGAATCTGGTATGAAAATCCATCAAAATCAAGATGAAAAAGAAAAAAGGAAACACTGATTCTAACTCCCTATATATAAAGCCAGTTTTAAGCCAAATCAGGAAACACAAGCAATCAAAGATATGTATCTATATATGACCCCCAATCAATACCTGAAACAGAACATGCAGATTTCATACCAATTAGAAAACCACAAACAACAGGTCATTCGAGAAATCTTAAATGATTTAAGCTTTTGGATTCATATGGGGCATGAAAATGAATGCAGAATCGCACACAAAATTATACAGGGTAGGCACATTCACCCAGAGATCACAAAACCATGAACTATAATCAAGATCAACACAAGCCAAAATAAAATACAAAAAAGGAGATTTTTTTATAGTAGATCTTCAGAAGGCGAACCAAAATCAGAATCTAGCTAGGTGGTCGAAATTAAAAAAGAAAAAAAACAATCAGATAAACAAAATTCAATCAGAATAACAGCATGCATATATATCCAAATTCAAGGACAGTAGTTTTCAGTCAAAACTCAAAACAGAACAAACAAGTGATAAAAACAAAAAAATCGATTTTGATTTGCATTGGAAGCAACCACACGCACCCTTTTACCATTCCTTTTTTTCTGTCCTAAGATTAGACCAAAAAAAATCATAGAGAGCAATGATACTAATAAAAAAGAGCAAAAGCTAGTATCAACCAAACCAACAAAAAAAAAAAAAAAAAAGAGGTAACTTTGGAAGAAAAGCTCACGAATTTAGCAAAAGGAGGTAGGAAGCTGAAGTGGGTTATGCTTCAGTTTACTATAGCCAAAGCAGATTGTCTCTGTTGTGTGCTCTCTCAAGTCCTGCCTATGTGAGTGAGAGCGCAGTGTGTGTGTGCGTCAATGGTGTCCTTTGCTTATTTATAGCCCGAATGCATTAACAAATATGACCGACTGTCATAACTGCAAAATGCAATTGGAAACAAAAAGAGAAAGTTTGAGGGAATCCCAATAAAACAGCCATTTTCTGGCAGGCACGTGTTTGGTAGTCACTCTCCCACAGTCACATACAGGGGAGTTTCAGTTTGAATATATAGTCGCCTGAAATTCTGCCTGTGTTCCTCTCTTTCTTTCTTATCCTTATTATTGTTATTATCACATTATTGTTCATAAGTTCTCTCTCTAAATATCCCTTATTTCCCAGCTGGATGCATTATATTCAACTAATTAACCAGTTTCATTCATCATTTCATAGCTCTTTGTTCCTTTAACGTAAAGTATAACGGTGTAGTTGAGTTGCATTGGAGATTGTGTGCGCATGATCCTCGCTCTCTCTTCCTTAATGAACTAAATGCATTATTATTGCAATCTTGTATTCTTCTGCTGCATCATGATGAATTCAACCCTTTCATAAATAATGTCAGTTTCATTTTTTGCACCCAGAAGACCCGCTACGCATCTAATTAACAATAACGTTTATCTTGCAACATAAATACGCCCGACTATAATTCAACGTGTGTTATATATACTATAGAATGTGTGTTATATGTATAACCTTTGTACGTATAACACACGTACCATATTATGTATAACACACGTTGGATATACCATATTTATGTTGTACGACAAATATTACTCTAATTAATGTCTATCAAACTAAGATTTCGCTATTTGATTCAACAAAGTATATAGAATACCTAATAATGAATTAAAGAAATAGATTTTTTTTAGCATTGTAATAAGTAGAATGAAAACAGTCAATATATTATATAAAATAAGTATTATGTAATATACATAACATATATTACATGTTGCACATAATATATATCACATATTATGGGCAACAATATCACATGTTATGAAGAAAGATTATATTGCAACATGTGATATATATTTTGCACAACATGTCTTATATGGTATGCATAATGTGTAATATACGTTGTACATATTACATATTATATATGTTATATACAATCTATTGATTATTTTAACTTATTTTTTTTTGTTGTGCACCAAATTTTTTTTTCTTTTTACCAAAAAGTCAAGATAACATTATTACAGATCATTAATAGGCCTCCGGAGGAGTTATTTTTCATTTATACTGTATTTAAATCTGAATTTATTATTATTACATGAATGAATTTAACTATTCACCAAATGAAAATAAATTTAACTGCGATAATTGCTACTAGCTATAGTAGCTAGTTTAAAGGTCATATAAGATAACAAATAATATTCTTTGCATTCAAATATGGGAATTATTGCATTAGATCATATTAATTCCCTTATGTATATATGGCGGGTGATGAAAACATAAGATTTTTTTAATACTAATTAAATTAACAACATTAAGTGTATAATAAAAAGTTATCTAACATTTTATCTTTACTCTTATATTCTTAAAATTTAACGACAAAGAAATGTTAGATATATAGTGTTGAATAAACTTTTATTATACATAAATTTTATTTAAATTACAATAAAGCACAATAATAAACTTTGAGTATTATATTTCTCTAAAACTTATTCTTCAAACAAATTGTTTCTTTCACAGTAAATGTATATAATAATTTTTTAACATAAAAAATGAAAAATATTCAAACCAATAATTAACTCCTCCAAGACCATCTAATATACTATCAATAATATTTGTCGTACAAAAAAAATACATCTAACTAGTATTTAACGTGTGTTATATATAAGATGTGATGTGTGTTATATGCATATATAGCACACAACCACACATACCTATAGACATATTACGTCTTATATATAGCATACGTGGATACTAGTTGAACATATTTTTATTGTACGATAAATATTATTGATATATTATTTGCACTTTCTGAAGAATTCATATCAAAATGATCAATTGAAGTTTCATTTCATATATAGGGTACGATAAATTAAATTTGTGACATATAGCTAGTTACGTAACTAAATGTGGGTCGGCTGCTATAAATAATGCTCACGCAAACGTAGCATTTTATTTCTACTCTCTCATTATGGTTCATGATGCTATGTGGAGTATAACGCTGCCATGCAAGGAAAAGGATGGAATAATTAAATAAATAAAATAGTTAATCCATGAATGAGGATGCATGAATCTTGAATCAAGGGAAGAATGTGTTGGCTTTAGGTGTGGAATTTTTCGTTAATTAATTAAGCATGCCAATGAATAGTTTTTGTGCAATAATATTTGTCGTCATATATACGTCCAACTAGTATTCAACGTGTGTTATACATACGTGTGCTTTATGTATAACACACATTCCATATCATGTATAACACAAGTTGGATACTAATTGGGCGTATTTATGTTATACGACAAGTATTATTGGTTTTCAAGTATATGAAATATATATATACTTTTTAATACTAGAAATTTTATCAATTAAATACGTCAATGTCGTAATTAGCGGCCAGTGATGATAATTTGAAGGCCAGTTTATCCAAACACTACCTTATTTCCCTCGTTTACCACCGCCGGCCACCTCAGCATGCAAGTACCAGTTTCTTTCTCTTTCTTCCTTTAACGTATAACGTTGTTGGTCAGTTGTGTATAATTAGGTCATTGTTGTATTATTCTTTTGTTGCCTCAAATATTCTTCAATTCATAAATAATAATGTGAGTACGTAACTATATATATATATATATATATATATGCACCTTTAAAGCTGGAGTCACTTACCAAAGGTAAGTTCTAGGCTTTTTCTTTTTTCTTTTTACGACAGTTTCAAAAGCTGTGTTACGTTGTTATTATTCTTTTAAACAATTTATCAAACCTACTCATCTAATGTCTATCAAACTAAGGCGGTGTTTGTTTAGTGATACAGGTCAAAAATACAGATACACATATAAGATTTGAAGTGTTTGTTTACTGAGACAGATACAAAAAGTTGTGTATCTGTACAAAAAAAAATCTGTATTTTTTGTCTCTTTGAAAAGTAGATACACAAAATACAGATACACAAACTTAAATAAAAATATTGTCCAAATATACCCCTTCAATTTATCAAAATTTATAACTCCTGTCCCTGCCATTTCATCTTCCTTTCCCTCTCTTCTTCTCTGTCGTAGCAACCACCGCAAAAGCCACCACCAGTCCACCACCACCAATACCAACACCACCACTATCACCACCACCAACACCAACACCACCAACACCAACACTACCACCACCACCAACACCACACTACCACCACCACCAACACTACCACTACCACCACCACCAACACCAACACCACCAAAACCACCAAACCACCAAAACCACCAAAACCACCAACACCAACACCACTACTACCACCACCACCACCATCACCACCTTCCTCTGCCTCTGGTCCCGCGCTTTGTCGCTGCAACCACCCTCTTCCATGGCTGAGAACCAGTGATACATTGAAGAAGAAGATGAACCATATGCCAGAGAGACGTTGACGGCGGCGGCAGTTACGGTGGAGGACGGCAGCTAGGTTGACCATGATGTGATGATGAGAGAGAAAGGAATGGGAGGTGAGAGAAAAATGAAGGGTCGAGAAGAAAAGGGGAGTGAGAGAGAAGGGAAGAGTTTTTATTTTATTATTATATTATTATGGGTATATTTGACATTTCATTTAATATATTGTATTGTATATTATTATCAAACACAATACACAATATACAATACACAAAATATCTTGTCTTTTACATAAAAAACAAACAATACACAATATATAAATTTTTCTGTATTTATATTTTTTATATATGTATTTGTGTATTGTATTTGTGTATTACAAAACAAACACTGCCTAAGATTTCACTAATTATCCTAAGATTTCACTAATTATTGTTTGTTTCAACAAATTCTAAAGAATATCTTATAATGAATTTAGGAAATATATATAGATTCTTTTTTATTCTTTTATCAAAAAGTCAAAATATATAACATTACTGATCATTAATAGGCCTCTGCTGCAGGAGTTACTTTTCATTTATACTACATTTGAATCTGATGAATTTATTATTATTATATAAAGCATACCAAGCATTTTTTTCAATTACAATAAATTAAAGCACAATAATAAACTTTGACCTCAAGATCAAAATGTTTTGCTGTATTATATTTCTCTAAAACATATTCTTCAAAAATTTTGTTATCTTTAACATTAAATGTATTTAATGTTATTATAGAGATTTCACTTTTTTGTATTAAAAGTATATATATAGTCTTCAATTTCAATTATATGTCAAAAATTCATGTAATTCAATATTTTAAAGCCTATAGTCTTTATTTTATAATATAATAAAAAAAAGTGAAATCTCACATTTCAAATTGTATAGCCTTTAACTTCCTCCTATATGTAAAATTTCATATAATTCAATATTTTAAAGATTATAACCTTTATTTTATAATAAAACTAAAAAAATAGTAAAATCTCACATTTTAAAATATATAGCCTTCAATTTCTACTATATGTAAAAATTCATGAAATTCTATATTTTAAAGCCTATAGCCTTTATTTTATAATACAACCAAAAAATAGTGAAATCTCACATTTTAAAGTATATATATAGCATTTAATCTCTACTATATGTAAAAAATTAATGTGATTCAATATTTCAAAGGTTATAGCCTTTGTTTTATAATACATATAAAAAAAAGTGAAATATCACATTTCAATATAGCCTTTAATTTCTACTATATGTAAAAACCCATGAAATTCTATATTTTAAAGCCGATAGCCTTTATTTTATAATACAATAAAAAAATAGTGAAATCTCACATTTTAAAGTATATAATATTTAATATCTACTATATGTAAAAAATTCATGTGATTCAATATTTCAAAGGTTATAGCCTTTGTTTTATAATACATCTAAAAAAAACTGAAATATCAATTTCAAAGTATATAGCCTTTAATTTCTATAATATTTAAAAATTTATGCAATTCAATATTTTAAAGCCTATAGTCTTTGTTTTATAATACATAAAAAAAATTATAAAATTTCATATTTTAAAGTATATAGCCTTTATTTTGTAATACAACAAAAAAATTGTGATATCTCATATTTTAAAGTGTATAACCTTCAATTTCTACTATATGTAAAAAAATTCATGCGATTCAATATTTCAAAGACTAGAGTCTTTATTTTATAGTGTATCCAAAAAAATAGTGAAATATCATTTTAAATTATATAGCCTTCAATTTCTACTATATGTAAAAATTCATGTAATTCAATATTTTAAAGTCTATAGTATTTATTTTATAATACAACAAAAAATAGTAAAATCTCACATTTTAAAGTATATAACATTTAATTCTACAATATGTAAAAAATTCATGTGATTCAATATTTCAAAGGTTATAGCTTTTGTTTTATAATACATCTAAACAAAAGTGAAATATCACATTTCAATATAGCCTTTAATTTATACAATATTTAAATATTTATGCAATTCAATATTTTAAAGCCTACTATAGTCTTTGTTTTATAACACATCCAAAAAATATATGAAATTTCATATTTTAAAGTATATAGCCTTCAATTTCTACTATACGTAAAAAATTAATGTAATACAATATTTTAAAACCTATAGCTTTTTTTTGTAATACAACCAAAAATTTTTTGATATCTCATATTTTAAAGTGTATAGTCTTCAATTTCTACTATATGTAAAAATTTCAAGAGATTCAATATTTCAAAGACTATACTCTTTATTTTATAGTGTATCCAGAAAAAATAGTGAAATATCATTTTAAATTATATAGCCTTCAATTTCTACTATATGTAAAAATTCATGTAATTCAATATTTTAAAGTCTATACTCTTTATTTTATAATACAACCAAAAAATAGTGAAATCTCACATTTTAAAGTACATAGCATTTAATTTCTACTATATGTAAAAAATTCATATGATTCAATATTTCAAAGGTTATAGTCTTTGTTTTATATAATACATCTAAAAAAAAGTAAAATATCACATTTCAAAGTATATAGCCTTTAATTTCTACAATATTTAAAAATTTATGCAATTCAATATTTTAAAGTCTATAGTCTTTGTTTTATAACACATCCAAAAAATTTATGAAATTTCATATTTTAAAGTATATAGCCTTCAATTTCTACTATATGTAAAAAATTAATGTAATACAATATTTTAAAGCCTATAGCTTTTATTTTGTAATACAACCAAAAAAATTGTGATATCTCATATTTTAAAGTGTGTAGCTTTCAATTTCTACTATAAGTAAAAAATTCATGTGATTCAATATTTCAAAGACTATATAGTCTTTATTCTATAGTGTATCCAAAAAAATAGTGAAATATCATTTTAAATTATATAACCTTCAATTTCTACTATATGTAAAAATTCATGTAATTCAATATTTTAAAGTCTATAGTCTTTATTTTAGAACACATTTGAAAAATTGTGAAATCTCACATTTTAAAGTATATTGCCTTTAATTTCTACTATATGTAAAAAATTTATGTAATTCAATATTTTAAAATATATATTCTTTATTTTATAAACAAAAAAAAAATGATATCTCATATTTTAAAGTGTAGCCTTCAATTTTTACTATATTTCAAAAATTCATGTAATTCAATATTTTAAAGTCTATAGCCTTTATTTTATAATACAACCAAAAAATTAGTAAAATCTCACATTTCAAAGTATATAGCTTTCAATTTCTACTATATGTAAAAATTCGTATAATTCTATATATGAGGTTGATACTTGATACAATTGGTAAACGATTCATTATCTTTTAAGTGAAGTTTCATGTTCGAATCTTTGTAGATGAAAAAAAAAAATCTCACTGTTAGCCTTACCTACTATTCCAAAATCCCAAGTACATAGACAATGCATGATTAAGAGTGGGACATTAAAACTTCAATATAACTAATCTAAGATTATTTTATGTTAGAGCTAGCTCATTCCTATCAAATATGTATTTTGGGGTATCCCATACCCTTCTTGAACTTAATTTCTAACTAGTTAATTATCATATAATGGTAATGAAGTGGATGTAAAATTTCGGATTATTTTTCCTTTATCAATTTTTATAAATTGTTACACCATGCATGTTAATAACGTCTAAAAAATATGTACTACATAATATAACCTATTTTTTATATTGTCATCTAATCAAATAATAGATGTCAATATTTTAATTTACTGATTCAGAAATAAGTTATAAGATGAAAATGAATAAAATTATCTACAATTATATCTATAATCAATAAATGAATTGTGCATCCATATCTTTGTGATAAGGAAAAAAAATGTTGTTTGATGTACGTACATGCACAAAAATTTACAATACTAAAATCAAACACTACAATCGGGGTTCTATCGTATCTATCTATCCATGATTTTGTGTCCTTCTCTCCGGAAATATACGGGAGAAGGATAAGATGATACATGACATTAATCAATAATTAATCAAGGTGGATTAGGTTTTGTTAATTTGTTTAGGGTTGGTTGATTGGTTCCTATGATGGGAAATTGCATTGGATCTCGTTCCAAGGTTGATAACATTAACACTACTACTTCTACTTATGGATCCAAACCTACCCCTGGTACGTACATAACTCTTCCCATGATTATGAACGATGCAATATAATTAACCATATATTTTAATTAGTAACAATTTTGACAAATAATTAATTCTTGTTATGTAGTAGTATTATTATTCATTAGACATGAGTAATCTTTGATTTTCTCTTTGTTCAATTGTTAGTTCATTCAAGTCCAACAATGCAAAGATTCAGTGGTAATTATGAAGGTAATAAAAATGAGTCTCTTCTTTCAAAAACTCCAAGATCTGAAGGTGAAATACTTCCTTCCCTTCATTTAAAACCCTTCACATTCATTCATCTTAAGGATGCTACTAGAAATTTCAGTCCTCAAACTCTAATTGGAGAAGGGGGATTTGGATATGTATATAAGGGGCAGATTGATGGAATGGTTGTAGCTGTGAAGAAGCTTAAACCTGAAGGTTTTCAAGGGCATAAAGAGTGGCTGGTATGTTGCTTGCTCCTATCAGCATTTAGTATCATAGTTTTGTTCAAAATGAATATCTTCTGACAAGAGTCGAGTTATTTGAACTCATTCCAACTAAGACATGGTGTCGAGTCAACGGTTTTCGTTGAAAATGATCACGAAATTATCACTTGGAAGATGGATGAGCCTCGCGGTGTTTTAGATAAACTGAGTACACGTAACATTTCTTTTCTGATAATGTGCAGTTTTCTTTATTCACAGTCTGAGCTCAATTATCTTGGCCAATTGCATCATCCAAATATTGTCAAACTTATTGGATACTGCTTAGATGGGGATAACCGGCTTCTAGTGTACGAGTACATGCCCAATGGAAGCTTGGAAAATCATCTATTTTGCAGTATGTTATGTTATATATGATGCATATAGTAGCATAGAATCATACACTTTAAACATACTGCATTATGATTTAGCATTTTCCAAGTCAAATATGTATGGAACTATGGATGCTTAAAACTGTTCTGATAAACTCTGGAAATGTTAAAACTACAGAGGATGCAGAACCACTTTCTTGGGCAACAAGAATCAAAGTTGCTATTGGTGCTGCTAGAGGACTAGCCTTCCTACATGAATCTGAGCAACATGTGATCTACCGTGACTTCAAGGCTTCCAACATTTTATTAGATTTGGTGAAAAATACTTATTATGCAGATTCAAAGTTCCTTTTTTAACTAACATCAGTATCCTAATAGTCTAGAAATTTTGACATGCTATACAAATGCAGGAATTCAATGCAAAACTCTCTGATTTTGGATTGGCAAAAGAAGGTCCCACTGGCGATTGTTCTCATGTTTCTACTAAAGTCATCGGCACTCAAGGCTATGCTGCTCCTGAATATATTGCTACAGGTTTAGTATTAGCTTAACTTTAATTTCATGCTTTCTGATTCATTATAGATACAAAAACAGTTACCCTATCAGCTCCCTCTTTTTTAGGATTGTTATTAAGATGTTTCAAACCCAGCTATACTGATTTGTTGATATTACTTATAGTGTTGATTTAACTAGCTAGGTGATAAATGAAATCTTTTAAGGCCTAACTGAACGTACTACCTTTGTCCACTAATAACTGTCATAAATATCTGAACACAAATTGTGTCCAGATTCCACATTTAGTCACATGATGGATTATCATTGTCCTCATTATGGGATTTCTTTACAAAGATGTTTATAACAATAAACACAATCTTTGATCAGGTCGGTTGACAGCAAGGTGTGATGTTTATAGCTTTGGGGTTATGCTATTGGAACTACTAACAGGGAGAGAAGCTGTTGATAAAACAAGAAATGGGGTGGAAGGGAATCTGGTAGATTGGGTAAGGCCCTATTTGGGTGATAGGAGGAAGTTGTTCAGGATCATGGACACCAAGTTACAAGGACAGTACCCACAAAGAGCAGCATATTCTGCTGCAGTTCTTGCATTTAGGTGCATTAGTGGTGCCAAATATAGACCACACATGTCTGAGGTTTTGGATACATTGGAACACTTGCCAGTTACAAGACATTCAGCAGCAAGCCCAACTAGGCCTGAGGAGGAGAGGCCCATCTCAAGCCCAATTGGAGAGATGGTTCCTAGGCATAATCATCATCATCATTCAACAGAGGTAGCATAATGTTGTGAAATTCTCCTAGGTTCCCTTCATTTTTTGGGTTGTTTTAGGTGATAGCCCCCTTGAGGGAGCTTTGTGGACTTTTCCACTTTACCTATAGATAGGTAAAGAACTTTGGTCATAAAGATTATCATCAACAAAAAGCATTACTAATTTATTATTGTATCAAGTTGCCACTGATAAGTGTTCAGCAAGACAGCAACAAGAATTTCTTTTGAATTGCATGCAAATGATTCTGGTTTAGTTAACTAGTTTTAGAATGAGTCCAAGATAACTGTGTTTGAACTAAATAAATATTAAAATTTTTTAGAATCCAATTGATATCAAATTGAAAATATCAGGATAAAAAGATTATTTACAGATTCAAAATAGTATTTAAGGTCTAATAATCATATGCTTGTATAGAGTAGGGGTGTATGACAACATTTATGACAAGGTTTCAAATGCCTGAGCCCCACGTGCTACCTTGATGAAAACATCTTCCATGGTGGTGTCAGCTAAACCCCATGCAGAAACTGTGAAGTTCCTCTTTGCAAATTCAGCAGCTTGGAATACATCAGCTATTCTAACCTCTGCCTTTGGCAGCTCAAATTTCTGTGTTCCACTGAGATGGTATATCTTGTTGGCATTTGGAGTAAGGTGCTGCACAATGTTCTCCACATCCCTCTCATGGTCTGAAGATGTTGTCATTGTGAACACATAGGTTCCTCCATATCTTGCTTTCAGCTATCCTAGACCAACACAGGTAGCATTCAAGTGTTATATAAAGTTCAAAGTCTAAATGGTTGGAGTCATGAGTGTCTTTTTTTGTAAGTGATATAGTCACCCAAGTCGACATGCTGCAATTATAGTTTAAGAACGTGTTTGGTAAGGGGATAAATTTTCATGGATGAGTTTCATAAGTAATTATTTTACACAATGAGTTCATCCATGAAAACTTAGCCTCCATTTTTACCACCAACCAAACACACATAGAGTGTGAATTTCAGCTGTAGAAAGATTGAACTCTATTTTAACAAGAAAAACATTAACAATGTGAATGAATACAATGTTAATCACCACATGTCGATTAGGGAACTTAAATTTCTATGCATACGGCATAATCAATGGAACTGAATGAGAAAACAAATGAAGAGTGTAATAAGTTAGGATTTTGTTCTCTCTCTCTCTCTCTCTCTCTATATATATATATATATATATCAAGCTGCTTCCATGAGCCTATTTAAATAATGGAGAATATTTTTAGCAATGGCTAATAAAAACTATAAATGGTCTTATGCAACATGAACGGTTTTATTTTGCAATATATGTTTGATATTACTTATGGAATTTTACCTCTTTTGGATTTCCTATGCACTGCAAGCTACCATTTACAAATATTCCCAATCTATCACACAAGGCCTCTGCCTCTTCCATGGAATGAGCTGAAAAGAATTCAAACAAGATTTTATCAATCTATTTGTGGATAGGGAGAGAGAAAGAGAGAGTGAACAACTTCATGTTGTTGTGAAACCTTATAAACAAAGAATCTTAACTTGATCAGTGCTTAAAATATCAAAGACAGTGAGAGAGAGATATACTGGTGAGAATGATTGCACAATCCTTTCTGGCACTCCTAAGAACATTCCATAAGCGTTTTCTTGACGCAGGGTCTAACCCAGTACTTGGCTCATCCATATAAACAACCTTGAAATTTCAGCACTTAACATTTTGAGCAAACATAACTCGAATCTTCTAATAGAACTTAGGATCAGATTGGATTGAAAAGAAGAAGAAAAACAACATACACCGGGGTTCCCGATCAATGAAATTGCGACACTAAGCCTCCTCTTCATCCCTCCACTGTATTTCCCAACTCGTTTATCAGCAACTCCTCCATGAAAAAGGTTTAAGCTCTTCAAAGATCCTTCAACTGCCTGCAGCAACCAGCAATGAAGTGGCACATAAGAATTATCCATGCAAGGTTTAGGAAACTGGAGACAATATTAAATATTTTTAAATATTTCAGAAACATTTAGTTATAAGGACTGGTCAATGATCTATTTCTCTGCGAAACATGAAGCACCTATTTATACTGATATTTTGGAAACTGGAGGGTATTTTAAAACTAACACTAACACCCCAACCAATTTCAAGACAACTAATGCCATTAGGCTAATTTTAATAATCTAACAATAATAATTTCTCTCAGATCAGCTTACTTGTGTTAAGGCTGAACCTTTGAGATTTTTAAGCCTGCCATAAAAAAGTAGGTGCTCTCTTCCTGTCAAGCTTTCCCACAGCAAGCTATAATATCAATAGAAAAATAAAAATGTTAGGCAAAAGATTTAGTTGTAGATTTGATTTTAGAAAAGAAAGTGAAAGAAAGAGTGAGGTTAGAGAAAATTCCAACTTACTCATGCTGTGGACATACACCCATGTTAGTATATATTCCATTCATATGAGTTCTTATGTCCATGCCTTGAACGAATGCCGCACCAGAGGTTGGCTTTGTGAGACCAATCATCTACAAGCATACATAAGCTGATTACATTTTTTAACTGAGGAGAAACCAGTAAAAGAAAGAAATGGGGTTTCAAGGAACTATAGTAAAGTTTTGCATCATAGGGTAATAAGCCAATCAGAGGTCAAATATATATATATATATATATATTGCTTGAACAAAATCAATTTTAACTGACCATACTAATAAAAGAGGTCTTCCCAGCACCATTGGGACCAAGCATACCAAAGCATTCCCCTTGAGGCACAACAAGGGACAACCCTCTCACTGCAAGTTTCTCTGGGTTTCCATCCTTCCCTGGATAGACTTTTTTTAGGTTGTCACATACAATAGCATGATTCATAGTTGGTTCAAGTAGCAGCTGCTCCACTTTCTCCCTCTGAAGAGAACAAAGAAGACATCATGAAGCACATTATGAAGGTTACTAATTCACACCATTTTGAGTACAACCAAACTTGCAGTTGCAAACAACTTGCAACATACACATCAGGTTTTTCAGTAAAAAATATAAGGCATTTATGTGACAGATACTAATGTGTACCTTCATGTTAATTTTTTAAAAAATTTAAATATAATTGAAAAAAGAAAAAGATTTTGACAGAAAGGAAATTTTTGTTTTTCTAATGGAATCCAAGCCCAGATTAGAGTTTCACCTAGCTGTCCCAAGCTATGTGTATCACTCTACAGCTAGTAGGTGAAGGTATATGTTTGCATTTATTCAATACAAGTAAAACTCACCTCTTGGATGATATCAGATTTCTCCATCTCAGCCAACACATTTGAACCCTGGCTTTTGATTGTGAGCTTGTGGAAAGATGAAAATGGCTTTTTCTGAAATCCTTTCAAGAGAAATAGAGGACTTTTTCCTGATGAGAAAACTTGATCAATGCAATAAGCAGCAAGAAGAACAATTTTCCACTCAAAAAGCATGATGATTAAGATCTCTTTCATGCCATTGGTGCCATCATTCAGATCTTGCCACCTCATACCATCAGCCCCTGAACTATTCCCGTCCATTGCGAATTGTGCAAACTCATATAATCCACGGTATAAAGCAAAACCGGGATACAACTCCATAATAATGATCCATCCTCCTGAAGTAATAGCAGAAACAATCAAAAGGTAGAAGTTTAGAAACTACCAACACATTGGCATATGACTGAAGTGAAATTTGTGCAGATAAAACATCTAATCAGAGTGATAATAACAGTCCCTTTATTCAAATAATGAGAATGAAATACTTCCTTTACTTTTTTAGTCAGTTAACTTACTTGGAAATAATTCATTTTCTACAAAATCCTGGAAAAGAAAACCAGCTAACAGCCCAGTTCCAAAGACAACTATATATGCTGTCACTGCAATTATAAAAAATACAAGTCAGTAATCAGATCTGAGAAGATAATTTGAAACATGTAGAATAGACTCATAGTAGTCTTAACATTTGAAGACAAGTAGATGAAAGTGTAGGAAAAAATGAATTTTATCAAACCTGTAGCAGTCTTAACATTTGAAAACATGCCAGCCACCAGAAATGCCATTGAAATTTGTAAGTTTATATAGATGAAATAAAACACAAATTGGATGCTGTAGTCATTCACTGTGAAGAATTTTAAGCCTGCAAGAAAAAGGAAAAAAGAAGAGCATTAAAGAGAATTTGAAAATGCAAAGAATAGTAAGCAGTTCAATAGCAGTATTCTTAGTTTCTTACCACATAATGAGCCAAATAACACATAACACACCATGTAGATCACTGATATGGCAAGAAAATAACCATATGAAATCATCCAATATGGCCCATCACCAAGACCGTGCATCTTCATCATGATTCTTAATTTTTGTTGCTTCTCATATACCAGTGATGTCAGAACAACCTTACATTAACAAAATAAACAAAAAAATAAGTGTTTATTCCTGTTGAGAAGCTATATACAACAAAATATACTCTGTTGTCTTCACAACTTCACATCAGAATGTGTGGCGGCTTTGAAAAAAAAAAATTAGTTGATAGAAACCCATTTGGCCATAAAATGTCAGCACTGTCCACTCATTTTGGTTGAATTCTCTTGATACACACATATTCATAGCTGATACATTTATTCAGATATTTTTCGCTTACAGGAAATAGTTGCAGGATGACCCAGGTAAAGAACAGACCACCCAAAACAGAAGTTATATCGATCCTAATTGTGGTCTCAGATTTCGGCATTTCCTTTAGAAACTCAAATAACATTTTTGTACCAGATCCCAGCAGAAACTGCAGGTAGGCATTTGATATCTGCATGCATACAGATACTAGATGTTAGTCCCTATCATAATCCGCCAGGACCAATGACTGAACATTTGAAACTAGTTTTAGTATATACCATATTTACAGAACGAGGAACGCGCATCATTTTGAAAGGACCGGATCCATCGTCATCTGTGTACTTGAGGGTTGAGTTATACCATATGCTGATGTTAAATATATCCTTATTCGAATTTAGAAAATCAAAAGCTGCCAAAACAATATTAATTAAGTATTGTCTTCCAAAGACTATGTAAATTGAGGTACAATGATAATAAGTACCTGAAGCTATCTCAATGATCTGTTCTTCTGTGTTACCTCTTTGATAAGCTCTGTAGAGCTCATCGTTTATATCAGAAGAACTATTACGCCATAAACTTAAACCCTGAATACATCTGACTTCTTGATCTAATGGAATTAAGATTCAATTAGTAACAGAAACAAAAAACTTAAGAGAAAAGATAATGCATATAGAACTATTACCATCATTGTGCAAGTTACAAAACTTATACATTAATGTTTCTCTATACTCCAGCGGTTGGCTCCCCAAGTTTTTCAAAACAACCCTGAACCTCCAAACCACCAACAAAACATACACATTCACACTCACAAGCATTCTTATTGACTCCATTTCTGGTTATTACATTTTATAACTTGCATTGCCAATACAAGAAGGATGTTCAAGTTCCATAGTTTCATTACCTTGTGTCAGATTGTACTTGGAGGCTCCTCTTGAGAAGTCAAAGGAGAAACTGGAGTTCTCCATGCACCGATCTTGTTGCAGATAATAAATGGACATATTCGAACTAAAACTAAAAGCAGGGTCGACAAAAATACTTGGCTCCATCGTTGCTTTAGTTCCCTGAACCATTTTGATGGTTATACCAGCAACAAGAGTGTCAAAAGAAATAACAAGTGATAAATGTCAGATAAAATTTACAATCCAGAAAGACAAATAGAGGAAGCAATAGCAACTCACTAGAACCATAGCTGCCAAACTGGCCATAATATCAGATTCATTTATACTCAAGGCACCTGGAAACATATTTCCAAACAACACTGCACAAAAAAATTGTCATACTTTAATTATCAGAACTGTGGTTATTTTTTTACTCTTTGATGAATAGTGAATCACAGAACTTTATAGTTTATACTTCATTCTACAACTACCATAATTTTAACAAGAACATCAAGGCAATGCTAGTATGACTGACATTGTTCTAAAATTATTCATTGTATTTCTTAGGATTTTTTGTTTTTCACTTTCTGTTTTTACTATCTTCTGTAAGTATTCTACAAACATTATTACTTATGACACACTGAAAATATTATACATCATTCATACATAAAAATCAAACAAATAATTTAAAAAAGAAAATAAAAAAACAAAACCATGAAAGCATGTGACTTTAGACCGTGTTCAGTTCTTATTTCTTAACACCAATCAAACATGCCATGCATGAACCGAAGAACTGAAGAAACATAAACAATCAAATGAACTATATACGAAACAGAAACTAATCAAAGGTGAAAAAACAGAGTTGCATACACATGATATGAGTAAAAGTTCATTTTCGTCTCTAAAATTATATGCCTGGAGTTAAGATTCAACGATTTATCCCCGACATTGTCAAAGAATAGTCCAAATTAGTCCTTATTAACATTCCCCACAACTCGAATCAATTTCGTTGACTAAACCATTGATTTCTCAAATTGAGGAATCAAAGCGACACACATTATAATCCTCAAGAATAAAAATGAAACCTTTACTCAAGTTATGGACTTACTTCGTGCAAAAGATTGGTTATTGGCAGTGAAGAGCATAGTGACAGGGCAAGTATCGTTTACGATGCAGGACTTGTCTTGCTGAGCTCGGTAGAAGGGAATTTGCAACAATGGAGGCCATTCGGGTGGGTTAGGGATGGGACACGTGTCGGATTCACCGGACTCCAAGTACTGTGGGCCACACAGCTTCTCAGAGGCAGGGCAAGTAGCTCCGATTGTCCTGTCGTAGGCACAAACGCAACCGTCGCATTGTTCCTCCGTCGTCGTCTTCGCCTGTTGCTGCGTCGCACTGTCGATGAAAGATTGGAGTAGCGATAGCAATACGCATAGGATCACCGGAAACAGCACTAGCCTTATGTTCGTCTTCACGTTCCGTTTCTTACAGAAAAAAAAAATAAAAACAGAGAACCAAAAGAGAAGGAGGTGTTGATGACGTGATTCGTAGATTATAGGTAGAAAAAAGATGAATATTGTTGGGTGAAAGTGCAACGGAAGTGAAGAAGTAAGAATGAAAAAGTAGAAACCTGGAAGGTTAGGTTCTTGCGGAGAAGAGCGTTTGCTTGAGTCCAGAAGCTCGATGGGTTGGCCATTTCTTCTTGTGAGGTTTAGTATTTGATTCCCGCCTCGTATATTAATATAAAATATATTTGTTGTTGATGTCGTGGTTACAGAGTATCTGAATGGTGAGACTGGTTATCAACTCTTCGTCTTCGCTCTGTTTCATGACAGCGGTGAAAGATTTCAGATAACGTTGTTACCTATGACTATGACTCTATGAGTACTGATATCCATGTTATAAAAACTATTAATGGACGTTGATTCATTTGAATTATGTATATTTAGTATTTTTCTAACTATTACTATAATTTAATAATTCATTATCAACCTATTGTGTACAATATATACAATATAATATAATATGTACAACACATATCACATGTTGTGCATATTATGTACCACATGATATACATAATATATATTATAGGAGATGAGAGTGAGAAATAAACTTAGATAATTGTATCTTATTTGAATTGTCAAAATTAGAATATAGAATCATTTGATTTTTTAAATCATGATCATTCAAATAAGATTCAATGATTTAAGTTTATTCCTCTCACTTTATATTTTCTCATATATCACATATTGCAAAAAAAAAAAAATATTATAACATATATATATTGTGCACAACATACGTTGTGCATATTATATTATAAATATTGTACATAATATGTTAACTATTTTAGCTATTTTTTTCGTTCTACATCAAATATTTACCTTTTTTATCAACAGTTTATTTATAGTTGAAAGATGTGAATTTTAAATATGACTCATTCTTTATCGCATATCGGTAATAAAAGAAATATTTGTGACTTGAAAACTGAGAAAAAAAATTTAAAAACATTCTCTGGCTAAATTACAATGTTAATTAATAATGTTGACTTTTCTTATTAGAAATAAATAGAGTTTTCATTTTTTAGGGCAAAGTAATAACTATTAAAGACCGGATCATTCATTTGCTTATTAAAATTGTAAAAAGATAATTACAATGTTAATTAATAGTGTTGACTTTAATTTGTATTTCTTTCTTTTTTCATATAAATCCAAAGGATTGTCTATTTAGGTTGCACAATGCTTCCGCACTAAGCAATGCTACTTTTGTTCTTCCTTTCCTTTTTTAGTTCCCCAAATTCATTCATACCACCATTGTGCCGTGTGGAGGTGGATGGAGTGGTACGTTTTAATTTGTATAATTCCATATATAGATTTCTGGTTTTGAACTCTACAACTTTATATAGGATTTTAGGATCGATCCAATCAATTAATTGACCATTTTTGTTAATAAGGTGCTAAAATAATGATTAAAACGAATTCTAGTATTTTCTCATTTAATCTATCATATCAAACTTAGATAACTTAGATTCAATTGATGGTGGATTTGGTATTACTTTTACAAAAACTAAAGTCTCTCTAAAGCTTCATTTTAATTATTTAAGAAAAATTAAAACCCCAGTCTCATTTTAAAATTGCTTAGTGATAGACACAAACTTTTTAATTTATCAAATCAGAAAGTGTTAACTTGTTATTTTAAAAAGTAGAAGCACATCTTCAGCACGCTGAAAGTAATTGTGTGCTAAATCTGTGTTTGAATTGCAGATCATTTTCTATCTGGTTGAGGATCGAATGTCTTGGTTGGCAATTTTCTTTTTTAAGACAATTATCTACTACGAGGTGCTACAAAGCAAAAAAACTTGTATGATGTTTTTCTTTTTTTAAAAAAAAAATTACAACAAAAAATAGGAAACATTGTTGATGCTTAGAGGTCAACATCACAATGGGCTTTGACTATTTTTGGATCAAACACCCCAAAACACACAAGGAAATATTAAATTTGGACCATACTAAGGTTCTTTAAAACATGCACTATGGTCCTTGATAATTACTATCAATTTAATCACAATACACACTTGGGGAGAAAGAAAGAAGGAAACACACAATATATAGACAACTCAGAAATCAAATCATGCCGAGAACAAACAGAACATAAATTTGGGGTATAGTTGCATCATCATGCAAAGCTAAAAACCTATAATGTACAAATCACCCTCAATCGCCCAAATTTGCAGCATGTGAAGAAAATCAAGAAATAGACCTTGATCAGAACACACCTACAATAATCCTATCATCAATTCAACAATGTCAAACTTTTATCCAAGATTACATATAATAATAATAATAATAATAATAATAATAATAATGAACCTCTCTGAGTTTCAAGTTCCTCCATGTTGAACTCCTGAAAAGTTAAAAAAACCAGTCTTCCTCAAATCACCTCCTCCACTCTGCTTGAATTACCTTTCCTGCAACATGAACAGAAATTAAGACATTAGCTAGAACATAAGTCACTCATTTTTTAACTCTACAATTTCACTTCTACCAAGTTGTATTTACTCTAACTAAAAGGACACATTTTGTGCTGTTTTGTTGGATGGCATGATTTGATTAATTTTTGTCCCATGATAATTCATTGAAATAGGAAGAAGTCAAACTTTATCATACCATTCGCGTCTCTAGATGAGGAGGATACGGTTCTGTCACTTCTGTGGCTCCCTTTGCCACCTGATTGGACTGGTCTCTGTGTCCTAGGTGAATGCGAGCTAATTTTGCTGTTAGTTGAAGATGGCAAAGAATGTCGTCTGGCAAGGTTGGTTTTCTCGCTTCCGTCATTCGAAAGCCGTGGGGATCCTTGTGCCCTTAACTTTGCCTTGGCAGATTCAGTTGCTGCCATGTAACTCGGTAGCGTTGGACTGTTCTGTAAACCATTCTCTGCACGCTCCGGCTTTGCTGCAATTGAGGTTTTTCGAGTAGGTTTTTGGTTTTCATTGCCTGCTGGATCTTCCTTGTGACTCAAATCTCCATTTGTTACATGAGAATTTTCAACTTTACAACTGGCCTCTGGCAAATCTTTTGGCTCATTTTTCACTTCATCTTCAGCAATGTTTTCATCATTACTTGTAATCTCTGTCAAAGGCTTCGATTCCACAGCCACTTGATTGCAGCTTCGAGTGGCAGACACCTCCTTATTAATGGAATGTGTAGGAGTAGTTTCTACATCAAGCACACTGGAAACGGGTAATATTGTTTCCTTCTTGATCTTTTCATTAGAACTGATGACCCCCTGTTCCAAAACAACATTGCCTGGAGTAATTGTTGCCCTTTCCAAATGCTGCTTTGGGGTCTCAGATTCAACTTCTGACACAGCAGCATTCTCAACAACTGGGTTATGAACCTTTCTCAAGTTACGTTTAACCTTTTCAAGCTCATGTTGCGGATTTTCCTGCACAGGATCTGCAGGCTGGCTTGTAATTTTCCTTAAGTTTCGCTTTGGTTTCTCAAATTCAGGATTTGGTTGCACTGGGACAGAGTCAAGATTTGCACTAGGAATCTTCCGGTTGGTTCGCTTAGACTTGCTCAATTGAGCTTCTCCAATTGAAACGTTACCCTGCTTTCTCTGGCTCTTAGTGTCTCGAATTTTCTTGGGCTGGGGAACTGGTTTCCAAAAGTAAGTAGCTGACCAGCGCTCCAACCAACTTAGGACTGAATTCGGATCTCCCGGAATGTATTGCAAACGAAGGGCCATTACTGTACTTGATGAAGCAAGAAGCTGAAACAACAAAAACGTTTTGACATGCTCAATATAACTGACACATCAAAGACAAACTGAAAAAGAAGTTTGTGTGCTCCAGATATGTTAAGGACATCGCCAATATTGCACAAAAAGTCATAAACCCATTTAGAATAGATTCATCATTCATTGTCTCATGAGACCATCACTTTAAGAATTATAATGCGTGATCATAACATGATCACATCAAAGGAAAACTAGTGCCCATTACTCTTCCAGTGAATATCGCCATGTGCTTTAATCACAAAAATAATCAGATAATAAATAGCTGCTCATGCAATTAAAATTTAGAACACACTCTTTCGTGTCAATAACTAACTAGTTGTACAAGAATTCAACCATCTCCCCCAAAGAGAAATTATCACATACATGGAGTAATATAAGTTACCTTACGAGTGAAAGCATTTGCTGACAGATTCATAACTTTTGTGGGTATAGCAACTGGCTTGACATGTTTGCCATCCTAAGACACAAGTAGTTGAGAAGGAAAACAATTAGCAGTAGCAACAAGAAATAAAATATTACACTTGCAATCTCCCCTTCCCTCTATCTTCACCGGCTTGTGATACACTCACAAACTTGAAACTATCTAACATTACCTAACTGGTACACGACCCAACATCCAAAAGAAACTTGACAGAAATTTCACTCATTATACCAATATATTTAATTTGTTAAAATTCACTTGCATCTGAAATATTAGTTGTTGAAGAGATCCCCTAACAACTTATATGATGCACCAACACAGAAGAGACCACCTTTAATTGACTTACATAGCCCCCCACCCCCTCCCTCCAGAAGAAAAGAATCAGAACAAAACTTTGGTTACATCAGAGGCACATCTGAAATTGACTTGCATATTTTACATTTTAGAGAATTCAGTACTTCAAAACCATTACCAGAGACTTCGTTAAATTACACTTCTCTTGGATTTCAAATCCAATATCCGCTTGTCTAACTCTTCCTCCACGTACAAGTGCTTGTAACTTGACAACCCCGTACATACAGCACAATGTAGCCACAGCTTGTCTCCTAACCAAGTGTCCTCGGATAAGTGCTTGCAACCTTATTATGCCTTTTAGTGCCCTAAATGCCCTCCGAGCCTTCATGAAAGACACTTCCATTAGTTGACATAATACCAACTATTACAATTTATGAGAAGCCACACATAATACAATATAAACTCCACAAAGATAGTTCTAATAAGTTTTAAAAAATGTCCATGCCAACTCTTTCGAGGAGATGGTTATGAATTATCAAAGAAAGAAGCAGCAGAGAACTTAAAACTGCAACAAAATTCCTGTTGAAATGTGGTTTTCAGCCAGTGTGTCGTAACAGTGGGAATGATGCAGAGTTTATCTCCACTCAAAACACGAGAGAAAATTATTCCAACATGAAAGACATAATCATCTTATTCATTTCACAGAACATACAGGTAGTTGCAACATTGATAGCTCCCTTTGATAGATAAACACTTCATCATTCCCAATAAAAAAAATTTGAAAAAATATTGCAGGTGAGAGGAAGGAAGTGGGGAGACAGACTCACAGACATCATGGCTTCAAAAATTGAATCTTTGAATATTTCATTTCTTGATCCTCACAGGTGTATCATTATTAAATTTACTGTATTAAGTCCATAACAAAATCGGTTGATTCAGTTCCACATATTTACTATCCTTATCCAGTAGTCTTCTAAATATCTGACTCATTAACGTATCTACAAAAAGTAAGCTACTAACCAAATAACCCCTGAAAGCAGCCTGTGCCTTTGTTGCTGCTTCCTCCAGCCTCATTGTCTCGGGATCAGGTGGTGCATCTTGGAGAACAGATCCCACTGTTTCTATTTCTTGATTTTCAGGTAAAACAGTGTCTGCCTCTTTATTCTCCAGCTCCAAGTCTTCCTCATTTCTGACAATGGTATTTGGGGTTGGATCTAAAGCCAAACCAGTTTCGGACACCTTGGAAGCCACAAATCCTTCTTTTCGATTAACAAACTTCTACATGAAGTTACAGTAAACAAAGTCAGAATTCAGAAGTTTCACTACAAAAGTGAAAGGTCATTTGAAAATACTTTCATTTTTCTTCAGAGTACTTTCAAATAACATGTCTTTATTATAATCCCCAGATTCAAAATTCCTATGCACATTAGGTGGATTGCAAATGTAGCCTAACAAGACAGTAGCATAATGCAAAGCAAACTACGAACAATAGTTTAAACCCATTACACCAATGGCAAAGCATAATTCGGTCATGCAGCGAAGCTTAATGTCTCAGGATCCTATGCCATATGACTAGTGACTATAGGCCTTGACCCAAAAACAGAACCTGTATTCTCTTTTTCCTGCATTCATTTTTCTATCCATAACAACATTTGATTAAAAAACCTGATGATATCATTTAGGTTAAGGTTTAAAGGGTAAATCTGTCATTGACTACTTATGTCCTGTTACAGATGATGTGATTTGAAGGAATATTTGCATTCATTAAATATGAATACAGTCTCATGAAGAGTATAGTTGAGGCGTTGCCCAAACTGTCATAGAGTCATACTGGTATTACCTCTCTTCCTTTTGAAATATGTGATTTGGAAGACTTTTTCCCAAACAGAACTGTTTTGATCCATTTTGCCGGTGACTTCCCCATTGTGAAATCAGGACCTGTAAGAGAAAGGTAAAAAAAATTAGCCTTGCCTCTTAATTAATCCCATAATTATTGTTTCATATTTGAAAATAGGCAATCAATTCAAACAACACAAACAGAAAAGAACAAACTTCATCAAGGAATCATGTAAGATGCCAGCTTAACAATTTAACCAAATTCAGTTACTCAGGTTAGTCCAGTTACAAAAGTGCATGAACTGATGATACTCAGTTCCTTTCGGTAGCCAAGCACACAAGGAGTGTTTGTTTGGAAGACACAAATACTATGGACATGTCCATCTAGACACAATGGGATATAGACACTAGTGTCCTATGCTTTTGAGTGGACACAATAGTCCCAAAAATTTAAGACACTAGTAGGTAAATGTGTCTCATCTTATGTCCTAAGACACTATCCAAACACTGGACGTGTGTAAATGTGTCAAGTGTCCAATGTCTCAGACACACTTAAACAAACACTCCCATACAGATGCAGGGACTGGTGGGTCTTGAAACTAGCAAGCCCTCCATGGCTGGGCAGACTAAAGTATTCATAAAAAGACAATATTTTAAGATAAATATCTAATTAAATTTATAAGATTCAAGGAATGCTTTATATACACTTCAAACAAAAACATTATTCTATATATATATGAGAGTATAATTTTCTTAGCAGTCTGAATTTAATAAAGTGTATCTGATACTGGTATCTTATTTAATTTAAAGTTAAGAAAATTACTTCAATCCACAAGTAAGCTCTTTTCATTCCTTTTCCGTAAAAATTTTCAAGGCCGAAATGGAACTACAGCTTTTGTCCCATAAAATAAATAAAAGATGGTGTTACATTTATTTTCTTCAATGAATGACATAAGAAAAGTATTAGTTTTCCTAATCCTACGAAATATCAACATTGCGTAAGGTAATATTCACTCCAACCCCATCATTACCAACCTAACTTTATAGCAAAAAAGAAACTTAGGCTACTAATAATAGCAACGGCTTTAAGAGTTTATGTCGTCAAGGAAAATAATGACCAATCAACTTAAAACAGCTAAATGTGCATCATTTACAATTAGTAGCATCTTTTTTCTCTAATTCAATAATACATCAGCACCCAAAAAAGTATCATTTCTTATTTTCTTTAATTTTTCAGCATCAATGGACCGTCAATAATTAATTCAGTATTCTCCTTCACCGTATCTACCCACAGTTTTCTTGTTCAACCGAGGAAAAAGACATGTGCTATCACCGACAGTAATAGCGTACGCAAATGATGAAATGATGAACCAAATCACAAATCGCGTACGAAATTTGGTTCGATCTCTCGACCTCCCTGAGTAACTTGCGGGCATTTTTTTTTTGGACAAGAATCTTAAAATTAAAAAAGGTAAAAACAAAAAAAAAACAGAGCATTGTAGCAATTAAGCAAGAAGACGAAACAGAACAAGGACATTGGATTCAAAATATTTTCAAGGAATGCGATGACACCACAGGATGCAATCAATGTAACAGGATTAAAAAAGAAAAGGGTTTCAAAACAAAGCACATATTCACAAAGAGAATGTTAGAACATCACAACTAGACAAGATCTGCTGCAAAGAAGAGCTTCAAGGCAGGCAGAGAAAACTGTTGAATCCATGAATCAGTGTGTGAAATTGAAATAGGAGGTAACCAGAAAGAGAGCGAGGCTAGATCTGAGAATTACCTGACCAATGTGGAACCTCTTCACCTCAAATCTACCATCCCTGTCAACCACACAAATCAAAACCACCTATGAGAGATTACAACATTAATAAAATACACAAAAACATTTTCCTCATTTTACTGTCTGTTTTTATTTTTTTAAAGGATAAGGAGAATATATATATATATATATAGATACAGTGGAGAGAAGAATAAAAAGTAGAGAGAGGAGAGTAGAGAATGATGTTGTGTACCATGGAAGGGAGAGAGAATGGATTGTTGATCCTAAAGCTGCAACAATTTTTTTGTGGTTGCTTTGTTTGTTGTTGTTTGTGAACTGTGCAAGCTGGAAGAGTGAAAAAATACTAGTGCTGAAAAAGCTTGGATTTTTAGCATGTGTGATTCACGCTCACGCGAGAACCGTTGATGGAGATGACTTTGAAGCGAACGGTTTGATCGTTGTGAAAAGAAGGAGGTGGGTGGGTGTGTGATAGTGGAGTGGAGCAAGTGTTTCTTGTTTTAATTCCAAAGAATAGGGTAAAATGACTAGAGTGCCCTCGGGTATTTTGATACTTATGGGAGCCACGGTGGCAGGAGCGCAGGAAGAGGAGGGTCCTCTGCTCTATCTTTGCGTCAAGACAAAGACAAACGCAACAAGATTTGACTACAAAGTGGTGCTACTCACTCCTCTTAACGACACTGTATTAATGCCTGTCCTATTATCCCTGCAACCTAAATAAAATATTTGGTTTCTTTTCTGCAAAATCTCTGCCTTGAGTTAAATTTTACATTTTTAACTTTTAATTAATATTTAAATAAATAAAAATAAGAGTTTGATTCTGATATACGATAAGTGTAAAGATATTTTACACTATATTCAATTAAAATACTTCTGTTATATGATTTTTGAGATAGCAAAGGAGAAAATACAATCATAATTGACATGACAACACATAATTGATGATTGTATAAATGAATTATATACTGTCAGTAAATGAAAATTAAATACAAATAAGAGTTTAATTTCAATCTACTTTCAGTGCAAAATAATTTTACATATACATTCAATCATGGATTGACACATAAGTAAAACTCTTTAACTCAACCACTAATTAACTAAAAAGTCACATAAATCAATGAATGTGATGACTGACAGTGTAAAATTTTTTATACTATCAATGTATCACAATTAAACTCTTCAAATAATATATATACGCCAATTTCAATTCCTATAAAAATTTTAATTGGTCAAATTTATCCATATCAACTTTAAACGTCTAGCAAATGAAAGTTTAAGGTGTTATTTTAGTTATGACAGCTAAATCAAACACATTAGTCTATGTTAATCTCAACAGAACGTTGAGAAATATACAAACTTCAACTACCAGCACATGTGAAACTCACTTTTTGATAATGCTCGACAGAGTGAGGAGTGGGCTTAGTATCCGTTGGGCTTGGGCCACCGTAAAGCAGTTTCTTAAACGGAACGGAACAAGAGAGAACACAATAACGGCTCTCCAGTTTTGAATTTTGAAATTGGACCAAGAAAAGTAGTACCTCCCTCCCTCTCTCTCTCTCTCTCTCTCTACCCCACTCACTTTGCAAAAGAACGAATAGAGCATCCACGTCAGCATCATCATCACACACGTTGTTGTTGTTGTTGTTACATTTTGAGTTTTGGTTTTCCCGCTCCTTAAGGACACTTGTCACAACCAGACAACCTTATAAAAATCCACATCAAACGCGTCTTCCTCTTAACACAGCAGTTACAACTTATTACAATCTCAGTACTCACTGTGTGTTTGAGTGTAGCGTTCAGATCCAATTCAGAAACAGAACCAATGGATCAACCCTCTCTTGATGATGTCTCTGGTAATTCTCTTTTCTCTTTAATTTCTCTCAAACAAGGAATTCAATTTGTATCTCTGATTCTATGCTTTCTGAATTATTATTTTTTTAACTGTGTGGTTGTGGTTCAGGGAACTCTGCATCTGCGAGACCCAAGCTACAGAGATACGCGCTGCGTTCCTCATCGAAATCCAAGGAACAGAAGCCAGATGCAACGGATCGCTCCAATTCCGCTGAATCTAATACTAAGAGGTAGTACTATCTTACATAATCTCCTTCTCCTGTTTCGATTTTGGAACGGTTGAACTCAATTGTGAGAAAAATGAAACAACAAAGTATCAGAATTTGAGATCTATCTTACTGTTAAGAGCTTGCGAAGAAGTTGCTTATTTTTTTGTATCCTCTGAAGATTCAAGCATCAAAATCCTAATTTGAAGGCCAAATTTTTTTTTTTTTAATTTTTTCAGAGCATGTGTTTGGGAAATGGAATAATTTTTTTATTTTTTGACAATTCTCTGAACATTCCAGTGAATATCATTAATTCACTACTTTATTAAATCACACTGTCGCTAATTCCAACATTAATGACACTGATTTTTTAATTCCTTTCTTGTTTTGGATTGTCTCCTCCTAAGCAAACATGAATATACTTGCCATTATTGGAAGAGTATTTTCCTACACATACTGCTCAGACACTTGGACAAAACAGTGCAGATAAGATTTTAATTTTGATGTGTGACAATCTCACCAAATTTTTATGCCACTTTTTAATTAATGAATAGTTAAATCAATTTTTTTTATATACCCTCTCCTACATTTACTATTAGAGATATTAGTAATTAGAATTTAGTTTAATTAGTTAGTAAAATCTCATTTTTCATATCATTCTCAATTCTCTTATTAGCACGCTATTTATACCGATACCATAAAATTCAACATGGTATCAGAGTCATACTATCCTCCATGAGCTTCCGCTGTACCATTTTTTTCTCTGTTTTCAAGAACTCAATATAGGCACATCAACCTAACTAACTAAACTAAATCTTAATTACAATAATATCTCTAATATTTACGGGTGGATCAAAATTAAACTTGCTGTGCTAATCTTGAAACATCATTACTTTTTTTATGGTTGAAACTTGAAAAATCTTATTTTCCATTTTCAGAGGGAGAATCACACCAAGTGTGAGTAAAAGTGTCAATGTCCTTGATTTCTCTGGCAAGGACAAGTCTAGCAGTGCCAAACCACCAAGAAGGCTCTCCATTCCTACCAAATCATTTGCCACTCCAAGCACAAAGCTGGTTGGCAACATTACCCCAATCTCGGAGGCCAGAACAAGGAAGTCTCCTAATGGCCAAGGATCACAAAGCAGAACTCAAACACCATCTTCTGACATCTCAAGAACATCGAGCCGGATCAAGTTCAATCTTCTGACCTCGGCTTCTTATTGGTTAAACCAGATCAAGCTCTCTGAATCTGCAGCAAAACACTCGGTTTCACTCGGATTTTTCAAACTGGCTTTGGAGGCAGGGTGTGAGGTACACAACATCATCAAACATATCCATAGAAATTACACAAGCATAGATAGATATATCGATTTTTCTTGAGAAAATTTTGTAGTATGAACACCTTTATCAATATATCACCATATATGATGATTGTTTGCTATTATGTAAGTTTTGAATGTGATGTTAACTAATCATAGATTTGAGACAATTCTTTTTAGTGTGAATTGATCTGCGTATAGGCATTAGAAGGGTCTTTTCTTTCCCTAAGGATTATTTGTCTGCATATTACCTGAACCATTTTCTTTTCTTTTCATGATTTCTTTGTTAAATATCAACCATAGCCTTACCAAAGAATGCAAGATGAGCTAAAATCTTATGTGAGCCGACATCAGCTTGCTGAACTTGGGGAACCAGTGAAGGAATTGTTTCAAAGCTATAACATTGCAGAAAATCAGGAGCAACCACAGTCACAGGTGTCTGAGACTATTTCACATGTGCCAGAAGAGGGAACTCCATCCTCTGATGATGAAGTGCACTGCTCCTCCTCTTCCGCCATGGCCACTGAAAAACCGATACCAAAGTGCTCAAACATTGAAACTGAATTCACTCAACCAAAACCAAAGTGCTCAAACATTGAAACTGAATTCACTCAATCTACTCCTGTTGCAGCTATAGAATCAACCAAAAAGGAGACTAATCAAAAGAGTACTCCAGGGTCCAGGTTAAGAGAAAATCTCAGGTTGTACTCAGCAAATTCAAAGCCTTCTGTTAACAGTGGAAATCGTAGGTCTGTTCAAAAATCAGAGAAGCCAAGTAAGCTTGACACTGCTAATAAGGAGAAGAGAGAAATCAAGAAACAAGGAAAGAAATCTGATGTTAATGTTAAAGAAGGTAAGAGTGCAGCAATATCTCTCTTATGATGCCAATGATTTTTCAGTTAGTCAATAAGACACCTTAATGATTTTCTGTTCTGTTTATTATTCTTACAGTTCCTTCACTTGCTGAAGATAATACAAGGGGGAACAAAGAAAATATGGTAAGTTTCTAACTACACAAATTGCAGTTTCTACAAAGATACTGGTAAAACAATTGGATTGCTGATATATATTATCTCTGCTCTTCTCTCGCAGGATGTTCTTCAGACCAATGATGAGATCACGAGTTTGACAGAAGTCATGTAAACAAAAGTTTATGAATTTTGTCATTTCCTTCTCAAACTTGGAAGTTTGTCTGCAGTGTTGTGTGTTTGGAGCTTGCTTGCATGCATATTTCCTTTTCATTTGATCATATGGCATATTTAATGCTTGTGTTCCTAAACTACATTTGTTTCATCAAACCAAGCTGTATTAGAATGTTATGGTTTGTCTATAGTTAATTTTATTATATCTGGGAAGGGTCATAGATTTCATGTGATGTCTTTTGTGAATGCATTATTTCTTTTAGTAAATTTATGCGAATTTCCATATATTTTCCGATCAGTAATATGTGGATCTAGATCGATCATATGCTGAAAATTGATGTTACATGCTCTCTAATAACATCGTCGGATTCTTGAATCATGTAATTGAAATACATATAAATGTTTATTGATAATCCTTTGACAGAACAAAGGAAAAAGACTCCATGAGAAAATTTGTGTTCCAATTAAGCTTTCAGGATATTTCCAACTTTGCTTTTAACAGTTTTGGTATTTCGGTTTAGAAGTTTTGGTATTTCGGTTTAGAAGTTTTGGTATTTCGGTTTAGAAAAATGATTTTTACCTCAGCTTTATTTTTTCAAATAGTCTAGTAACATGAAATGAATAAAATGTTTAAAATACTAATCATAACGAGTTTCGTCCTAACAATTAAATATGGGACATACTAAAACTTGTACATTTTATAATGCAGTTTATTGATCTTAGAGGATCTCCATATATTAATACGCTGTCTGAATAGTGAAAACCCGTGTTTGTTTTTGTAAACACCAACTTATACAAAACAAATAAAATACTTAATCATACAAATACAAGAATCACAATCAGGAAGAATTTGGTATTGTTATGATTTTTTATCTTTCTTATTTTAACAAATTAAAAATTGTTAAACATGTTACAACAATAGTATTCCATAAAATTTTAAAAAACTATTGTAAACATAAATCAATAATTTAAAAAGAATCTTAATCTAAATATTAAATAATATAGAATTTAATTTCAATCCACCATCATTATAGAGTAATTTTACACTTACATTCAATCATGGATTGACACTCCAGCAAAAATCTTTTAACTCAACCATTTACTAACTTAAAACTCACACAAATCAACAAATGTAATTGGTTATTAGTGTATTTACACTGTCAGTGCATCATAATTAAACTCGTAATATATTAGGTTATACTAGACCTATTTAATTTTAGAAAACACAAACTAACCTTAAAAAATACTTAATAACCAAAAGTTTTTAACTCAATCGCCCACTATCTAAAAAATCACACAAATCAATGAATGTGATTGGCTGACAGTGTAAAATTTTTTACACTTTCAGTGCATCATAATTAAACTCACTTTTAAAAGTGAAAAACACAATCACATGAATTTTTTTATTTAACAAAGGCAGTTTTAAACAACTTATAGTGCACTGCCATACTCAGCCTTCTCAGAAATTATTTATCTGAACTTGTTATACGTTCAAGAGCATCATAGTATAACCAGCATTAAAAAGAAAAACAAAATAATAAAAAATCTGCACCATCATTCACTTGGTATGACGATTAACCACCTCATATCAAGAGAAAATTGACAGGGAAATCATATAAGTAATAATAATATAAACGAAATTGAAGCTAGTTTTTATAAATCCTTGTGATCATAAACAATTCAGAAGGCTACACCTTACATATTTGGTTGACAACAATACAATGCAAATTGACCCAGTATTTTATATTACATGAACAGACAACATGCACAGAGCAAAAACTAAAAACAATCAAAGATAAGGTGGATCCTAACATTCAAAACAGCAAGGAATAAGGCTTGGAATTTGGTAAAGTTTGCACAATGGTTCTTATAGGTAGCAATGCAACCTGATTCACACTTTCAAAGAACCCCAAGAGTAGGATAACCTTAGTCGGCTGTCCAACTCTGCTCCACAATTTCCCTCACTCTTCGGTTGTACTCGCGCTTGTTTTCGCTAAACATTCGAGCTGCTTCAGAGTTCGCAGGAGAGTTTGGGTTTGGATCACAAAGCAACGACTGCCAAAAAGGAACCAACATTCAGCAAATAATGATACAATGCTGACTAGTACTACAAAGTAGGGTTAGTCAATTAAAAAGATCACCACAAAACTATATTAGTTATTTTTTTTTTACTTTTTTGGTTTTGGTCCTTGGGGAAGAAGGGGAACCTCCTAAAACATCAATGTTCAATAAAATTAAAGGACAGCCAGGCTCAATGTAGGAGATTACCACTTAGTGGAATCAGGGAAGGGATGATGTCCATAACCATATCCTTGCAAAAACATACTCTTTAGGATTTGAATTCATGAACTTCAGAGGATAAAAAGCTCTAGGAGCTGAGGTTACAAATTGTGCCGAGGCTAACCCTAACTTACAAAATCAAATGTTCAAAGTTCTAAAACCCAGTCCAAAAGACTTATTCATTATTTATTTTTTAAAATATTCACAGGCTATCTGTTCCCCTTGCTGCCCCTTTTTTTAACACAAAGGTGTGCCTCAACTGAAAGGACAAGGCGCCAAAAACATGCAACTTACCGAAGAGCAGCAGCAGCTCAACCAACAAGAAGAGCTGACTGCTCTAACCCCTAGCCTTGAGCACACCTTTCGGCACTCATGACTACTACAATGTGCACAGCCACAGCATTTGTTCTTTCTTTCCCTTTTTTTTTTTTTTTTTTTTGCAAACAATACAGGAGATGGAAGAAATGTAGATATTATTTAATCCACTACATTATACCTGAATAGACGTGAGTATAGCAGCTACATCATATATAGGACTCCACTGGTTTTGCAAAATATCCAAACAAATACTCCCATCCGCATAAACTGTCAAGAGTAGAAAATCATGTTAGGAGCTACATATCAAATTGATGGACACAGGTTAACATTTCCACCGAAAACTTACTATTTGGATGAAACATTCGAGACACAAATCGTACAGTTGGGGGCTTGTTTGGATAATCCTCAGTAAATTGGAGAGTCAACTTAAACGTGCCTGAATAGCTCAAAATATATAGACATGCAGTTAAAGAAATCTAATATTATAATCTGAAAGAGACAAAAAAAAATATGGCATCCAAACCTACACACTGTAGAGACTACCCAACCATGAGTACCTAAACTTTGCTTAACTTTTGAAAACTAAAGCACAACATGGCTACTTGGGGAAGAAAGAATTTAAGTTAATAAGATTGGAAAACAAAAAGCAGCATTTACATGTCGATTTTAGAAAATTACAATTTTAAGATTGATAAACAAGACACCCATTAACAGTTACCCAAAATCTTTTAAAGATTAAAAGGGCAATGGTCCATGGCATTCTTGGCAACATGAATATGATTCTAATACAATTTACAAAGTAAGCTCATTTATATGACAGAATCATATGCCAAAATAACCTATTTAATGAATGGATCAATTATTCAAATTGTTTTCAGATAAGAGCTGTGCGATGAAAGGACAGACTCACCTCCATCCCAAGGAGTATCGTCAGGACTGCAATCCAAAGCAGACAAGAAAGCAGAAATTGCTTATCCATCCATACTTAAACAAAGTGAAATGAAAATAAAAAAACACAAAGTAACTATATTATACAATTAAACTAAAGAATGGATCTTAATCCAAACTTCAATTGAACTCACCCAAATATGACAGCATTCCACAACATAATATTGTTGTCCTGAGGGGCACCACTGATTCCTGCAGGTGGATCCTGTTGCAGCCTCTTAAAATCCCTCATCAGCCTCTTCCTAGCAGGAGTCGACATTTCTACGACCTAGAAATACCAACAGCCACAAATTAAGGAAAGGTAAATGCCTCAACTGATTTTCCAACCCAAAAATAGAAGGGGCTTCAGTTCAACGCAACAGGCCCTAATTCATGATCAGTTATGCACAAGTAACACAATCAATAGGTCAATATTTATTAACTTCATACATCATTAACCCTTAAAATAAGAGCAGGCCTAATTCCACACGTGGGGAATCACATTCTGAAACCTAACACGTTCAACAAAAACAAGAATTCACAAGTTTTAATTTTGGAAAAATTTCCCCAACACTTCATGAGGCAACAACTTCACAACAAAGATAGGAACAAAATTTTCCACACTAATTTCATATTAAAGATTCATCGACAAAAGAACACAGAAAACCCCCAAAATCAACAAACAGTGCAAATTCCCACAAAGAACCTACAAAAATACAGGGATTTGATATAGATCCGCCTTCTACCACACTCATAATCAACCCATATAACAACAATAACAGCAAAATCGAACAAACAAGATAATTAAAGGAAAAAACCGAAAAAACAAAATCAATTGAAAACTAAATTTACAGGAAAAACGTAAAATTAAAAAACAAAAGAGACTCACCCGAAAGGAAGTAGAAAGATTGAGAAGGTGGAAGCGTAAGAGGGAAGCTTATGGCAGCGATTGAGAAGAAAAGGAGGAGGAAGAAGAGGAATGGAGGGATCGAAAACAGTGGCCGCCAGAGAAGAGAGAAAAAGAAGAAGCGATTATAAATTGCTGATTATTATTATTATCATTATTATTATTATTTGTATGTTATTTGATTCATTTTGTAATTTTTGGAGGTTTTCTCGTTTATTGCGTTTTTTGGGGTCAAATCAATCACCTTTCTTTCTTTCTCCAACTCCATTTAATTCATCCTTTACTATTTTTTTCTTTTCTTTTTTTCCAACCTCCCTATTGAAAAGAATTGTTCCTGTTTTTTTATTTTGGTGTAATGTAAGAACTTTTTATTTGTACTAATCACAGTCCTGCATCTTCTTAACTCCTAGCTTCTTTGCAACAAAAATTTTAAAAACAAATATAGTCATTGCTACATCAAAATTTAAAAATAATAAATTATATACAATGAAATTTATGTACAAAAATTCAAAAAATAATCATATACGATAAACTTTTTTTACCATAAAATCATATATCTTCAATCAATATATGCAATCATTTAAATTTTTAAAATTATTAATTCAACTTTTAATATTACATATTAATTCAAATTTTAATATTTATATTAATCTTATATTTTAAAAGTTGTATTAATAATTTTAAAAAATTTAAATTATTATAGAATTTAATTTTCATTTATTGACGGTGTATAACTTTTTTACACAATCATCCAATTATGTGTTGTTATGTTAGTTATGATTATATTTTTTCTCTCTCATTATCTGTCAGTGCATTAAAATTAAACTCATTATTATATATGATGAATGATAATGACTGATTCTGTAATATATATGTAGTATTACTCATAATATAAAGTCTTTTCATCTGCTCAAAAAAAAATCCTACATTTATCATGTTCAAGTAATAAAAAACATGTAATAGTTTTTTCAATATTTTTGTGTGAAACCACGCACTTCTACTTCTTTGTTTTATTTGTACACTTACTTTCATCACAAAGTTATTAATGTTTTGATTTAACATTATGCTTTCAGCATTACAAGCTTTGTGTTTGAAAAATCTTGTTCTTTTTTTTTTATGTATGCTTCTTGTTTCAATTAAAAAAGGTTTAAATTTATAATGTCTTTTGAAATGTAACAAAGCATACATCTATGTATTCAATTTCAACTCAAATAACCTAAAAATATGTTCTAACTACTCCGTGTATTGTGGTGGACGACGATTACTTTATAAGTTGTTATGAGATTTTCTTCAGTCTTATTCTTTTAACCTTGTACATGCTCCAAATGGTTCTACATTACTCACCTTGAGTCCAGGTTAAATGAACTTGATTTTCGAGCTAACACAAGTTCTCATTCTGAACTACAAGTTATACATTCAAGTGTTCTAATATTGATACTCATTCTATTATGCAATGTCATGGTAATAGATATGATTTATTTTCTTACTCATTATCTAAAAATTCATAATAGGTGTATCCAAAAAAAAATTGGAAAAAGTCAAAATATTCTGCAAAACAAGCTAACAATGGAGATGCAGGGGATCGAACCCTGTACCTCCCGCATGCAAAGCGGGCGCTCTACCATTTGAGCTACATCCCCATTTGATAATCAATCTTAATATTATTTTAATATAATTTATTTTTCCATGCAGAACGAGAAATGTGAATGACATATAAATGGTTTAATATACATTTCTACATGTTCATATAATACCATTTTGGTTCACTGAAAAGGTCGTGTTTGTTTGCGTCCGTTATATATTATGGCCAAAACCTGGACCACAAAATAGATCTTATCGTATGCAAGCAAGGGCTTTCAGTCTCAATAATTTTCAAGAAAAGTCATATATTCCCTTCATTCTAAAATATTAATTTTTTAAGATTTTTACACGTAAATTAAGAAATTCAATAAATATTCTTAATTTTATAAAATGATATATTAAAATGACTAAACTACCTAAAATATTAATGAGAAAGAAAGATAATTAGTGGTCCATTGGAGTAATATTCAAGAAAGAAAGAGAAATGATACTTAGGGTATAATAGGTATGAAAAAATTAAATTGACATTGGAAGTTGAAAACGACAATTATTGTGAAAAATTTTTTTCTCCCTAAAACGACTAATATTTTGGAATGGAGGGAGTAACTAATATATTTTGGTACTGGTTGAAACTTACATAAATCATAAATGTAACCATCATTCCTCAAAAGATTTTTCCTACCTATCACATTCAGCTACATTGACTAATTAAGTACTATATAGCTAGCAATTAAAGATGGTGTTATCAGAAGTAACCGATATTTTGTCATAGTGTTATATAGCTAGCATCATTAGATGGACATGTAAACTCATTCAAGTAGAATCATACATGTATGAAGTGTTGGTCTATACACAAGTTAAGTATAGTAGAATTTAAAAAATATTCTCTTGCTTAAAGTTGCATCTAGACAAGTTCGAATAATCATAAATGGTAAAAAAAAAATTGACTTTGTGAATTTTTTGTGCAACTGATTCTGAGTGACTGCTAGAGGATTTAATTTTTTTTTATCAAACTACCTCCTTCGTTTTTGTTTATCATACGTTACGCAGATGATTAGAAATGAATGAGTGGTCCTTTGGTATTTTCAACATCAAATTTATCAAAATCTTCACTATTATTTTTCTAATAAGATGGTTTTGACTCAAGATAAATATTAGGGACTTCTATTTGTACATAGAACAGTATCATCCACCCATTTTTTTACTCATTCAAATGTTGGTAACTTTGATGAATATGTTAGCAAATTGTCAACATATTTATAAAAGTTGTCAATATTTGAATATGATGAAAAATAGGTGAAGAGTTAAAATGGTATGTACATTTAGCATTTTCCTAAATATTATAGGAAATTATAAACTCGTATTCTCTATATGAATGATTTGAAGTCAAATCTCCTGGCCGACGACTTATCTCTAACTCCGATAGAGACCACCTTTCAATAGTTAGGGAGCTACCCAAAAAATTTTCTCGGACATGCGATATAATGCTTAGGCAGCTTAAACATTTACTAGTTGTGCTAAGTTAATTGGTTATATATTTACTTTGCTACTATGACAATAACTAACTTGATTCTCTCCCCAAAGCACCACTTACTAATGGTAAAAATGTATACATTCAACATTATTTATCCGTCTATGTTACACAATATATTTCTGGTTGACATCTTAATTACACCATTGATTAATGCATGTCCAAGGTGTAAAAAAAAGGAAAAAGAAAAAAAAAATCCAAACAAATAACTAGAGCTAGCTATAGCTTTAATTAGATACATACATAATATAATCAATTAACCAATTAATCAATTGCTGCTGTCTCTGTTATCAGCAGCGGGTGAAGCAGAAGCACTTTTTGATGCAGAAAATGGCAAAGAGGGAGTAGTAGTAGGTAGAAATACCAAGCCTCCATTAATATTCTGTGCTTTCACTGCTCCTGTTTTGTTCAACAAGCTTGATGCACCACAACCAATCACATTGCTGTTCATCACTTTTGCAGCAGCAGCAGAAGAAGAAGAAGAAGCTGCAACAGGAAACAATTCTGCCAATTTCATCTTCAGACCCAAATTCTCTCCATTAACTCCTTCTTGATGTTGTGTGGTTCCAATGAGGGAAGAAAGTGCTGCTGCCAAAGCTGATTGAAAACTTGGGTCTGCTGTGATTGCTTTTGTTGCTGCAGCTATACTCTCTGGCAGAGCAGGAACAGAGTTGTTGTTGTTTCTTTGCATGATTATTGATTGGTAGAAATTCTCCAATTGTTGTGCTTGTACTTGTCTTCCAAAATTCACATTGCTCAGTATGTTGTTCATGTTCCTGTTATTATTATTAGAATTACCATAGTTGAGGAATCCATTGTTGCTGTTGTTGTTGTTCCATGACATTGTCGTTGCAATATTATTGGATTCGGAGGAGGAATAATTATTAGTATTATTATTGAAACTGAAGCTTGTGGAAGAAGGGTATTTTGGTAATTGGGCATAGTTATTTGAAGAGAATCTAACAAATGGAGATGATGATGGGTTTGAAGTGAGGTCAAGTGTGATTGTTGGGTGTGAAGGTAGTGATGATGATAGTGCTGTTGTAGGGTGGGAAGGGTCATAAAGGTTGATGAGGGGATGGTGGTGGAGATTAGTTGAAGTGGAAGGAGGGATGATGGATGAGGTTGAGGAACCAGACAAGAGCATGGAAGCTGCTGCAGAGGTTGTGGAAGCCATGGCTGTGGCTGAAAGAGGGAGAGGATGGTTGTGGCTCCCTTCATATGTTGTGATTAGGATTGACATGTCATCCGCACATCTTTGCACCTGAAACACAAAATCATATTTTAAGTTTTTAATACTGGTTGGTTGGGGCTACAAAATTGTACCAACAGGAAATTGGGTCTAAATCATTCAGCTTATTGAAAAAATATACATAATTAAAAATGTTATTTGGGCCAAAAGTGTTAAAAGGAGTTTTTTTGTCTGTTTTGGATGAAAAATGTTTTTACACAAGAATTTGTGTTTTAACATCCATTATTTTATCAACAATGTTGCGTGTATACTAAAAGTGATATTAAATTAGTTATCAATACAAAAAGTTTTACTGAGTAAATATAAATGTTTGATTGTATCAACATAGAAATTATCATTGTCTCCGTATAAAATTAAAGTTTAAATATAAGGTTGGATTGAGTTGAGATATAAATTAGATCGAGTAATTGTAAATGTTGAATTGTATAAAGTTGAATTGAGTGATTGAATTAATGTTAAATTTAGTGTAGATAAAATATTTCACTTATTTCATATTGAGTGTAGACATTTAATTTGTATCCTTAATTTTGATGTGATATTTTATTCTCTATCATTTGATTTAGCTATAGATGTATAAATATTAATTTTCAAACAATAAAAATGAAATCCATTTAGCAAAATTATCAATAATTTAACTAAAATTTTTCATTGCTAACTAACTTATGATCCAGATTATTTTCCATTGATATTTATGATTGAAATCTCTAGTTACAAATAAATGATAGGCATCCAATAAAAAAATTTAAAGATAGTGAAATTTCAACTTATGAACTCATGTAGGCTATATAATACGCTTTTCACCATTATTGTATTAACATCAATACTGATGTTTGAAGAATTGATTTACAAATAATATTAATTACATGTGAAATTTAAATTCTCAACTTTACAAATTTAAGCACTAAAGTGTAATGCATATGTATAGAGATTTGTACCTGTTTTCTCACAGGACATGATGGTGCAACAGTGCAACGATAATAAGCTCGAGGGCAAGGATTTCCCTTTGCAATCTTTTGTCCATATTTCCTCCATTGGCACCCATCATTCATCTATTGCAACATTTCAAAGGAGTCAATTAACATCAAATAACCAACTCTACCCAAATTAAAGCAAAAGGGGACAAATAATTGCGGTCGCAACGGTAATAAAATGCAAAAAATTGCCAAAAAATACTATCTTCATTTTAAAATAATAGTCGCTTTGATTTTTTTGATACATTAGAAAACTAATTTATCTAGACACAAATTATATCTAAGTAAATTAATTTTTCAATGTATCAAAGAAGTCAAACCGACCAACTGCAATTTAAGACGACCAAAAGTACAAGAGAATAGAGATTTAAATACCGTTGGGGTGTCACATCTTGCTCTGACACAAACCCTAGCTTTCTTGGGAGGATTCTGTTGAGACACTTCATCTTCAGCAGCATTACTATTATCTCTCACAGTCTTGAGTGCCTTACTTGGTGGCCAAGTCTCCCCATCAGCCTCTTCCTTTGCCACTACTTCAGAACTATTTGTTGGACTCTGATTATTATTATTATCATTTGGCAATAATGCTTCATTTGTGCTTCCTGATTTTGATGTCTCAAATTTGCAATCCAATCCAAGAGTCAACTCTTCCTTGTGAAACTCTTCATCATCCTTCATTAATCTTGCTTTATTAGTAGGGCCTTTAACTAATAACAACTTCTCTTCATTATTATTCCTAGGAACTCTTCCAAGGCTGAGGGAAACTAGCTCTGCCTCCTCTATTATTATTTCTTGATGGCTATTATTATTATTACTATCATCATTTCCTTTTTCTTCAGTGTTTCTTGTTTCTTGCTTAACTATGTCTTGGAATTTCATTTGTAGCACCCGGTATTCGCTCATTATTTTGTTCAGGCACATCTTTAGCCTTTGATTTTCTTCTCTTACTTCACCCATTTCGGCTTTTGTACTTTCAAGCTTCTCATCTACCTGCAAATTCAATCATGACCATATATACATGTGATTAAGTGAGTACATAATTAAAACTTATTCTCACGATAGTATGTTTGGTTAAACAATAAAAAATTATATTTTTTTATGATTGGATTATATGTATAAAATTACATGTTTCTTATTTTTAAAGAGTATTGCTATATGTATACAATAAAATTAGTCATCATATATGCAATAATTTGACTTTTTTAAAAATATTAATCTAACTTATAAAATATTAAATTAATATATAATATTAAAAATTAAAATATTGTATATAATAATTAATGATGACTAATTTTATGTAAAATAAAAATTTGTCTATTTTTAATTTTAGTGAAACTATAAACTTATGTATGAAAAGGAATTAGACCTCTTCCTTTTTGGCTGAAGATGTGATTGGTACAGCCTCCGGTACAGATTTTTCAGTATTGGTATTATGCATGGGTGAGTCCTGCATCATATATCATAAAAAAAAAAATAAACAAATATTAATATGCATTCATAAAATACAGATGCAGTTGCACATTACTTTTACGTATCATACATAACACACATTGATAATATTATTGTATATATAAATAGATATATTGGCCATGTGAGAATCGTTGGGGTCTTAATTAGCATCATGTGCAGTAGTGTGATCAATTATCGTGTTATGGATGATATTATCATTAGTTTTTCTTTTTTTCTTTATCTAAGCACATGGATGGGTCAACTCTTATCAAAGCCGTGTCGATTAAGTGTTGAAACTTTAGTAGTGTAGCTAAGTATATATATATATATATATATGCCAAAAAAGCATTTTAGTGGTAATTAATATCATCTTTTTAGATTGCATATGGTACTTATAGATGACATGCATGATTGGACTTGTGTATTACTTTCAACCGACGGCTTTTTTTTAATATAAATCTTATCTTTAGATGTTGACTAATTCAATACTATTACTGTATACGTCAAATATATATATATATATATATTTATATACACAATTGTGAAGTTGCAGATGCATGCTTTTTTAATTTCCCTTCATTTTAACATTATAAGAATAAATAACTCATATTAGATTCTAAAACTACAGGGTTATTTATTAATAATGTTTTATAGACAACAAAAATACATTCAACTAATATTCAACATGTGTTATATACTATATGTAATGTGTGTCATATGTATAACATGTTACGTATGATATATAGCACATATTGGATATTAGTTGAATGTATTTCTATTGTACAACAAGCATTATTGATTATTTATAGTGTACATAATTATATACTACCTATTAATGATAATAAGTTGCTATTTTTAAGAAAAACAAATATTTATACACTGATTATTATTAGGGTGATAATATATAAATTTATAATCATACTTATGGCTGGTAGGCAAATCCTGTTAAATTCATGTTTTGTCACAGGTTGAGAAAGGTCAAGTGCTAAAACATTTCAGCTTTTATCATTAAGAAATTCATAATAATAAATTAAATCAAATTAAATTAAAGCAAATCAAACCTAATAATCTTCATTGATATAACCTAGTAAATTAGCTTTCAATCTCTTCCGAAGATTACATGCTTCATGTATAGAGAAAGAATTATTCACTGATATATACCCGCGAAATCTTATTACAGTATATATATATATATATATATGTTTGGATTGTGGAAAATAATACTTTCATCATTAAAATAATAGTTAAGCATTTTAATTTCTATTTCATCGAAATTTGTCTATGTAAATCTAATAAGAATACTAACATGTTATTACATACTAATATATATTGATCGAATTATATATATTTAAAACTATTTTATCATGAGAAATACTTTGTGAACAGTGTACACCATAAAATTAGCTATTATCAGTTATTATATCTAATAATTTAACTCTTATGAAAAAAAATATTACTATATCGTGTGAAAAAATATCGAACGAAATATCAAATAAAACTCTTGTGTGAGGAATTTATATGTAGTTTCAATAGAGAGATATCATGTTATTACCATAAATTATAAAACATGAATATGTTGCTGATGCGGAAATTAAAAACAAAATTAAAATCAACCAGTAAACTAAAGTTTGGTTTTTTATGTTTTCTTCTATCTGATGAAACTCATCTCACAAATGATTAACAGAAATATAAAGATTAAAAGCAAGAAAGATATATATGTTTGGCATTTTAAAACTAATAAAAGACACACTTTTGTAAATATATAGGAGGTAAGAATAGGTATATATATTATTATGAAGAAATAATTAAAGAAATAATCTTGATCACCTCAAGAATAGTAGTATCTTGTTGTTTCTGATGAGTGTTATCATCACCAACACTATACTGATGATCATGATCACTACTACTTCTGTTGTGATCTTCCTTGAGTGAAGAAGAATCATCATCACCAGATCTAGCAAACTCCATATTTGGAAAGATCTCTTTTGGTCTTCTTCGCTTAGCTTGCTTTAATTTTCTTCCCCTTCCTTATATGATATTTTCTTCTCCTTTTTTGGTCTTCAAACCAAAACCCCCCTTTTTATTATGATAAATAGCACTAAGAAAAAGAGAGAGAGGGTCATGCATGAAGTATTTGACTCTTTAAAAATATTGACAAATTAAAAAAATAAAGAAAGAGAAAATTAGGTGATTGGTGCGTTGGCTCTACAAACACGGATACACACGTACAAAATGTCAAACACAGCTCAATCCAATTGCACTTCAAAGAAAATACTAATACTCAACAAGCTGACAATTTAATATTGCGTATTCGTCTTACATATAATTTGTGAAAATTTATTGGGTAACCTATAAAATTCAAAACTGCCATTTACTGATTTATAGCCGTCTCATTAACCTAAATGTTTTTAAATTATTTAGTCTAATAATTAAATTATGACGATTAATTACATTAGAATGTGAATCATTTGTTGTCACGTCAGCTAAAATTATGTTTTTTCTTTC